>CM037780.1:16487997-16510296 GCA_021229015.1 Solen grandis | reverse complement strand
TCATACAAAAACAATGCTATTAGTTGTTAAATATAATACCACCTTTCTCTCTCCCCTCCCCCCCGCCCCCCCCCCCCTCTCTCTCTCTCTCTCTCTCTCTCTCTCCCTGATTGTCAACAGTAATGAATCTGGGTAAAGAGGACAGGTAAGGTCGTATTGTCAGACAAACACAATGATATAGGTTTTACATGTTATTTTGCAACACTCTCTCTCTCTCTCTCTCTCTCTCTCTCTCCCTCTCTGAAACAGAGATGAGTTCTACGAAACAGAGTATATATCATACAACACAACAACATTAGTAACTACATGTAAGATGCGCCTCCCCACACCCCCCCCCCCCCCCCCCCCCCCCCCTCTCTCTCTCTGGTAAACTCGTGACTTTTTTTATGGCAGAAGAGCGGCGTTTTGCTTTCGAGGAAATACCCCGACCGCGAAACTCGCTAACTTAAAATGCGCGAAATAATTTCCAGGTTTACAGTATCGCCAATAAGGTGGATAAATATCTGACCACTTGTGTTATCATGACATATGTCTACGTGATACTGCAGGTGGCAAGACAACATTTGTCTCCAATAGACATAGTCTCGCTACTCTTACAATGACTGATATACTGTTTGTGGGACGTTAAACTCAGCCCAAAATTTCATATATTTTTCTTACAATTTAGCAATCAGAATATGTTTAAATAACAAACTAAATGATATAACTAATATTTTTCGTTTGAGTTTTTATCATCATCATCATCATCATCATCATCATCAATAATTTTATATGCTTCAACGAATGAAATAAAGAAATAAATTCAAAATGCATTAATATAAAGAGGTGTAATTAGCAGCAGGTTAATTTGATTACCTTTTGTTTTGACATGCACTTCGAACGTAATGTCGGTGTCGTTGAAATTCCAGAATAAAATGTAATTTCCGGCGGAATCCAGAAATTCCGAGTTGCTGAAATCTTCCGTCGGCTTTACCCCCGGGACATAAGTGGCCCAAGAGGAGGCCACAGCGCTTATCAGACACAAGTTAAGGACAAGAGCTTTCATCTTGAGCGACGAAAATATGTCTACACCTAACAAGCGAGCCTATTTATAATGTTTTAGGATACTATCTTATCCATTCTGGATTAAGTAGTTCAATTTTCGTGGTCATAAAATTTCGCTATATGCCGAACGAAACATCGTCTTCCTGTGTGTGTATGTGTTTTTTATTTATTATTTTATCTTATTTTTTTTATTTATTTTTAGGAGATATTTTTGCAAACCATATTTTTCAGGGCGTTTGCTTTATAATAACGTTCGCTTAAAAAAAAAAATGTTTCTGCTGTTAGAATATTTGGGTAGATGACTTTTTGGGGTTGGGTGGGGGGTTCTATGATACACTTTTGTTACCGAATATGCTGCTCATTTTCTATTCAAAAAGACAAAATGAAAAGGTAAAATAATTATCAGGTTTTCTAGTTCTCGTGGAAAGTAGGCAAGAAGACTTTCATCTGTTTATGGGTAATCTTCAATTTTACAATTGGCGTGCATGTGAAAGAAAAGTGTTCGTCCCAAGTACAGTAAAACCAGAAAAAGAGAGATAGGTCTACCTTTTTTCATTTCAAAATGGCGTAAGGTCTTCACTTTTGTAATGAGAATTCGAACACTGATGTCAAAGTTAGAAGGGAAAATATGAAACCCTCGGGTAATATATCGAGTCGTCATCAGTAAATAATGAGATTAATGGGAGAATCTTAGCTCGTGCTGAGACAAGAAGCATAGCTAGGAAGAGAAATGATTTTCGGGGAAATCTCCCCAATGAAATTGAATAACTTTAACCTCATGAATATCCATATACAAATTTATGCCTTCATGAATATTGATTTGTGGCACTTTAAATAGAATATAATACAATTGATTTGCAGACTGTGTAGAATTTGAGCCACTATACTATATGAGGAAATTAATATACGATACGATTCGATACGATATTCTTATTGCATAAAACATAATACAAATGCTTATAGCAGATAAACAGATAAACAACAACAAATGGAAGATTACATGTTTAACAGTTATCATGATCAAACAAAAAGAAATTATGGTAGTTTTTTTTTCAGGAACCAGAGGAGACTCATAGACAGCTATTGAATGAGCGGTCTGATCTGGGTTTGCTTGAATGAGCGGTCTGATCTGGGTTTGCTTGAATGAGCGGTCTGATCTGGGTTTGCTCTGTTTACCAGTGTATCATAAAGAGTCTGTATGAGGTTAAATAGTTAATAGAGATAATTATTTGATAAATTATTTTACCAAAAAATAAGAAATATCTTTAAAAAAGATATTCGGCGTAGGATGAAAGAATCAAAGCGCACAATGCGCTGAGAGACGGTGACGGGATTAACATCCTAAACCCAGAGTTTCTGAAATTATTGAAGCAGTCACATGACGACAAAAACTCCATCCGCTGTTGCTACAGAAGTTCTGTTTGTAACATAATAATCCGGAGTAAAGGTCATGAACCTTTCATTCATAAAGAGCTGCATACCTAAGTAGGTCATTCTCTTTCTCTAGTGCAAGCGAATTCTATCTGTTGTTTTGTATATGTAGAAATTGACCAGTTATTTGATTATTTAAGATACTAGAATGTTTGCCTATCTATTTCAAAGTTAAGAAATGCCATGGGAGGAACCTTACTCGCCACCATGCAAAATATTCTGTGGATTACTTTAGGTCAATTACATACATACGGAGCACTACTTTTTCTTTTTACAGGAGTAGATCTCCATGTACGTAAGATGAGTTGCTGTTCTGGTTAAGAAATGTCACGGATATTTTTTTCACGCTTAAAATTGATGCTTCCAGTGAAAAATAATGGCAAAAGAAAACATGTTAACAAACAGTAACACACTAAAAGCGGTTACGGTTATGATTTAAATGCCTGTGTAACATATTCCACTCGTATTCGTTAGTGCAGAATCGCATTGCATGGATCCGCACTAAGCGCGGAGAGGTACAGTTAAAAATGTTGTGGAAAATATGCAAATTAGCTAGGCCTGATTTCGATTTTCAGCATAAGAGACGGCTTATCGCCGTCTAAAAACGAAATTTCCAGTCTTCTAGAACATTCCGAGGAAAAGCGCGCGAAAGACCGACGCACAACAAATTTAGTACGCTCTAGAAATAGTTCAGTATTTTTTCTATGAAATATACTTATTTATAGACGGTAATACAAAAAATTATATCTGTAAATAGGCTTGTTTGATATTTGTTCATATCATTATTGCATATGACAATTATGATATAAAAGCGTTATTAGTTGTTTTGGTTTTGGCGAATTAATTTTCAATGAGAGCATCTCGGCAGGCTGGAAGAATTCAATATACATAGTAATTAAGGGGTTTCATGTCATAACACGGTGGATTCTTTTTTTATTGTTTTAAATCATTTTCACAAAGTAGCATTCCTCAATTGATGGAAAAGGATTGTATTTAACTTACTGAAATCACTTTCATGTTTACATCAAAAAGAAAAGTAATAACACCAAGCTGAATGATATATACAAGCTGCACCCCTTATTTACAGTAATTTTATAGTCCATAACGATGCGTTAACCAATAACAGGAGTCCTTTTATTCAGCTTAGAATTATTTACCGCTGTTAGCGTACATTTGATTGGTTTAAGATGCGAGTTGAAATCGAAATTATACAGCTACGCCGAAAAATCTTTTTAAAGACACATAGTCATAAGTGTATGACCTTGTTATCAATGGCCTAAATTTAAAATCATTTTATCGCGCGTGATTTTGTAGGACATATGCACTATGATTCTCTATCAAAGAGAAGTGACTCATAGACAGCATGTAGAGCTTGACAATTTTGATTTGTGTTAAAGGCGGGTACGCAAAATCTCTATCGGATCAAATGTTCGTCTTCAGAATCTAGATTGGTAGATTTGTTGTTTAATGTTTATTTTGTTAGCTTAATATATAATAAAAGGTTTATAAACATAGCGTTTTAAAATAAGTCAACACGCGATCGTCATCCAATCGTAAAAACGAACGCATTACATGTTTGTTTCAATTTGTTTACCCACCCTTTAACTTGCAAGCTTCTAACTGCTTTATGACATTTCGGTACTATACACGTTCGTATGTATTAAATCCATTACATGTAATAATGTTGAAAAGTTATACATTTATTATTTACTTAATATTTTTTTCCATTAATTTCATCCATTTATTAGGTTTTCGCCTCTGCAGGGCGAAAACCTATTGTTCTTCTTCTGTTGATTTGTTTTTTTTTTTATTTTTATTATTTTTCCAATTCCACCCATTTTTGTGTCCAGCCTAGCGGCCAGATGAAAAAAGCTACAGCTATGAAATTTTGGGCATGGAGTCATCTTTATCTGAACATGTGCCTAAATGGTCAAACTTTTCACTTTTGTTTCTGATTTAGCCACTAGGGGGCGCAAGGTATGTAATCACTGTTTTGCCAATAACTCAAAAATTTGAAACCTGATTTAGATGCGGTTTTTTACATAATGTTCCTTGTTGACAGCCCAATCAAATATGATGGAAATCTCATAATCGGGTACGGGAAAAAAATTGTTCTAGGAGAGGTTGAATGTTCGAACCTTGGAAAAAAGTGAAATAATGAGGGTAGGTCTACGAAAAACCTTCCCACTTTTGTTAGAGATCAGATAGAAGAATTCTGTTTGCTGCATACGGTTTGCAAGACACATACGCAAAAAATATATGGGGTGGCGAATTTAAGAAATGCATGGTTTGTCCTCTAGAAAAAGGTCAAACTTCACTAAATTTTAGGAAAAATTAAAATTTCAAAAACATGTTTTTTTGTCGCTCCTGACTTTATTTTCTGTTCATTCTTCATGAAATTTTCACAAGTTATGTATTGTTATGTTTAAAAGGGCCTCACAATTAAAAAGTTAAAAAACATTGAAAAGGTCAAGGTCATATTACGATAATTGTGTTTTTATTCGGCCCCAAAGTGCTCCAAATCTAAAAATATTTCATTGAGAGTATATGAACAAAAGTTTTAGTTCTAAATAGTTCTTTCGTATAATGTTTAGTTTTTGAAGATCGGACTTGATCTTTTCATTTTACGGCAATCCAAAGTTTGATCCTTTTTTGGAATAATTGTTATTCAGTTTTTATGCTTAAAATTGTGATATATAAAAAAAGAAAGTTCGATTAGTGCGACTTATATACTTGTTTGAACTATTTGCTGCATTTCTAGGTACATAATTGTAAAAATTTTATCATTTTTTTTCTCATTTTGCCGCTAGAGGGCGCTTTGCTTAAAATCACTCTTTTGCCTATAACTCAAAACGTTAAAGTCTAATTGAAATGCGGTTTTCAGCATTTTGTTCCTTGTTGACAGCACCACAGAATGTGATGTGATGTGATGATAGGGTATGGGGAAATATTTGCGCTAGAGGAGTTTGAATGTTCTAACATTAAAAAAAAAAAAACTGTGCAAATGAGAGTAGGTCTTCAAAAAACCTTTGCGTTCTGTTTCATATTGTAAATTGTGGCTGAGTTGAAATAAAGTGTTCAAGTTGATTAGGTTAAAAGCGAAAACCAAGATACCGCTTGCGGTTCTAGTTATTATTATTTTTCTAACCCTTTTTTGTGAACGGCATATCACCATGATAGAAAAAAGCCACAATTATGAAATTTTTACCAGTTCCTTATATTTATCTGCACTTGATCCTAACGTTGAGAAAATTTTCATTTTTGTCTTTTTTTTTGCCGCTAGGGGGCGCTTTGAAAAAAAATCAACAAATGCTAATAACTCTGTTATTTGAGGTCCGATTCAGATGTGGTTTTTTGCATTGTGTTCCTTGTCAAAATCCTAATCAAATATGATAGGTTTCAAAAATCTGCGTATATACAACTTTTTGACTACGGAAGGTTTAAAGTTCGAACCTCCCAAAAAACAGTGAAAATGAGGGTAGGTCTACGAAAAAAGTGCCCATTTTTATTGGAATTGAGATAAAAGAATTTTGTTTGTTGCATATGATTCGCAAGACATATACGCACAAAATATATGGGGTGGCGAATTCGGGAAATGCATGGTTTGTCCACAGTATGCGGTCAAACTTAACCAATATTTTCGAAAAATCAACATTTTCAAAGCATGACTGTTAAGATTTTTTGCAGCTCCTGACTTTATTTTTAGTTCAATTTCTATGAAATTTTCACATTTAATGTAAAACTATGTTCTTAACTGTCACATAATATAAAAAGTAAAAATGTATTGTAAAGGTCAAGGTCATATTAGGATAATTGTATATCAATTCGGCTTGAAATAGCTCAAAATCAAAAAACAATTCATAAACAATATATGCACAAAAGATTTAGTTTTAGAAAAGTTCTTTCTAATGATGTTTAGATTTTGAAGATCGGACTTGATTTGGTCATTTTACGGCAGTCTGAAGTTTGATCTTTTTCAGGAATAATTGTAAATCAGTATTTTTGCTTCAAATTGTGATTTATAAGAAATATATGATTCAATAGCGCTTTCTTATACTTGATTGAACTATTAACTGCATTTCTACGTACCTTATGGTAAAATGTTAACAAATTTTGTTTCTCATTTTGACGCTAGGGGGCGTTTGGTAAAAGTCACTAATGGCTAATAACTCTGTTATTTGAGGTCCGATTCAAATGCGGTTTTTTGCATTGTGTTCCTTGTCAGAAACTAAATAAAATATGATAGGTTTCAATAATTTGCGTAATAAAACTTTCGTGCTACAGGAGGTTGAAAGTTCGAATCTCGCAAAAACTGTGAAATGAGGGTAGGTCTACGAAAAACCTACCTATTTTATTTAGAGATGAGATAGGAGAATTTTGTTTGTTGCATATGTTTCGGAAGACATATACGCACAAAATATATGGTGAGGCTATTTTGAGAAATGCATGATTTGTCCACAGTACGCGGTCAAACTTTACCAATATTTTCGAAAAAACAACATTTTCAAAGCATGACCTAAAAATTATTTGCAGCTCCTGACCTAATTTTAAGTACAATTTCCATGAAATTATCACATTTATTGTATAACTATGTACTTAAGTGTCATATAATAAAAAAAGTTAAATATGTATTGTAAAAGTCAAGGTCATCTTAGGATTATTGTATATCAATTCGGCTTGAAATAGCTCAAAACCTAAAAACAATTCCTAAACAATATATGAACAAAAGATTTAGTTTTAGAAGAGTTCTTTCCAATGATGTTTAGATTTTGAAGATCGGACTTGATTTGGTCATTTTACGGCAGTCTTAAATATGATCCTTTTCAGGAAAAATTTAAATCAGCATTTTTGCTTCAAATTGTGATATGTAAGAAATATATGATTCAATAGCGCTTTCTCATACTTTATTTAACTATTTACCGCATTTCTACGTACTTAATGGTTGAATGCTACAAAAAAAATTGTTTCTCATTTTGCCGCTAGCTACAATTTGAAAAAAATCAACAAATGCTAAGAACTAATAATAATGTTATTTGAAGCCCCATTCAAATGTGGTTTTTTGCATTGTGTTCCTTGTAATAAAATATGATACGTTTCAATTTCTGTTGTTTAAAAACGTGATTGAATTGCGAAAACCGATGATATCGCAATTCTGATTGCGATTCTAGTTTATTTATTTATTTTCCTTCGATTTTGGAATGAATCTATAATTAAAATTAATTATTTTCTTTATTCATATCTATTTAACTTACAGCAAATGGAGAGAAAAAAGTGATAGTTTTTCAAAAACAGATATGTTAGACATTATTTCATTTTGAAGTTCTAGTGACACAGCAGTATCGAAAATATTTACTTTATGTGTACCAATTTTAAACCCAAGATAAACTTCACATGTGAAATTTCAGGGTTTCCATGATTCATTGTGGTAGCCATAGGTCAAGATTTTGAAATTGTATTGGAGTTGAAAATTTGGGACACTTTTATTTATTTAGAGCGATAATCTTAGTTTTGAAATGGTATTGAGACAAAGCATTTCGAAGTTGAATAAATCGAAGGACAAAATTTCGCGGTGTTTAATGCTTTCCTGGACGAACTAAAATTACAAGCCACATGTATTTAGAAATGCCTTCAATTAACTTCATTGATTGGTGCGGTGGTCATGAACGTTTGACTGGTCCTGGTGTCCGAACGGCCAGAGTGACCGCTCCGTGTTAAACAGGTCGCAGGTTCGATCCCAAGCCGCTACATACCAAAGTCGCTAAAATGACATTGGTGTATCTTCCTTGCTTCCCTTGTGTCATTATAGTATGGAAGGGTAGTTCCAGAATTGATTGATTCATTGATAAGTGATAAGGCTGCCCGACTGTGGTCTCATGTCACCTGCAAACTCCACACAGTGATCTCCCTCGCAAGCAAAAAAATCACTGCCGTCACAAAGGTCACGTGATGATGGTAAACTAACAAAATGGCGTCTCCGTCTGCTGTCACAATAACAAAAATATTTTATAAAATGATTTATTTTTTTACTACGAGGCAATATTTGATGTTTAATTAAGAATACATACATAGGGATATGACACTCGCAGTAAAATATATATTTTTTTTGGAAAAAAAGAAAAAAATAGCTAAATTCTTACTTGTGGTGGCAGTGGTTATCTACAACTGTTACGGGAGGTAACTACTTCGTGGAGTTCGTGTCACCTGCTGACGGTGTTTATTTGTAGTAAGGCAGCAATACATTATGTGGTCCATGCACAGTCCACACATTGAATTTAATGTTGTTTGATTTACGGTTGCTAGACACGAGAGAAAAATTAATAAAATTAATAATAAATAAATAAATAAATAAATAAATAAATAAATATTTTTGTACAGCATATATTCCAATAGATTTAAAGAGCAGAACATTATCTAAATAAATAGCTATGATATATTGATAATGTCGTCTTTGACAACAGACGACGATGATAATTTTGATGATGAAGACACGGCGATGATGATGATGGAAATAATGTTTTAACATTTGCGATATATAGAGTACATGAATTGAATGAAATGCGGCCAGGATAAATATATGGAATGGGATCTCCACCACTCCACACGAAGTGTGTTTTATATGTAAATAAGTCAATATGCCACTTTTAATTTTGCTACATTAATATTGATTTATTTCATTTTTGATGACTAATTCATTACTCAAATTAAGTGTTTTCATTTCATGAAATTAAATATAAAACTGTTCGACATTCAGCATCGTTTGTTCTTGTCTTCTGAATGTTTACTCTTAATAGAAAATTTGAACGTTTGAATTTGCAATTAACCAGGGGTGTACATTATACTTCAAGGTATTCTTTCATTTCTATAAAATAGGTTCATGTAATACTAAAACAAACCGACCCCGGTCGCCGAGTGGTTAGAGCGTCCGCATCTGGAAAAGGGAGGTCATGGGGGGCCGCGACATACCAAAGTCGTAAAAATGGTACTGGTATAGATCAATTGCTTGGCGCTCAGCATGTAAGGGTAGTTCCAGGACTGGTTGACCCGGTGTCAGGATAATGAGACTGGGTGTTGTGGTATCATGCCACATGTCTACGGCGTGATACTGCTGTGTGGCAGCACTGTATCTGTCTCAAGTAGACATCGACTCCAAATGACTGAAATACTGTCGGTGGGACGCTAAACCCAACAAACAAACAATAATACTAGAACAAATAAAAAAAATGTCGAGTACATATTCCAATGATTATGTCAGTTCAGAATAAAGTTGAAGCGTCTTCATAATATGATTATGACAATTAAATAACGTTGTCCTCGTCACAAGTTTAACGTAACCATAATTTATATTTTAGGGAACCAGTTCAGGACAGGTGAAAAAACAAATGATAAAATTATGAATTTTAGGGATCACGTTATGACGTAAGATGAAGCCCCGGTGTCATCTGCTAAATTGTCCATTTGGCCTGTAGGCCGGTAAACTCTAATTCACACGTGCTTAAAGACAGGGAAAAAAAATGAACTCATTTTTTTCAGTGGCGGATAACTCAAAAAGTTGAATGGGTACTCTCATTTATTTTCAATTAATTTGTTTCTAGTGTTGTTCTCTATAACCTTGCAACGTTTAAGAAGAAAATTCTCTGCGCAGCTTTAGTTTTCCTTCTTTGTCCTTAAAAAGCTGTTATTGTGGGAAACGTCTTTAAAGTCCGTAACTGACTTATGGTAAAGGCTTTACACACTGTGAGGACTATGCTTCCACAAAATGGCTATATACATACCATGGGTGACAACATCATCACCAGTATATATAATACATATACAAAACTGTCTCTCGCTCTCAAGGCATCAATCTTTTGTATAAAATATAATCTGTGCATTTAGCTTTTGAATGAATGTAACGTTATGTCCAAGCTTAGTAATGATAAAATAAAATTAAGGAGGGTTTAGATCTGGTAGAAAACACACACTCGATCTCTCACACGCAAACCATAAAGTCGCAAAAATCTCCAACTGGAAGTCTTATTTGAAGCCCTAACAAAAGATGAAGATCTTGTATTCTCACTAGTTCTAGGAGAGGATTTAAGGGGGCGGAGCCGGTGAACACCCCCACCCAACCCCCTCCTTTAATCACGAAGAGATGCTGTAAAAAATACAATGTTTAGAGGTCCATTATTCTTAAAACAAATGTGTATATTCTTCTGACTTCTGACAGAAGAGATTTGTGAAGAGATGCAGTTTGTACATACATGTTGGTTACTACATTTACTACAAAGCGTAACTGAAAAAGAATCATTCAGTTTTTACAAAAATATCTAATTTGCATATTCCACTCATCTTCGTAACTTTTCGTACGTTTTCAATCTTCTCCAGGCTTTCTGTATGTTACCGTTAACGAACCGAGAGTGTACAAATTGATGTCGAAGTTAAAAAAATCTGGTTCGGGGACGATATTTCAAATTCAAATTAATTCCGATTACGGACCGTTTATTCCAATGCAAAATGTAAACAATGAGAGTATTTTGACATCAATACGAAATACTAAGTGGTGTAATTTGATCTTATTTTACAGCAGATATTTCACATTAAATTATTTGAAATTGTATTTTATGAAAAATATTGGGCCTTTAAGCTCAAATGTCTACTTTCCAGGGGGCTGCAAATTCAAGGCAGAATTCTATGGAGGCTATTCGTTGCCAAAAATCCAGCCTTGTAACCATGATAATTTATACTTCGGTTCAACTAAACAGATTTGTAAAAGTATAAACGTTTATCCGAGAGGTACATATTGTGCTCGTATTGTGCGTTTTGATTATCTCGATTTAACTAGTAACGTTTTTACTTCGAGAATGTAATTTGGTAACATGCAGCTAAGATAAAATGCAAATAATATTTATAATTTTTCAAACTCAAATTTACGAAATGTACAACGACATACACGACACGTTTTACGCCGTACATCACGACGTTCGAGAATGGAGCCGCATCAGATAACATTCTCAGGTTTACAACTGCATACTTGACTTTTACATTTCTACGCGATTAACATTTGTAGACGAGTTTGCAACTTCCATATATGGCAGTATCCAGGAAATAGGCGAAGATTTAAAGGCGGAGCCAAATTTCACGAGCGGAAAATAAAGAGAGGTAACTCTTACACCATGATAAATCGGTAAGTACAGAAAGATTTCGTATTTACCTGAGTTTGAAAATGATACTTTGTAGATACAACAGTTTTATATACATCAATTGTTAATCATTATACTTACCTTTGGACTCTTTTAATATAAACATGCTAAAATGAAAACGAAAAAAAAAAAAATATGGTTGAAAAAATGTTATGTAAATCTATGAAAGGGAAGTTGCTATGTACAGACATTTAGGCTTCATAATTTTGGTTTTAATTTTTTAAAAATTAAGAAATGAAAGCTTTTCATTAGAAACTGCATAGATTTTTTTCTCTTTTTTCTAACCCAGTCATACCCTAGTATTAAGGTTATATTTGTGATATAGTAATTAAATGTTACTTAATATTACTGGGAAAGGCAGCAGCCAGAATTTGGCCTGTAAAAATTATTGTATAGATCTATCTGTAGCAAATCTTCCATCTGTTTTGACTTGAAAATTGGACAAACCTTAAAAATTTTCCTTATAAATATATTTGTTTTGCATAAAAAATCTTGATTCATAGTCAAGCAGTAATTTTTACTGTCTGGAAAAAAAACCCATTAAGAGTTGGATTAAGACACGGACAGTTGATGGCATGTAACTTTTGTGTATTTTCTTAAAGAAATTAATCAATCTGCAGGTATGTATATGAACAAACACAGAGATTAAAGATAATACTAGGTGACAAGCAAAGAATCAATCTTTATTAAAGCAGAAGATATCTTATATCTTTATAGAACATCTCCTGATTAAAGACATAATGAATACTTCAATTTGAACTTTATACTGCCAATAGTCAATATTGACTACTGAAGGCACCTTAATTTTGGATGTGTTCTTGAATTGTTATTCAAGAAATTGAGTCCGGTACACCTCAGCTCTGTTTGTGAAAATTATGCATTGTTTTTCTGAAAATTGTGAATAAAAAAATCGACTTTTTTTTATGAAAGTGGCATTGAGCGCGAATTCACAACACCGGTAATGGCAGTTGATAGATATTAAATTTGGAAAAAGCTCAATTGTGGTGAAGTGGGTTCTCATATCATGTGGCTTTGGTGGCTCGACTAAAAAACATCAAAGTTAAAATCCTGGCCAGGGATATAAAATCTAAATATAAATTTACGCCATGCTGGGCTTACATTGCTGGCTTTACAATGTAGGTGGGGTACGTTTCAAAAACTATTCTTTTTTATATCTTCTGATGTTGATTCAGTACCTGCATACAATGGCACTCATGCAACTGAAACACATGATGCTTAGTAAATAATTGTGATACTGTTTAATTCTCATAATGCATTTACCTTGAATGTGTAGACCTACACGCTGCAACACTTCCCTTATTCGTACATGGAAGATAACTGCGTGGAGATTTACCAGTCGTTGTCGGAAAAAACCGAAAGTGAGCGGACATTTACGTTTATTTACGATGATGTAGTGGGCGGGGAAATGGGCGGAGCTTATACACAACATTTGCAAACGTGTAAACCTGGATTAAGCTGAGCCGAATCATGATGGTCGGACAATGTAAAGTTGCGAGCGTTCAAGTAAGAAGGCGTTTTGTAATTTATCAAAATGCATTTTGTTGAAATACGTATTTACAATGTTGCATCGGAAAATTCAGTCCGAGAATGTATCTCTGGAGTTTAAATACTACGAAATTCAAATGAATTGTGTATTTTGTCGGAAAATAAACTGTTCAACTCAGATCAACAAGGCTGGATTTTTGGCAACGAATAGCCTCCATAGAATTCTGAATCATATCCTGTTATAAGTATCTTGTATAATTTGCGGATCCAGGATGTTTAGTTAGGGGTCGTTGAGTGGAAACTGGGAGTGTTACGCCCCCAAAAACAAGGCATTTAAACAATTGGTGCATTTTGACAGAATATCTACATGATTTTGTGGGTTATAGACGTCGGTTTCGCCGTACCTTAATATCCTTTCCTTTTATGATCCTCAGCAGTGATTAAACTGCTATATGGACATTTTATCAACAGCTCCCTAATCTGACAGATTGGACTAAATCTGAATAAATTTGAAATACATGTGCGTAATTTGGAAGCTGCTCCATGCTTGCTGCACGCTTCTAGTATTTGTAAAGGGCAAACTACCTACAGTAAGCATATTGCACGCAGACCTATTTCGAGTCGATACTCACTGGCTTATCATTTTCCGATTTTGCAACAGTTATGCCCCTTCCATTAAAAGGGAACATTTTAGCGCGAATTCTGACACCTAGATTTTCAAACTCTATGTCAATATTCTGATTTTTTTATAACTAGAGCCGTCTTAAACACACGAGGAAAACTGTCTGTATATAATTGAAACTACAGTTGAATCTGTATTAGCGGCCACCCGTATGAAGCGGTCAACCTGCACTTAGCGGTCAATTTTAATATTACCAAACTATTGCATTTTGTTACATTTTAATCTTCATTTAGCAACCATCACTGCTAATCGGTCACATTTTCTTGGTCCCTTGACTGACCGCTAAGGACAGGTTTGACTGTACATGAATCGAATTTAAAGGAAATAATCATGACTTTGAGTTCTGACGAAAAGCGAATTTATAAACCGCCTTAGCTATTTTCTTTGTTAAAATTGAGATATTTAGCTGTTTTTTTTTTTTCCATACGACCAACCGACCGCACCCGGCACCTGGGCCCTTTTTTCAGTTACAGTAGTAAAGTTGTGGTGCCAAGAGAGTGTCAAACAGTTGAGCAGTGTTCATATTGCGGTTTGGTGTGTGCCTTACAAGTTTGGATTATTTATTTGAATATTACTTTTAATAAACGCCACGGGCAATATATCCTTTGGTTAAATATTTTATGTTTGAGGTTTTAAAATAAAACAATCATCACTTACTAGTATAACATTACATATTGTATGCATTGTGCGTCTTTTAGTTCTGCGGTGTCTGTAAAAGTAAACGGGCGTTTCTCTATAATTATTATTAGTGTTAAACTCCGTGGACCATGTCCCCATTTCCTAAATTGTTACTTAGGAAGAGATTGTGAGTCAAATTAAGTAAGGAATACAGTAGTGAGACGTCACTTGTCAAGGCATTTGGGTATGTTCCGGTATGCAAGAAACAGACAGGTACATAAGACAGACCCTAGCGGTACATCTGGCAAACCGCTGTGGGTTCGAATTTTCGAAGGGACTTCGGATTTTTTATGTGAGGAAGCCCTCCAGCTGGCTTGCGGTAGGTTCTATCCGGGTACCTCTGTGTACTCGGGGTCTTCCTCCACCTGTAATTAGCTGGACGTTGCTATATGATTGAAATATTATCGCAGCGACGGTAAACCCCAATACAACAACAACAACAACACCTGGCAAAATCCGACCTCGCAGTAGATACAATAGGACAGTGTGAAAGTAATCGGACTTCATTAGGTATGTTTGCAAGATATATGAAGGTACATAAGACAGACCCTAGCGGAACATTTGGTAACACCGATCTAACAGATATAATATATATGACCTAAAAATTGAAAAATTCAAACGATCCTAAACATTACTGGAAAAGTCTAAATGATTCTAAAGGTACTACGTCTAATATCACTGCTTCTTTGCAAAACTTTTATGAATATTTCAAAAGTTTGAATGAAAATCTTGATGACTCTGAAACATATGATACAAATGAAAATGACAACAATATAAATTATAATGAAGAAATCAATGGCCCAATAACCATGAGGAAATACTTAGAGCAGTTAAAACTCTGAAAAATAATAAAGCGCCAGGGATAGACGAAATAGTAAACGAACAAATAAAGCATTCAATTAACTACATGATAAATATATACAGCAAGTTATTTAACATAGTATTTGACAAGGGAATCATACCTGAAAGTTGGACAATAGGCCTAGTCAAACCAATATATAAAAATAAGGGAAATCCACAGCTTCCAGAAAATTACCGTCCCATATCACTCCTCAGCTGTTTAGGAAAACTATTTACTTGTATCATTAATAACAGATTAAATATATACGCAGAAAAATCAAATCTTATCCACGAGACCCAAGGTGGATTCCGAAAAAATTTCTCAACAATTGACAACATATTTATTCTAAAAAGCTTAATTGACCTCGTGCAATCTGATAAGAAAAAATTATATTGTTGTTTTATTGACTTCAAACAGGCTTTTGATTCAGTATGGAGAACAGGGTTGTGGGAAAAACTAAAATTCGAAAATATTAATGGTAAATGTTTAAAAGTTATCCAAAATTTATACAGTAATATAAAATCAAAGGTAGTAACATCAGAAGGAGAAACACCATTTTTCAACTGTCTAGTCGGTGTGAGACAAGGAGAAAATTTATCACCATTTTTATTTTCAATTTTCTTAAATGACCTTGACCTTTACCTAAAAGCAAAAAACATAAACGGCATTTCAAGAACAACTATTACGGATGAGGCACATATATATCTAAAGCTTTTTATTCTCCTTTATGCGGATGATACTATAATCTTCAGTGACAATGAAACAGACCTACAAAATGCATTAAATGAATTTAAACATTATTGCGACACGTGGAAACTAAATATCAATACAAGTAAAACAAAAGTTATGCGATTCAGTAAAGGGAATTCAAAAAAGCCTCAAAAGTTCAAGATTGGAGATACTACTTTAGAATTTGTAGATGAATATAAATACCTTGGTATTTATTTTACGAAAACTGGCTCGTTCCATAAAACTAAAATTCATATTGCCGAACAAGCAAATAAAGCCATGTTCTCTTTGCTCAAAAAGATAAAATCACACAATATACCTTTCGACCTACAAATTGACCTCTTCGAAAAAACTATTAAACCAATTTTACTATATGGCAGTGAAATATGGGGCTATGGTAATATAAACATGTTAGAAAAAATACAATTAAAATTTTACAAATATATATTTAATCTAAAGAAATCCACACCCTCATATATGGTTTATGGTGAAACCGGTATTACACCACTAATGGTTAGTATAAAAAACAGAATAATAGCTTATTGGTCACGTATAATTGAAAATATCAAAGATAATAAGACAACAAAATTATCTGCAAACGTTTATTTAACATTATACCAGCTATACTCACAAAACAAAATCAAATCAGCTTGGCTAGATAGTGTTAAAAATAACCTATGCTCATTAGGATTTTCCGGTATCTGGAATAGCCAAAATTTTCCTAATAGTAGGTGGCTCATCAAGTCTTCCTATCAGAAACTTAAAGATATGTTTATACAGCAATGGCACTCAGAATTGAGCCAAACATCTGACACAAACTTATATAAATACATCAAAATATCTTTTATCCGAAGTCCTTATATCAATAAACTACCGTCGTACCAAAGTAAAAATATTATTGCATTTATTACAAGAAACCACAATTTACCTATTGAAACCGGACGCTGGCAAAACATACCCAGTGCTGAACGTAAATGCATACAATGCAGAGACCAAGGAGATGAATTCCACTACCTATTTAAATGTCCAATTTTTCATGAACAAAGAAAAAAATATTTAGACATGGCAATTTATAAACGCCCAAATATGATAAAACTTATCGAATTAATTAAATCTGAAAACGTTATAAAACTCAAAAGGTTTAGTATACTATGTTCAGCCATAGTTAAATTCTTCAAATAAATAAATTTTAAAAGTTGAAGGCATTTCTGAAACAATTTTGATATAATATAACAAGTATCTATATGTGTGTATGTATATATATATATATGTATGTGTGTGTGTGTATGTATGTGTATGTATGTATATGGATGTATATGTATATATATGTATATATATATATATATATATATATATGTATGTATATATATGTATATGTATGTATATAACAATTTTGATATAATATAACAAGTATGTATATGTATGTATGTATATATATGTATATGTGTGTATGTGTTGTGTATATTATGATGTATGTGTATATGTATATATATGTATATGTATGTGTATATATGTATATGTATGTATATATATATATGTGTGTGTGTGTGTGTGTTTACATATTGATCATCAACTTTAAGCATGTGATTTGGCTAAACCACTTTCGTTTTCGCAGGGTTTAGGCAAATCAAGAGTGTAAAAGTCACATAACAAGTAGTCCTTATATTAAAGACTGCAGTAGGATGGTATCCTACATTTATTCCTTTTTGAAATATATATTGAGAGTATTGAGAGTCATTACATGTTTTTAACCTTATAAAAGGAATAATCAGGATTCATGCTGTAAATAACACATATTGTCATCAGTGTTTATTTTCTGTTTATTTTCTGTTTTTAAGTTATTTTGGTAATACATGTTCTATTTATTTACATAACCAGATCACGAACAAGAGAGAGAGAGAGATAGAGAGAGAGAGAGAGAGAGAGAGAGAGGGAGAGAGAGGGGGAGGGGGAGCATATATAATACATGTACTTAAATTGTTAATGTTATTATGTATGATAAATACTCTGTTAGAAAATCTCATGTGCAATTTAGAAATAGATATAGCGAGGAGAGACTCTATGAGAGAGAGAGAGAGAGAGAGAGAGAGAGAGAGAGAGAGGGAGAGAGAAGGCTTAATACATATAAAGATTATAGATTCCAGTATAATCAATAATCCCACCAGCCGTTTTCCATTGCATTTATTTGTACTTTATATATTTATATGTTTTTGTGCTGCTAATGTTTCCTACTACGGTAGGACTTATGCATTTGTAAATAAAAGTTAAAAGATTCACCTTTAACTTTTTGGTCTTCATGTATCTGCGTAATTACTTACAATAGTGCATTGTTTAAGGACGTATTCGGCTAAACTGTCAAATGAAACATTACTGCAATGCAAAAATAAAAAAAAGGAACATTCAATAGTTTACAAAAATTTTCTGACGTTTTCCATAATTCTTTCGTATGTTTTCGTTAACGAATCGCCAGTACATACATTGATGACGTATAGGAGATAAACAAATTGCGATTCGGTGTCGTTTTATCAAATTATTTATTATTTTGCACAAGTACTATTTGCGTTAATGAACAATATATCAATGTTATTTTATCTTTTCTTTTTCATGAAAATTATATAATTTTGAAATATAATAGGCCTTGAATATTGACCTTTTGGGTCATGGGTCACATGACCTCTTCACCCTTAACGATATTAACGGTTTTGCTAACAACTTTCGTTTAATAATTCATGATTTTTATTATTCGATAATTAATGACATAAGAGCTTAAATCCAGGTGTGTGGTCTTCTCGGTGTAGATATATTGATTGTTTCTGTAATGAGAATGAATAGGTCAGTGTATGACTAAAGCTTGGTATCTAGTAGATATTAGATGTAGACATTTTATAGCATGTTGTCTAAAATATATGATAAAAATACACTTGAAATGTTTTTCATCCAATCGTTGTCCATTCGAGCGTATATGTAGGGACATGTGTAATTAACGACACCTAGGTATTGTAACTCCAGGGACCTGTATACATGTACCTAAATACTGAAACAGGCGGCCAAATTGATGATAGTGACTGGAAAATATGAATCAAACTGAAACTTGCAGTATTCGCTTATTCTTTCATATATCATTTATTTGTTATACATGCTTTTGTTGACTATACATGCATTATTCCTTGTTTAATATTCAAATCCTAGAAAAAAATAATTTGAATGGAACAAAACAATACTTACCTTTAAATATATTGTCAAATAATCCATAAAATGCATTTTATTTAGAAATAAGACTGCATAAATAATACATTTGTTTTTGTAATTTATGTATTGGGAAGATAGAGAACGAGTGAGGAAGAGAGAATGAGAAGGTTGTCGGCTATCCTTTTACATAATCAATAAATTGTGATCATGGTCCACAAAGAGATCGTGGGATTTTTTATTTAGTAAATACAAGGCTATATAGACTTCAAGCAAAAGAGCCCATAACTCCGAGTCAATGGATGCTTGCATCAGCACTGATGTCTTTTTAAGCATTTGATGGATCATGATTATAATCTAATGACGGATGAATTACCTTATAAAAGCTTTCGATCAAACTAAAGCAGTAATGGAAATTGTCCGCCTCTTACTTGGTGACGGATTTTTAAGAATGATAATCAGATACAGTAACAGCTTATTTCTCATATTGTGAAATCTTTTATTTTCGTGGGATACCAATTTTCGTCGATTTCATGGTGGGTTTTATCCATGAATTTTAATCCACACAAAATCTTGGCTATTATACAGACCTCACGTTTTCTAGAAAATAGATCTACGAATAAATTTACCCACGAAATGTCATTAGGTACATAATCAACGGAATTTAATGTCAACGAAAATTAATAATTTTACAGTATTAACAATTCCGCCTCATATTCTAAAACTAATGCCATCTGGTAAAGCATCTGTACAGTGGACTAAAATGTACACCATAAACGATTTGCAGAATTAGATAGCTTCCTGAAAGTACAGTTGAACCTGTGTTAGCAGCCACCTGTTTTAAGCAGGCAACCTGTATTTAGCGGTCAGTTTTGATACTACCAATCTAAAATTTTATTATGTGTTTTATCTTTATTTAGCGGTCACCTCTGTTAAACGGTCATTTTTATCTTGATCTTTTGACTGGCCGCTTATGAAAGGTTAGACCGTACTTGTGAAATTCAATTATAAAAAAAAATATGCAATTGCATACATGAATGCTGTAAAGCAGACACGGTGTTTACCAAATACGCGCATGTTTATCATAATCAGAGATGCACGTCTGAATTGCATAAATATTATAATACATGTGAAATATGGTACTTTTATTTTGGGCGTGGGGGTAGGGGGGGGGGGGTGTTTAAATGATCACATGGCATATGTCGACTTGTAAAAAGGTAATCATTGTTTGATAATATAAAGAAAATGGAACCTGTGTTTCGGGTTATCAGAGACGAACCAAACTGGGTATGGATTTCTCATTTTATTAAAAGAGACTTTATCACCTAAAAATTGAAAATACGCCCTAGCGCTCGCCTCTTTGTGATATTACTTTTTCTACCATGGTCGGGACGACAATGAAGTGTCATAGAGTATATGAAATATAAAAAAAGACATGCACAAAAATGTAATTGTCATTTAGGAAGTTTCAGCGAGTTACCACAGATTTTAATTTTGGGGGATTTTTTTTAAAATTTCTCATTTTTTTAGTAGAATGTTGAATGAAACCCTAAATTTAAAGTTTCCTGTATTTAAATCGTGATTAAATGGATATTTGCCAAATGTTGAGGGCCCAAACAGTCACATTTTAGTATTTTATGCAAATTAAGCTAAAATTTGAACAAAAAATCAGTTTAAGTTAAATAACAAACGTCGTGAGGTATACATGTACTTTTTTAACGTTTTCACGAAGCCTTTTATTGAATCTGAAAAAAAATAAATAAGCGAAATCAGTCCGTTAGAAATAAAACAACAACAAAAAAATAAATAAACACACACACAAAAAGAAAACAACAACAACAACAAAAAATAATAAAGAACAAAACAAAAAGGACACCTTTTAAAAATTAATAATATCCTGATAATTTTTGGCATCGCCTTTGTCATCAATACTATTTGTTTAGAAAAGTAACAAGGCATTGATTTTATATGCAAAAAAAAAATGTAATGCTATTAAGCCTTAGTTGAAATGCAAAAAAATAAATATAATGCTAAAAAGAGTCAACACTGATGCAAAGATGCAGACCAAAAGTTAAGGTAAAATGAACTCTACAAGTATTATGCCTGTGTGAGTGTTTGTTATTTAAATCACATAGCTTTTTAGAGTTTATAATGTCTTTAAACTAGGACTTATCAAACATGATTATAAGTAATTAGAACGTTCGCCCCCGGAAATAATAAGTCAAGTATTAAAAAATATGTAAAATAGAAAATTACTTGCTGAAAGGAACATGTTGTGTTCGATATTTTTCTGCTATACTGACTGAATTAAAATCACAATTTCAAAGAATTGTGTGTGTAGGCACACATCAGATAACCAAATTTTGCAAACTTTCAAAAAAAAAGGTATTCCGCTAGCTTTTTTTTTATGAGTTCCCTCTCTTGTTAAATAAGTCTTTGCTTTAAGGTAGGCATACAGTGAACACTTGTATCTAAGTGAATTTCGGTATTGATTATCATTAATTTAATCGTCTTCCCGGATCATACTTATTCCCAAGTAGAACCAGTCTCCGGGAGGATTTGACGAATAAAGTTGGATATCTACTATTGGGTTCAAGGTTGCACGTCCTTCAACCGAATACAATGCAAATATCACTTGCTGGTCGGTATTTGACAATCTTTTCGAAAGGAAAAATTCGAGCGCCCTTCGGTATTGGAGAGCAAATTGAATAATAACATTCTTCTCTCCAAAGAACATTCCACCCCCGACGTAAACAATATTTTGTGTGAATATAGTCTGCGGTTTCATCGCCATAGAAACATTATTTACCAAATTAAATGCAATTCTAGTTTCATCAAAGTCGCGTGGTTTTACAAGTCGAAAGTTTTTTCTGGATTGCTTGTTTCGGAAATAACCGATATCAATCCAGGCGAAATATTTAGTCTTGAAATAGTTTGAACGTGCTGCTCTATTGATGACGTCATACTTGGCGTGCTGCACACATCCATATAAGGGCACCACCGTATTTGGATGATGCTGCGGA
>CM037780.1:16437897-16487897 GCA_021229015.1 Solen grandis | reverse complement strand
AACAAGCTATGAACAAACTGACTGATTAGGAATTACTGCACATCCCCACACATGGGAACATAATAACAGATATCCTTAAATATCCATGTAACAGGGATGACAGTCTGCAGCAGGCCCAGATGTCTGCTGTCCTGGTGCCACCCCCACAATGCCTCCCCCAACAATATCTGCCGCCACATGGAGCCTAATCTAATTACATCAAAGCAGTAAATCTAACTTAACATGGTAAAACCATGTTTTACCTTTTTTTCCCCCCCACCAACCTTAATCCATTTCTGCTCATAATTAAGGCATAAGCCTTTTTTTTTTTTTTTCTTCCATATTTCGTAACAATATAATCCTGCTAATGTCATAGAATTCTAAATAAATTTGTCCCAGACAAAAAAAACAAAAAAACATCCTCTGCATGGGAAAATTTGAATTAATGGTATCAGCAAACTAGAAAATAAATATAATGAATGAAATTTCTTACCTGAGTCAGAGTGGCATACGAATTACTGGACTAACAGACATTGCTCAAAAATATATATTCCATTTTTTAAATTAATAACCATTTCTTTAACCAGGAGTGTCAGATATACCTTAGGACTACTGAAAAAATGTATGTCAGTTGCATGCCCCTGGGCCCCCATAAAGCCAGTAACTTTTCTATCAAAGTTATCTTTATTTATTATTACTAAATTGCAACAACCAGGTCCTTCCAATCAACCACATCTTACACATCAGTCTACCATATTGCAACAACCAGGTTCTTCCAATCAACCACATCTTACACATCAGTCTACCATATTGCAACAACCAGGTTCTTCCAATCAACCACATCTTACACATCAGTCTACCATATTGCAACAACCAGGTTATTCCAGTCAACCATGTCTTACACATCAGTCTACCATATTGCAACAACCAGGTTCTTCCAATCAACCATGTCTTACACATCAGTCTACCATATTGCAACAACCAGGTTCTTCCAGTCAACCATGTCTTACACATCAGTCTACCATATTGCAACAACCAGGTTCTTCCAATCAACCACATCTTACACATCAGTCTACCATATTATCATAACCAGGTCTTTCCAGTTGAGCATACTGAACACATCAACACAGTAACAAAGGGTCAAATACTACTAGGTTTTAACAGTCAAATACGTTTTACATACCTTAATGTAAAAGGTGACCCCTAGGGCGAGGCCAATTTTGACCCCAGGGTCATGGTTTGAACAAACTTGGTAGAGGTTTACTAGACCATGTTACACACCAAATATCTATACTCCAGGCCTTGCGGTTTCTGACAAGATGATTTTTCAAGTTTTTTTCCCTTTTTTACTATATCAGCCTATGTAAAATAAGGTGACCCTTGGGGTGGGGCCAATTTTGACCCCAGGGCCATGATTTGGACAATCTTGGTACAGGTATACTAGACAAAGCCACACAACAAATATCTAAAAATCTATTTTTAGCTCCTGTGACCTAATTATACAACAGACTGGAGCCATTTGCATGGATCACCTTAGGAACATCCTTGCAAACTTTGATCACTTTCCCATCAGTAGTTTCAGAGAAGAAGATTTTTAAGTAAATTGTTGACAACTCACAACAATGGACGCCAGACTAAGGCTGGTCCCAAAAGCTCACCTTCAGGTGAGCTTAAAAGTAATGTAGATTTTGTTCACTGCATTCATTTATTGAAGTATACAGTAAAAATGAGTAATATATATAATACTGATCAGAAGACTATTCAAATATCCATAGTTACTTTTGGTTTCATCAATTTTTACCCCAAAAATATGTATGAAATATGGTTGCATTCAAGATTCACACAGAGACTAAGGGCATGCACCAAATGGTGCAAATTTGATGCCCCTTTTTTCTACCATTAACTACTTTTTTCAACCAAATACAAAGAATGTGACATTTGCAAGCTTTGTTCGAGCTGTAAAATGTCTCAGTAAAATATAACCATCGCAAATATACATGTCTTCAATTAAATGATCATAATGTTGTTATTCTTTGCTTTTGTAGCTGTAATTAAATGAGAAAGTCCCTAACACATCCTCATATAAGTACTGACTGCCATAACTGTTAAAAAAACATTAGTGAGAGAAGCAGATGCTTGACTGGTTTTCATTTTTTCTTGTTTTTCTTGGTCCTGCTTATCTCTGCTTAAGTCAAACTGATAATCAAACTGACATCTCAAGTATTTTTTAAACAAGAGGGCCATGATGGCCCTGGATCGCTCACCTGATATCATTAGGCTATGTAAAATCATGTGACCTCCCAAATACCAGGGCATGATGTGGAGGGATCACTACAATTTCTGCACACCAAATATCTAAATGCCCAGGCCTTGTGTTTCTAGTAAGAAGATTTTCAAGTTTTTCTATATTAGCCTATGTTAATCAGTGACCCTGGGGTGGGGCCAATTTGACCCCAGGGCATGATTTGAACAATCTTGGTAGGAGTCTAAGATCATGCTGCATACCAAATATCTAAACCCTAGGCCCTGTGGTTTCTGAGAAGAAGATTTTTCAAGTTTTCCTATATTAGCTTATGTTAATCATGTGCCCCCTGGGGCTGGGCCATATTTGACCCCAGGGTCATAATTTGAACAATCTTGGTAGAGAGTCATAAGATCATGCTACATACCAAATATCTAAACTCCAGGCCTTGTGGTTTCTGAGAAGAAGATTTTTTCAAGTATTTCCTATATTAGCTTATGTTAAATCAAGTGACCCTGGGGCAGGGCCAAATTTGACCCCAGGGCCATGATTTTAACAAATTTGGTTGTGATCTACTAGACAGTGCTGCACACCAAATATCTAAACCCCGGGCCTTGTGGTTTCTGAGAAGAAGATTTTTCAAGTTTTTCCTATATTAGCATATGTTAAATCAAGTGACCCCTGGGGCGGGGCCAATTTTGACCCCAGGGCATGATTTGAACAAACTTGGTAGAGATCACAGACAATGCTACACACCAAATATCTTAACTCTATGCCTTGTGGTTTCTGAGAAGAAGATTTTTCAAGGTTTTTTCCTATAGTAGCCTATGTTAAATCAAGTGACACCTGGGGCGGGGCCAATTTTGACCCCAGGGTCATAATTTTTACAATCTTGGTAGAGAGTCATAAGATCATGCTACATACCAAATATCTAAACTCCAGGCCTTGTGGTTTCTGAGAAGAAGATTTTTTCAAGTATTTTCTATATTAGCCTATGTAAAATCAGGTGACCCCTGGGACGGGGCCAATTTTGACCCCAGGGCCATGATTTGAACAAACTTGGTAGTGATCTACTAGACAATGCTGCACACCAAATATCTAAGCTCCAGGTCTTGTGGTTTCTGAGAAGAAGATTTTTCAAGTTTTTCCTATATTAGCCTATGTTAAATCAAGTGACCCTGGGGCGGGGTCAATTTTGACCCCAGGGCCATAATTTGAACAATCTTGGTAGAGAGTCATAAGATCATGCTACATACCAAAAATCAAAAGGCTAGGCCTTGTGGTTTCGGAGAAGAAGATTTTTAAAATTTTCATTTTTAAAATCTATTTTTAGCTCCTGTGACCTAGATTTTTGACCAATCAAAATAATTTTAACAACTTCGGATAAGGGCCCCATAATGAACATTCCTGTGAAGTTTTATCAAAATTGACCAAGCGGTTAAGGAGGAGATGTCGTTTGAAGCAAAATGTTGACGGACGACGGACGGACGGACGACGGACGGACGACGGACGGACGACGGACGGACGGACGACGGACGAAGACCGGTCACAATAGCTCACCTTGAGCCTCTGGCTCAGGTGAGCTAAAAATGAAAATTTTACAAATATAAATCTCATGCCCAAAGGAAAGAAACCAAATTTGAAAATATTTACTTCAGTAAGTCACTTTAAGTCAGTTAAAACCACTGGTACATTAATTTTTATACTCAACAGTACAAGCCTCAACAGTATGTGTAAATGTATTCAACAAACTTCAAATAAAGATAATTTTTTTACACTCAGCAAAAATAAAAAATAACATTTAATGAGAACCTGCATTATAATAATGTTTAATGTTGAACTTAAAAAAATGGATTAAAATATTTCAGAAACATTTTAATTTCTTGACAAATTGTCAAGTACATAAACAGATTTGCATGAAATCATTGCAACATTGCAACCATGGTATTCATATTTAATGTATTTGGAAATACCCTGAATGTCTAATTTTAATAAAAATTATATGAATATACATACATAAATTATTTCCCTGATATGTTTCAAACTCAAATAAACATTGAAAAAGAAAACTAATAATTCATACTTTCATGCCTTCAGAAAATTTACTCTAGTAGAAACAATCAATATAAGAATTTTTCAATTTCAAAAGGTATTATAACAAATCTGCAACACACATTTTGCTTTTCAGTCCAAAGAATACACACTGCTTTTGGAAGAATAAATTGGGCCTTTAAATTTGTAAAATCATATAAAAACATCAATGACAATACCGTCTTATCAATTTTCCTGAAATTAATGCAAAGAATAATATTTCTGGGGAAAAATTGCATAATTATAAAATCCACAAGTGTTCCTTGGAACTTATGTGTCACCTGCAGAAGTGTGACGAAAAAAGTGTGACAGACAGGCAGACATACAAATGACGGAAAAGTCTATTGTCACATCTGCTTACAGCAGAAGACACAATAACAATCTATGAAATACAATTAATCCCAATCTAGGGACACAAAATGGACATAAAAATATTTCTTACCTAAACTTCCAAATTTACTGCCACCTGCTATGTGTAAACTCTCAAGTAGTGTAATAAGGTCATCCTGAGGTGAGTCTCTACCTTCAGAGTTACTTTCCTGATCAGAAACTGATCTAAGGCAATTTTTCTTCACAGTATCAGTTTTGTTTTTTCCCATATCTTTATTATTTCTTCAAGTGATTAACCCATGGCCTCCCGTCCTTCAATATCAATAGCTAAGTCTTGATATTTAAATGCACTAAATAAAGTATTTTCAAGTAATTCCTCAAACTTCCATGAGAATCAAATTCAAAGTTATTCCCCTATTACTCCAAATTCTGCTTTTTTCAAAATAATTCTGCAATGTAATATCAGATTCAACAAATCACTGAATATTTTCTTATTTTCTTTTCTAAGCTTCTAAAAATCAACTGTTCAATGGTTCCAATGATGCAAATGACTGTTGAATATTAACCACTGCTATCTGCAGAGCACATGTGCACCTCTAGCATAGTCAACCATGAAGTCAATAATGTTAGAATAATCTAATTCAAGACAGTTTTAAACATCCAATCGACAAAACTTCACAAGCGCCTGTGAGACAGCTTCGGACGAAGAGGAGTCTTATCAGCTGTACTAATACACAAGCAATTTAGTGTCATGCCCAGGGAACTGTGCAAATTGACAGTCTCTTTCTGTCACTTGTGGCTCTACATCAAACAGGAAACCCCACTGGCGTCAGCAGAGAAACAAGACTTGTCTAATGAAAACAACCTATTATCTGAAGTCTGAAGGAGGCTTTGTTTAATTATAAACCTGTCACCTGACAAACTGTCTATGTGGAATACTCTGAGATTATGGTGCTGAATGCCAGACTCTTAAGAGAAGCTTAGAAATGTGACAACCATCATGTAGATGCAGGACCATCTACCAGAGAAGGATCTACTACAGACATTTATTTTTAATAGACGTTTACAGTGTTAATATTTTTTACCGATATAAATGCTCTACTCCTAGAGTGAGCTAAAGGAACAAACATACATTGATGCCAAAATTATGTGCTTTGACAAGACAAAAGAGGTGAGTCATCATTGGTTTCTGTTGTTACTTATTTGAGAAACAATCCTGATGATGCAGGTTATAACATGTAGTCAACATTGGTTTCTGTTGTTACTTATTTGAAAAACAATCATGATGATGTAGATTATAGCATGTAAATGGTTTTCTTTAAAATCTGATATTAACATATGAGAATTGGGATGTTTGCTATGAGAAATGGGGCATATAAACCCACTTTCTCATGAATATTCATTAACAAATTCATAACATGATGAATATCAATCATATTCTATTAACTGAACTTAAAATGGAATCTATAGCAAATGGATTTTCTTTACTATAAAGACTAGATTCTAAGGTTAACAACTTGTATGAACAGACAGAGTAGTCCCAGATATCAGCCAGCTCCAGGAAGGAAGGATCTGTCTGATCTGGGGCTTCTCTGCATGCCTGCAAAGCATCAAAACTTGTCTATATGAGGGAAAGGATTAAAGATGTTTCAGTGGATATCCTTTGTGAATTTTACTTTTATGAAATACTGTACATACGAGGGGTTATTGAAAAATATGTGGACTTTTTACATAGCATAAAAAACATTAGTAATATCAGCCTAAAAGTTGGATATGTCCTTTTGGAACATAAAATCAAACCATTTTAAAAATATCTTGAGAATATATCTTCATACATATCAATGATATAAGATTTTACATAAACACATTATCGCGCTCCTGGTGAAGTCTATAAATACAACATCAACATCAAAATTTGAAACGTCAAACATAACAGTAAAATACCCTTGAGTTATTTCTTGTTCTTCACGATAGTAACTACTAGCTTCCATACATTGCTTGTGGCAGTGAACCAAGCGCTTGTACACATTATCAAACCACGTCCCACCAAGGCCTGAAAGAATCTATTGTGTACCGTTGAACAACACAACCACTCATCAACATCAGTCGAAATATTATTATTATTCTATTATTAATTATTATGATTGCTATTGCAGATATTATTATAATAATTATTATTGGGGTTGTTTATTTTTCATAATTCATGATAATAATTTAATCTCGTATGGTTGAGATTAAAATACCCAGAAATATGGCAAAGTCCATAACAGCAAGTTCCAAGGAATATGGAGGATGGTGTATTGTCCCTGACTCCATCAGCGATAGCTCCAGGTGCATGTCTGCGGCTGTGTGTGATGGTGAGTTGTCCTCATGCTGATCGGAGGTCCAGGCCACGCAGATAAGATCACTTCTATCCATGTTGAGTCTTATCGTGAATGAACTGTGCCATCCATTTCAATATGAAATATCGTAAAACTGATTTCCTTGGGTTGGCTTACTTCATTATTTCAAGTGTCTGAGTTGGTATCATGCCGAGATTATGGCAAAACTTAACGGCCAATTTTCAGTTTTCGTTGTGTCCATCACTTTTATACATTTTCATTGTACCACATCATTGTTACCGTATGGTTTTGCCGTACATTCAAGAAAATGACGCCAGAAAACAACTGACCTATTTGAGGTAATTGAATGAAATGATGTTGTTTTGAGGGATTTTAACAAATCAAAAGGGGTTTCATATTATAGGCAACAATTGTGCAATATTTGATAAAAAAGTAGATACTCAGAGTTATCAGTTGGACAATGCTTCTTTAACACAATTTTAAGAGAATTTAATTTATGACCTTGTAAGTTTGACCTTTGAGATACAGACCCCAAAATCAATAGGGTTCTTCTACTAGTCATTAGCAACAACAATCTCTGGGTCAAATAGAACTCTGACAAGACTTCCATATAAAAATTTGTTATCATGTGACCTTGACCCTTGAGGTATTGAAACCAAAATCGAAAGTCAAATTATCACTAGCCCTGCCTAGCCCTTCCAAAATTTGAGGTAGTAAAATCAGGATAATTTCCGGTACAAAGAAATGTTCAGATTTTTCACTCGCCCTGCACTAATTTTTACTGACCAGGACAGGTGGACAAGTGGAATTTTGCATCCCTGACAACCATATAAAGTTTGAGACTTAAGGGTCAAATAGAACTCACCTTATCACTCGGACAAGGTTTGGTCTACCAACAGGCTGACCTATGGACCCACAGACCAACCAACTGACCAACAGACATGTGCAAAGCAATATACCCCCTATTCTTCAAAGGGAACAGTGTCCGACAAATCCTATGCCCAGAGCCCGTGGGCTACCAAATTTGTTGGCCGGGCTACCACCTCTTTTACGTTAGTAGCCCGCCGGGCTACTGCCATTTCCTGTGTCTCAGGTTGCCCGTTGTCATTAAGCCATGTACACCCTCTACTATACTACACAGTATATTATGTAATGAAATACCTACTGTGATTACTGATAAGGTATCAATAAAAAGGTGGAGTCATTTGGCCTGATAGCAGTATCAATTGATCCAGTCAATGGATGACACTGATGCTTGCGGATTACTTGGACAGTTTCGTACCTTTGATTTTCGTAGATGCAGACACTTCCGACAGGAATCGTTTTTCTGCTTATAAAACAGAGACCAATATTCAACAGCATCCTTTATGCTAACACTATCTCAACATTATGTAGGAAAAGTAAAAAGAAAACCATGAATATCCTCCAAAAGTAAATTCCTATATTTTCCTTGTCGGAAATACAGACGCCATATCTCGGCTTCAACTGCACGACAATCAACACCTTTTTTATCTGATATTGAATGATTTTTCTCATATGCAAAGTAAGAAATAGCTAGTCTAAGAAATTCTCGGCAATATGATAATACATGTATTTTTGATTACCTATTTACTTCGGTAATTATAATTCTTTAACCACTGTCGCCGATTATGTCATGGGTTTTCGGGGTTTTATTTCCCAGTTTTTTGAAGTGAGAAAAATCATAGAATAAATGATTGAACATCAAAATACACTTGTTTAATTAAAATCTTGGGGAAAAACAACTTTTATTGTTGTATTGGGGTTTACCGTCGCTGCAATATTATTTCAATCATATAGCGACATCCAGCTAATTGCAGGTGGAGAAAGACCCCAAGTACACAGAGTTACCCTGGTAGAACCACCGACCTACCGCAATTCAGCTGGAAGGCTTCCTCAAATGAACTAGATGTGGGTGTTCCTCGGAACACTTGTGTCGCCTGCATTTAAGCATGTTTGATGAAAGAATTGACTAGAAAATCGATCTTTTGACAAATTATTGATAAAGCATAATCTATTTTGTGAGGTACAAAATAACACCAAATCACACACACACACACACACATATATATATATATATATATATATATATATATATATATATATATATATATATATTTTTTTTTTGGGGGGGGGGGGGGGGAAATAAAATATTCAAACAGTGCAATATGTAATAATTTTCCCGAGCACTTTCGACTATACAGTCTTCATCAGAGGAGTGTCAGAATGACTATGAATTCAAAACATTAACTGTAAGAAAAATTATGACGTCATTAAGCACTTATGACGTTAATTATATATATGTTGCAAGCTTGTAGTCATCATTATCATTATTGAGTTATCATTCTTGTGTACTGCACTCAGACCAATGAGATCTATCTACTATAAATGTTTAAGGCAACACTTCAAATACTTTACAAGTTATGCACCACACAAGAATTAAATCCAAAAAAATAAACAAAGGGAAATAACTCCAAAAATACAACAGTTATCATTCTTGCACAATGCACTCCATGAGATCTTTCCACCTGTGAGGTTTCAAAGTAATACCTCAAATACTTTTCGTGTTATGCTCCAGACAAAAATGAAGTCTGAGTATCAACAAAGGGCAATAATAAGGAAAAAGATCATTCATGTGCACTGCACTCAGACCTTTCTATGAAGTTTCAAGTCAACACCTCAAATACGTTTCGAGTTATGCCCCAGACAAAAATTAAGTCTGAAAATCAACAAAGGGAAATAACTCAGAAAATATTAAAGTCAGAGTTATCATTCTTCAAAAAAAAAAAATCAACAAAGGGAATAACTCAGAAAATAAAAGTCAGAGTTATCATTCTTGTGCACTGCACTCCACCTCAATGTGATCTATCCATGTTTTAAGTTTCAAGGTGATACCTCAAATACTTTTTGAGTTATGGTCCGGACAAAAATAAAATCTCAGAATCAACAAAGGGTAATAACTCAGAAAATACGAAAGTCAGAGTTATCATTCTTGTGCACTGCACTCCACCTCAATGTGATCTATCCATGTTTTAAGTTTCAAGGTGATACCTCAAATACTTTTCGAGTTATGCTCCGGACAAGAAAGTGTGACGCCGACGACGCCGACGACGACGCCGACGACGCCGACGACGACGACGACGACGACGGACAAAGTGATCCCTATGTGTCTGCCATGCTATGCAGGCGACACAAAAATCCGAATTCTCTACCGGGATTCAAACCCACAGCGGTGAGGGGCTGAGAGATTTGTAGTCCATGACTGTAACCGCTCGGCCACGGGGGCCCCCCCAAAAAACAAACTTTTTAACTGTATCAAACCTGAAAAATGACAAATAAAAACTGCAGTCCAGTTTTGTTCTATTTTACGTGTTCAAGGGAGGTAACTACAAATAAGTGAAATTAAAAAAAAAAAAAGGATGAGAAAAATAAAAGTAAAACAGTATTTCATTTATTTACATTTTTCTTTTTTTTTGTATTTTAACATGTTTTTTTCCCTTTACTTTGAGATGAATTATTATTCTAATGTACACTAACATAATTATTATTACTACATAGTAAAATAGGTCTTTAAGTGTAAAATTATGTATTTATGCTATATATATATACATGTATATACATGTGTATTTCAAATATATTTCTTTGAAATTCTTACCATTAAAATTTTGTTTTTCATTTCAATATGATTGTAAAATGTGAATATGTTATGCAAAACATATATTTCCTTTGCTGATGTAGTTAAATGTCATAAGGCTAAGCCTTTGGAACATGTAATATTTATGCATGTAGGATTATTGGCCTGAGAGTTTTGCATTCTACTTAAGATAAAAAAATAAGTACACGGATGCTTTTCTGGTTAAACTAAAGTTCTCTGCTACTGATGTCTTTGATTGATTCTAACATTTTAATTTTCCCTCTGCTTTTTGTAACTGTAAACTACACACTGATAAAATAAATTGTGTCAAGGCCAACTGAGCCTAAGCACAGCTGTACATTAGAATTTGTCAACAAAATTCTGGGCTACCAGCTTCCAAATCTGGTGGCCCAGTGGGCTACCAGAATTTTTAAAAATTTGTCGGACACTGGGGAAGCAGAAACAAGAAGGCCATAATGGCCCTGGATCGCTCACCTGGTATCATTAGGCTATGTAAAATCAAGTGACCCCTGGGGCAGAGCCAATTTTGACCCCAGGGTCATGATTTGAACAAACTTGGTAGAGGTCTATTAGCCCATGTTACATACCAAATATCTAATCTCCAGGCTTTTTTGATTTCTGAGAAGAAGATTTTTTTCAGGTTTCTCCTATATTAGTCTATGTTAAATCAAGTGACCCCTGGAGTGGGGCCATTTTGACCCAAGGGTCAACTTAGAAGAGATCCACAAGACAATGCTACACACCAGGCCTTGTGGTTTCTGAGAAGATTTTTCAAGTTTTTTCCTATACATGTATTAGCCTATGTAAAATCAGGGACCCCTTTGGTGGGGCCAAATTTGAAACAATGGTCATGATTTGTAAAAACGTGGTAGAAACCCAGTAGACAATGCTGCACACCAAATATCTAAACCCCAGGCCTTGTGGTTTCTGAGAAGATTTTTCAAGTTAGCCTATGTTAAATCATGTGACCCCTGGGGCGGGGCCAATTTTGACCCCAGGGTCATAATCTTGGTAGAGAGTCATAAGATCATGTACCAAAAATCAAAAGGCTAGGCCTTGTGGTTTCGAGAAGAAGATTTTTAAAATTTTAAAATCTATTTTTAGTTCCTGTGACCTAGATTTTTGACCAATCAAAATAATTTTAACAACTTTGGTAAAGGGCCCCATACTGAACATTCCTGTGAAATTTTATCAAAATCCAGAGAGTAGTTTAGAAGGAGATGTTGTTTAAAGAAATTGTTGACAACGGACGCATGGACGACGGACAAAAGGCGATCACAAAAGCTCACAATGAGCAGGTTGTGCTCAGGTGAGCTAAAAATACATAAACTATGCAAAAAAAATACAATGGAAAACTTTCCCTCCCAGTCATTATTGCAAGAGTTAAAATAATATTTGAACAGCATCCCAAGGTAAGGTCTTAAAATCCCTTCAAAAACGAATGTATACATGTACATGCAGCAGTTACCACACATAAACAACTACCATTTAAAATATGTCAGTAACAAAAAATAAATGATTCACAAAAGCTGTCTCGTAAGACGGCACACTCAACTATGCCAGCAGTTATAAGTTTAAAGATTAAATCAACAATAGCTTCTTACAAAGATATATGAATCTTAGAGAAGAGAAGAAATAAAATGGCTTGTTTATTATAAATATATTATATATAATTACAACAAGAACATACATAATAAGGTGCATGTACATGCATATGGATTAGACAAGTTGAAATGGAACACAAAAGTATTCAAAAAATGTTATCATTTCAAAGCAGAAACATGCATATTACATGCATCTTAAAACAAGATGCCTCCTGTGGTATGATATTTATGACACTATGGGCCAATACTTGAAATGACAAAGATTTCACCCTATGACATAATCCCTCCATAAGTGCCTAGAGCTATACACAGCAGGCATCCCACCAAATAAAGCCAGATAATAATTTTCTGCTTAGTCAGATCATTTATTCTTTGTGTTGCTGGAATGACTGTGCGCTCACTAGGATAAAACAGAACACCAGCTTGAACTGAGCTGAATTTTTCACTTTTTGAAGTGCTGTGCAGACCTCATTTTCTGAAATATCTATAGTCTTAACCCTTTCCCTCATAGAGTAACTCGCAGGCTGATCAGGTTTTATGCTGTTCGCTGCTCCTCAGTGGTCTGGTAATGAGGATTTTTCAATCAAATTTGGAATGGTTTAACTGTGGTTTTCTGCAGATCAGGCTTCATGTGGTACCTATTGAGTGCGTCAAAATGAGTCTATATGAGGGAAAGGGTTAAACTCTTTGAAATAATTGATATAACAAGAGTCTGTGACTAAACAGTTTTACCCAGGCTCACAGTTTTTGCAATTTTATGAACCCAAAAGAATCTTTAATAATGTTGTCTGACAGACCAAACTCAAACATTAAAGATTGCTATTGCAACATGAATCACAATGATGAGTATCAAACTGATCACCATCTGATAAATATGTAATATATGGAAACATATCTTGGCTGCCAGTTTTCTTTTTGGGTTACTAAGGTGACCATGGGAGTCTGAATGCCTTGCAAAATAGGGTGGGAGGTGGGGGGTAGAGAGGAATGCAGACTATTTCTACATTAAAATTATGAAACAAAGGGGCCATATGGCCCTAGATTGCTCACCAGAGTACATAAGCTTATCTAAAGCCATTCTTTTTACATGGTAACCTCCAGCAGCAACCAGATTCAAATTTTAGATAAAAAGAATTCTAGTTAGCCAACTTGAAGCCTCATTTTTCATGGTATCAACTTTATAAGTTTATTTTTGCAATTATGCTAGACAACCATGAGATGATCATTTGTACCATAAGAAATTCAATACTAACCATTGGTTTCATAGAAGCATTTTGAAATGTTCTATGTAGTATATATATAACCCTTTCCCTCATAGAGGAAACCATGAAAAAACCTATGTGAAAAGCATGTAACCAGATCAGCCTGCGAGTAACTCGCAGGCTGATCAGGTTTTATGCTGTTCGCTGCTCCTCAGTGGTCTGGAAATGAGGATTTTGTAATTAAATTTGGTAAGGTTTAACTGTGGTTTTCTGTAGATCAGGCTTTATGTGGTACCTATTGGGTGCGTCAAAATGAGTCTCTATGAGGGAAAGGGATAAAGAACTTAGTTATCTCCCTAAGGGCCTCATTTTTCAAGGGATCAACTTTTTTTAGCAATTATGGTAGTCAGCCATTAGGTGAAGTTCATTTGTGCTAAATGAAACAAAATTCTGGTCATAGGTTTCACGGAAGAACCTTCTATAATTATGAAATATAAAAGGAAACAACCCAACACTCTATAGGCCTCATTTTTTTATTAAATCAACTTTATCTGAGCAATTATGGTAGACAGTTATGAGTTGATCATTTGTACTAAATGAAATTAAGTTAGGGCCACTGGTTTCAACGAAGAAGAATTTTGGAATTTTCTATAAAGAGTATATAAGGAAACTAGCCAACCCTCTAGGGGTCTCATTTTTCAAGAGATCAACTCATTTAACAATTCTGTGAAAGGCCACCCAAGGATCTTTGATGCCAAGTTTCATATATTTTTACCCAGCTGTTTCAGAGGAGAGGAGATGTTGTTTAAAGCAAATAGTTGTCAACTCATGACGGACGAAGCATAATCACAATAGCTCACCTTGAGCACTGGTGAGCTATAATACATTCCATAAATAGATCAAATCATGAAATAAAACTGACATGGACCATTTCAAACTCAGAATTAAACAATATTCAAACCATTTAACTCAAGAAGGCAAGAACTGATTCATGAAAATTTTCTTATGTCTTACCTCCTTTATAAATAATTAACACCTTAAAAACTTGTATATTTATATCAATACAAGGATTGGAGATGCCTTCTTGAACCTTTAACATATTGGTTTTTTCTGGTAGCACAAGCCTTCCAAGGGTATATACGAAAAGCAAGTATGATTCATTGTTTTTTGTTGTTTTCATTTTAAGTTTACATGTCACTTTCTTCTAAATGATGATATATTAATACACTGTAAATAAACATTGGTACATAACAGCATAATTGTATAGTTTCAACCTATCACATTATTCACATACATGCTGAGAAGAAACCATATTCGATAAATAGAGATTACTCACCATAACAATCATCAGAGATGACATACTCCTCGTCGATGAAGGAACCAAAACTGCTAAACAGACCATCTAGGCCCCCCACATTCATGATCTTCCATTCCATCATTCCTTGTCTCTGATGAACCCTGTTGGAGACACTGGTATGAACCCTGCTCTAGATGGGTATGAACCCAGCTCTAGACTCTGGGACTTGATCCCTAGGTAAGAACGTCTGTGGCTGTTCAATAGAGAAAATTTATAAGTTCCGTGTTGATGGCAACTCCAATACTGAACACAATTTGCCAACTATATTACATCTTCATCAAGTCATCAATTCTGTTTTAGGAGTAACATCATAATGAGAAGAGACTTGGCAGGGTAACATTGTAATAAATCATTATGAGCTGATCAGATGTTGAAACCAGGTATATTTTGACAGTAAGTCGATATATGCATTTCCATATGACAACATATTTCAACACAATGTTCTCTAATAATCCAAGTTGATACAAATGATAATCATTTTCCACTGAGCATTTATGAGGACTGAACTTTATTTTCAAAATGAATCAAGTTTCATTATTCTGTTTATTATAAAGCTGCGTCTCTGCACTTTCTGAGAATTTGAAAGATCTATAAACGTCTGTCTGACCTGCCTCATCATGTGACTTCTATATTGATCAAGTGAATATACAGGCTGACCCAATTCCGGTAGAGTTTCAAGCAGCAATATTTACCTAAAATGCCATGTATTGTGCGCACTTTTTTAACTTACATCTTGTTTGATGTTTCTGAAAGAGGGGGTGCGCACAATACAACTCAATATTTTTGTATTTTCCAAAACTTTACCCCACCCACTAGGAAGCCAAATCAGTAGAGTATACTGGTATATTTCATGCGCAGAATTGATATTAAAACTTTGTTGTATGTACTTGCCTGTAAAATGTTGTCCATTTGTGATTTCTAACATGGTTTTGTACAATAAATGCTTACAAAATCATTTTTCCCTTTTTCATATTAGTGTTTACAATTTCTTACGCTTCAACGAAAATCCCTTACTGTATTGTACTTTACATAATATTAAATGACAACATACAAACAGATGTGATGTTAGCATCGTCATACTGTGACTGCGCATAAATAAACAGTATTTTATCAGACATGTGAATATTTAATGTAGCTCCGTGATTTTATTAATTTCAATTCAAATTTCAATCCCACAAAATTTTGACAAGTTAGTTTCGTACTGGACAGCGCTGTTTGGTTAACGATAATTGTGTACTTCAAATACCCTTTGCACCTGACTTGCGGAAGCAGTAGAACATTTCCACCTGCTGTGCAATCAAACATTCATAAAACAACTGCGAGTCAAAGATGGCTGCCTCCTCATCAAAAAAAATATACGCATTATACAAAGGAAATACTTTTTTTCCAAGGTTTCGAGCCTCAAACTCGGGCTGCGCACTATACATGGCATTTTACAGTACTATACAGGGGTTTTCTTAAGTGGACGCCCGCTTGCCCATACCGGGTTAAAATCACCATGAGCAAGTGGTTTTTCCTAGGAGATAGCCCATCAGGCAAGTTTATTTTATAAATGAGATCTTTCATTTTTTCTTATATATTTTATTTTTATTTTCTACATTATATAAGGGGTGAGTTGCTTGCAAATTGTGTTTGATACATGTTAAGTAAAATTCATCTGAATACTACATATATTTAGTTTTAAACATAAACAAACACTAACTTACTTAAAAATTGTACAAGCTGTTTTCACTGGGGGCAATTAGATGTTCAAAGTAACTTGCCCCCTGGGCAAGTGAAAGTCAAATCCTTAAGGAAACCCCTGACTATATATACACATGACTGACCTAAATGTTGAAAATTCATTTTAAAATTAAATCAGATTTCTATAATATATGGTAAACAAGAGTGTCAGTGATGCCACAATATACGCCGCCACAAAATATATAGACCAAGAGGGGTCTTTTAATTATTGCTTTTAACATTTCTGTAAGCATAAGCTCATAATGAAAACTGTAAGACCAATTAATTAAGCTGAACAGAGATAGAACCCTAAAAATGCTTCCAATATGACAGTAGGTCAAATAGCAGTATCAATTTGAATCCTTTTTTCTTTCTCCCCATAACTCTTGCAAAAATCACTGTACCAGAAAATCCTTGCCTTATGCACTTTTACCTGTTTAGAAACTTGAGTTGTGTTTTAAAGAGACCATGTTTAGAAAGGCATAACTATTGCAAATATTGATGAACATCAAAGCCCCTGCTTTGTGCATATCTACCCAGTATAGTAATGACATTGCCCAAGTTTTGAAAAGATTAGGTCAGAAACATACAAGAAATTGCATTCACAAAGCTGAAATATCAATCAGCTAAAAAGACTAAGTTTCAGGGGACACAAATCTTGCAAAAATTAATGTACCGGAAAATCACCACTTCATGCACATCTACCCATTATAGTAATGATATTGACCAAGTTTTGAAAAGATTCATTCAGAAATGTAGGAGGAGTTGCGTTCACAAGGCTGCAATATCAATCAGCTACAGAGACTAAGTTTCAAGGTACACAAATCTTGTAAAAATCAATGAACCATAAAATCGCCACTTCATGCACATTTACCCATTAAAGTAATGACATTGACCAAGTTATAAAAAGATTCATTCAGAAATGTAGGAGTTGCGTTCACAAGGCTGCAATATCAATCAGCTACAGAGACTAAGTTTCAAGGTACACAAATCTTGTAAAAATCAATGAACCATAAAATCACCACTTCATGCACATCTACCCATTATAGTAATGATATTGACCAAGTTTTGAAAAGATTCATTCAGAAATGTAGGAGGAGTTGCGTTCACAAGGCTGCAATATCAAACAGCTACAGAGACTAAGTTTCAAAGGGACACAAATCATGTAAAAATCGATGAACCGGAAAATCGCCACTTCATGCACATCTACCCATTATAGTAATGATATTGACCAAGTTTTGAAAAGATTCATTCAGAAATGTAGGAGGAGTTGCGTTCACAAGGCTGCAATATCACAGCTACAGAGACTAAGTTTCAAAGGGACACAAATCTTGTAAAAATCAATGAACCATAAAATCGCCACTTCATGCACATTTACCCATTATAGTAATGCATTGACCAAATTAAAAAGATTCATTCAGAAATGTGGAGGAGTTGCGTTCAAAAGCTGCAATATCATTCAGCTACAGAGACTAAGTTTCGAAGGACACAGATCTTGTAAAATCAATGACCGGAAATCGCCACTCAGCACATTACCCTTAGTTATGACATTGACCAGTTTGAAAAATTCATTCAGAAAATAGAGAGTTGCGTCACAAGGCTCATATCATTCAGCTACAGAGACTAAGTTTCAAAGGGACACAAATCTTGTAAAAATCAATGAACCGGAAAATCGCCACTTCATGCACATCTACCCATTATAGTAATGACATTGACCAAGTTTTGAAAAGATTCATTCAGAAACGTAGGAGGAGTTGCGTTCACAAGATATGGACAGACGGACGGACGGACGGACAGACGGAGAAGATGACGCCAATATATGACCGCCTCCGGCGGCGTATAAAAAGTGTTAATTACTTAATTAAATAAATAATGAAATCTTGTTGTTTGAGTTTGGTCATGTCCTTTAGTAAATTTTGGTCCTGTGAATCTTGTAAAATCACAGGACCAAATGTGCTGTGATCCCTAGAAACTTCTCAGAATATCTGTGCTAGGTAACTGTTCTGTTGAACAGAGGAACAGACAGGCTACACATTTACATATTCAATCAACTAAAAATATATGAATACCCAATTCAGGGGTTTTCTTAAGTGGACGCCCACTTGCCCGCGCCAGGTTAAAATCACTGCGGGCAAGTGATTTTCAAAGATAGCCTGGTGGGCAAGTTTATTTATGTAATTGAAATCTTTCGGGTTTTTTTATTTTTTATAGTATATCAGGGGTAAAATGCTTGCAAATTGTGTTTTATACATAATAACTTTAATCCACCTTAATATTGCACATATTTAGTTTTAAACATTAACAAACACCAAGTAACTTCAAGATCGGGCAACCTGTTTTCACTGGGGGCCAGTAGATATTCAAAGTAACTTGCCCCCTGGACAAGTGAAAGTCAAATCCTTAAGTAAACCCCTGCAATTATTTTCAAACTGATGAGTAAAGAAAAAAAGTTAAGTTCATTTAAAATCTGGAAGACTCAATCATATAGTCAACAGATAGATCCATGATGGTCACGGACCTATCTAATAGTACCTTAAGCTTTGAATTGTGTAATATTGATTACTCGGTACTACAAGTGCATATATTTGATATGACCCATGTGACTAATTTACGATAACTAGCAGATTATAGCTTCTCACTAATTCATAATTATATCTTATTCATTATATTATTCAATTAAATTAATAGAAATACTCAAGGCACTGAGAGACTGTCAACAGGGTTTACACAAAATAGCTATAATTTTAAACCAGCATTTCAACTGGGTTGAACTCGAGTAGAAGCAAACTGAAAGGTCTTTTGACGTCAAAAACTCCACACAATTTCCTGCAACTACTACAGTACTAGCAAGTCAACTTTGCTGGCAGTCTAAGTTTAAATATAGTGAATAGACCAAAAGTTTCAAGATCTCCTAACACCTACCTTTTCAATAACAAGGTTTTTCATCATGTTAATAAATATTTCAGAGGTCCATGGGATGTAAAAGTCCCATAAACAGGGGTATGCCATCAAATTATTGTAGGGGTCCATTTATATTTCACTTTTCAGTCAATATTTACTGGGTTTTAAGTAAATAAAGAAAAAATATGAGTTTTTTTTTAAATTTATGAAACTTTTACCCTTTGATGAAGGGATCACTTGAACTATACTCTAGGTTGAAATGCATGTTGCAATAATGTTATTAATACAAGTTACAACCATTGTGATATTTTCGTCATTTGAACTTATCCAACTAGATAGTTTTCTCTGTTTTTGGGGGCCATTAGATGATTTTTGTCTTTAGTCAAAACTTGCAATACAATGCTGGTATTTTATCAGTAGGATTCAGTCACAATCATTTATTTGACCCCTGAAAGTCATTTGATTTGTCTACTATTCAGTTTTGTCATGTCATTTGTTATTACGATAAATAATTAATATTCCAAATGCAGCACACACGTTAACATTTGGGCAGAATATAATCTGTAATAGTCTTCATTAATTTAATTTTAGAATGATCATGCTTTTGCTAAAAATAGTATCAGAAATTTCGAGGTCAGTGGTTGAAAGTTCCAGTTAGAATCTTACAAAAAGAAATGGGTCCTGTGGGTATTGGGAACAGGTCCTTTCACAGGATCAGTTCAAAGAAGGCAAAAAATTGCTGTGTGTGTACAAGCCAGTAGATTATGCTAAGAATGGGTATAGCAAGAGTATTTGTATTGCTATATTCTCCAAGCATATTGCAATATGTATCACAATATTTCATGGCTATATAATGTACATATATTTAATCATTTTAACCCTTTCCCTCACATAGACTCATTTTGACGCACTCAATAGGTACCACATAAAGCCTGATCTACAGAAAACCACAGTTAAACCTTACCAAATTTAATTACAAAATCCTCATTTCCAGACCACTGAGGAGCAGCGAACAGCATAAAACCTGATCAGCCTGCGAGTTACTCGCAGGCTGATCTGGTTTTATTCTGTTCGCATAGGTCTTTTCATGGTTTCCTCTAGGAGGGAAAGGGTTAAGCATGTAAATGACATGTATTTTGAAAGGTTGAAAATGATACTTTAAATGTTATAATGTCATTGAATCATTGAGATAAGATATACTTATTAATGTTAATGTAGTTGACATATTAACATTCTGGCAATCTACCGGTATATCATTTTGTAAATGGAATGTCATTCAAATGTTATGAAGTAAAATAGACTTATAGATCTAGCTACCTGGATCTAGTGTATGTTTGTTAACATCAATAATTATGCCTCCAATTTAAAATTTTAAAATTGTTATTGCTTTTTTTTTTTCTTTATCATAACTGAATATGGGAAGTTTCAATATTTAATGAGACTTCTATATCATTCTCTTTTACAAAATGCATGCTTTTCATTTTTAAATTGCAATTGGCAACAACAATGTCCAAAGGCAGACGTTGCTGCAGAATGTGACTTAATATGTCATTTCACCAACAAACTTTGCCGTAGAATTGCTTTTAAGTGCCTATTCCAAGATATTCCCAGGGCTTTTTTTCCTTCTATAATAGAGGCCGATCTTCGGTGACTTCCCAATCGCAAAAAGGCTATATTTTTCCCAATTTTGGCCAAAAGAATTCCCAAAATCTAATGATAAAATTCCCAATATGTTCCAACTATTTTTCTCCTTCAACCTATAAGCGAATATTCATTAATACAGAGAAAAAAAAAACCCAGTAATGCAGTTGTTTCCGTAATGCACAAAATTATACGTCACTCTACACTGCATACTACTTAAAGTAAAGCACCTGCTGTTCGATGACGCAATCAACACGCATTCTAAGGCTCAATGTGGAATACTCAGATTTTATTGGACGACTATCATTTGTCACACCTTCTACCAACTATTTCATTTCACGAACTATTTCATGAAGTTGCGCAATCATCTCAGTCAATGGCGGCTGTTTGCGTTTTTATTGCTTGTTTATCTTTTAAAACATTCAGATCAGTTGTTCGGTTCACCAAGTAAGTTTTCAATACATAAACACATCAGTTATTTACCTTGATGTATAAATAACCAATTCCTTATTGCTAAGGAAAAAGTCAAAAACGTAGCCAAAATGAAACGTCCCCCAAACATAACATACTCAATTTTTTTTTTTTTTTTAATTTCACTTTTGATTTATTAATAGTCTTTTATACATGTAATATTTAAACATATTGATATTAATTTTTTTTAAAGTATTTTATATAATAATTATATCACCATTTATTTTGAATGATTTATTTTTAAAATTTGACAAAATATTTTAACAATTTTCTATATAAGACTTAGAGTTAATTTAATTAATCTAATTTTCAATTGAAATATTGTGAAAGAATGTTGTAATGTCGATCTTTATTTCAATAATAATGTACATGTTTATAATTTCTATTTATTTTTAAATATAATGTACCAAATGAATGTGCATTTGACATTTCAACTAAAGCATATATAAACACAAAAATATATTGGAGCCACTTGTTAAAAAATCTGCCTCCAACTTAAGAGATTTGGCTCTATCTGGTGAATGCCAAAACATTTTTGCAGCTAGTGCTAGTCTTGGTGTTGACACCAAGGAGGAAGATTGTTTATGGACATTAGTACCATTTTAAATAGTGCAGCGATTTGAACCAAAGACAGCTCTGTTTTATGTCTAGTTGTTATATCAATTCGTTTTGATTCTTTAAGATTCATAAGACTGTTAGAATATTACTGTGTATACATGTGAATTGAGTCTACCTTTTTCCCAAAACGCCCCAAAATCGCGTTTCAATTTCCAAAAATAGAAGGCTAAGGCCCCTTCCCAAATTTCGGAAAAAAAGCCCTGATTCCTCAAGACTGAATCTGTTAAGTGCTAGAAGGGAATGTAAGGATTGAAACACATTTGGTCAGGACACATGCACAGAGGTTTGGCACAAAAGGGGGGTGGGGGGGCATACAGTCACTGTAGTATTATGGGTGACATCTGACAATGTCCATATTAATAAAGTATTTACACTGATAGATATGTTTTGAATAATTCGTTGAGTACAAATGCACTCCGTATATAGAATAAATCAATTGTCATAAAAAGATATATCTTTTTATGACAATTTCGGACAGGAAAAATAAAAATCAAACAAAATAACACAAAAATTAATAATAGAATTAATAAGAATATGTTATTATATTGAAATATGTATAATTTAAGTCGGCGTGAGAATCAGATAAAAAAAAAAATTGACTCTCGGTTGACAGTGTGTGTTTGACATCAACACGCGTTTGACCTACTTAGCAGATCTACAAATGGCCTTGGAAAGACTCGAACAGAATAGGGAATAAATCGCAATAAATAATTCCCGTAACAAAGACTGGGACAGAGTCTGTATCCAAATTACACAACATGAGTCACAATTGATTACTTTTAGTCAACAGCATTGATGATCGAACCTTTTCTCTTTAGATACTCTTTTTTCCTGAAGCCACCATGTTTTGATCACGTGACACAAACATGCGCCACGAGAGTGACTGCTATGTACACTAGGTGTTCAACCTAATTTTCTTAATGATCATCACTGTAAGTCAAACATAATGTAAAAAATAGTGTGAAAAATGCAAGCCACACAAAATATTTTTTTATCAAATAAAATACTTACACAAATTCGCGGAACTTAATTTCGCTATCACAAACACATCCAATGTACCGACAGTCAGTTGGTGTATAATGTAAATAACCCGGATGTGCAGGTAGTACTTGCTATAAATAGAATACTTCAGGCCATACAAAGCACGTGGTGAAAACGTCACGCGTAGCCAAGAAGTTTTGGAGATGCAGGGTCTTTAGAGACTTTGACCACATTAAATAGAATCTAGATCGATGTTGATACACAGAAATTTGAAGATTTCTTAACTAATGATTAATATTATATAAATACATTTCAAAATGGGTACTGTATACATTCAAACAGGGATTAGATCAATTACATCTTGTAGACTATTATCTAATCACACGTGTATTATATAAATATCGGAGGAAATAAATAAATAATACTGCACGTTTCCCTCTTGAATTTATACACGCATTTTAAGTCTTGAGCATTTGACGAATTCTAAGGCATTTCAGTTAGCCGCCATGTGTGCACATTGAATCAGGGTCTCTATATATACATATATATATAGTATTAAAGAGACCCTAGTTGAATGGTGAGCCTATATATGTTTGGTATCTGCACTTTTTATCATTTCAGGTCAGAATATGATTTGATCTGTAACAACGACAAACCAAATCAACTAGATCCCTCAACTGTCACCATACACAGGGCTCGCTCAAAAGTCGGGACGGGATTTTAAATTTTTAATGATTAAGCAGACTTGTTAAGGCATCTTCAACAGAAGCATCCCAAATATCACGGAGTGAAAACTGTGACGTTACACAGTAAATCATATCGTTGCACCGTATACCTGATTTTCTGAGATCTGATGCATCCTGGGGAAAAAAATGCAGAATGACCGCCATTTTGAATTTGTGACGATAATCGTTCAAAAAAAGTATTTGCAAATACGCGAAACATGATCGCCTGACAAATCGATGAAAAGGTGGGTTGAGATAGATGAACTAGACATATGTATGATGTGATAATGTTTTAGAGAAAATCTTGTGTCGAGACTGTTTAGCGAAGCGGTAAAACGTCGGTAGGCGACCAAAACCTCGTATATCAATATTTCCTGAAAATCGGCTTTTCACGATTTCGATATCATAACAGGCCCGGATCCAGAATTTTTCCACTGGGGGGGGGGGGGGGGTGCAAAGTCTGAATGTGATGTGAGTGCTATGGGGTCCGGGGGCATGCTCCCCCGAAAAAAGAGTTTTTTTTAGAGTGACGGAGATGCATTCTGAAGGGTTTTCTGGAGATAAAAGTAAAGGGTTTTTATGAGATTTTTTTTAACTTGAAGAGCATGGATATAATGCCTAGGTCCCACTGGAGAAAAATCATCGGGGAAATACACAAACTCCCGATGGCATCAGATGATTGAGCCAAGAAGACGGAACAGTCCCATGAGAAGCTTCGTGATTGGTCCGTTGAAACGTTCACTGATGTTTCGGTTATGGTACAATGGCCTTGTATTATCGGGGATGGCTCTCGGTGCTCGTGAAACTTTTCCGATGGTCGGGGAAGGTGCCCCGGAGCTTCACCGAATTTGAAACACCATCAAGGGAATATCCCCGTAGATTAGGGGATGTATCGTTGTATCGAACCATCCTAGCTGCCTCGGGGAAGATTATGGAGATTATGAAAATTTGGTGATGGACAAAATCAAGAGTAGACTTTTGGAGGTTTATGAGGATGCCCCCAACAGTGTCCCATGGCCTTTTTGACCGTCTCAGTCTAAAGTTCACAAAAAAAGCAACAAATTTTAGAGTGCGCTTGCCGCCTCGGCCTCCCGCTGGATCCGGGCCTGTCATAATAACAGCGCGCCAAACCTGTCAAAATATCGTAGAAATCAACCAATTAAAAGTTGAATTTCTGAACATATGACTAAATGTCGTATGCTGATTAGATAAGCTTTCTTAAAGTTAGATATATGATTTATAATTTAAATCTAAGTCTTGGTCAAAGGTAGTTCAATTGCTTGGGGTCTAAATTTTTACATCAGTTTAAATTTTCTTCATTTTTATGCTTTTTGTCCCTACAATCAACTTCAATGCACCTTATTAGTCCCCACCGGTGTTTACACCGGAGGGGACTATAGGTTTGCCCTCCGTCTGTCCGTCCGCCCGGATGTCCGGAAATTTGGATCTCGCAATAACTTAAAACCGTTTTAAATAATATTACAAAACTTGGTTTACGAATAGATGGCAGTATGGAGATTCTGCACGTCACTTTTTTTTCTTATTTTTTCTCGGACCAAAATTCTGGTTGCTATGGTAACGGAAAAATTATGCACCTCAACGGTAGTGGACTCATGTATTGTGTTCAACAAAATAACTTGTATTCTTTTGTTTTGACAAGATTCTTGACCCAGACGGGCAGTTAACCTAACCATCGTACTTAGGAAGGTACAGTGCTAGACTCACATTCTCTGTAATTTAAAAGATTTCTCGCATACAAAAATCATAGATGGTAGCTGGGGCTCGAAACCGCAGCCCTCTAAACCAATATCCGTGAAAATATTTTTTCTGTATGATTTATATTGCCATTACAAATTTTATGGCAATGGCTGCAAAACTAGGTTGCGAGTTCTAGTACAGCTGGGTGACTTTTTGACTATATTAAATCTCATTAAAAATAAAAAATAAATTTAAAAAAAAAGTTTAAATATGAAAGTGATTGAGAAGGTTATTATTTTCTTTGCACAATACAGTATTACATTATATTTTTGGGCTCTATTAAAAAGCATAAATTGGTTACATGAAATCATTTTGTTTAACACTGACAAGGTTGTTATTGTCCATTTGTTGTTTTAAATATAGTTCCTTTCTATTTGAATACATATATAGTTATGTTTACTTTATAATCTGTAAGAGAGAGAGAGAGAACACTAAAGCCATAAAATCATAAAATAATGTTAGGATTTTTTTTCTTTTGGTCGCAGTTCAAAAGTGTATATACCATTGAGTTTGATTTGATCATCGTTTATTATTTTACTATAATATGCACAATAAATACGACTTAAATGTATACTAATCGCTCTCAGTGCATTAACTGACGTCTGTGTCATGCACACAAGCGTTTGACTGATTCAGATTAGAGTAGACACAATGACGTTGCCAAGGTGACAGCGGATCCATTAAGCTATCTTTTATTTCAGTAGAGCTCTCAACGGGGATTTCCACGACTTACCACAAGCACAAACCAGGAAATTTCAGGCATCTAGAAAATTGTATGAAGGCCAGTTGGGGGGACTTGGTCAAACCAAACTGATCAAACTTGGCAAAATGTTCTTTGTCTAGTAGACCTCTACCAAGTTTGTTCAAATCATGACCCCTGGGTCAAAATTGGCCCCGCCCTAGAGGTCACTTTATTTTTCACGAACTTATATAGGAAAACCTTGAAAAAACCTTCTTGTTAGAAACTACAAGGCCTGAAGGTTAGATAGATATTGATATGTAAAATGGCCTAGTAGACTTCTACCAAGTTTGTTTAAATCATGACCCTAGGGTCAAAATTGGCCCCAGGGGTCACTCGATTTAACATAGACCAATATAGGAAAAAACTTGAAAAATCTTCTCAAAAACCGCAAGGCCTGGAGTTCAGATATTTGGTGTGTAGCATTGTCTAGTAGACCTCTACCAAATTTGTTCAAATAATGGCCCTGGGGTCAAAATTCGTCCCGCCCCAGGGGTCACTTGATTTTACATAGATTTTTAAATGAAAAAAAAAACCTTCTTGTCAGTAACCACAAGGCCTGGAGTATAGATATTTGGTGTGTAACATTGCTTCAAGGACATCTACCAAGTTTGTTCAAATCATGGCCCTGGGGTCAAAATTGGCTCCGCCCCAGGGGACACTTGATTTAACATAGACTTATATAGAAAAAAAATAGATAATCTTCTTGTCAGAAACCACAGGGCCTGGAATTTAGATATTTGTTGTGTAGCATGGCCTAGTAGATCTCTACAAAGTTTGTTCAAATCATGGCCCTGGGGCCAAAATTGGCACCGCCCCAGGGTCACTTGATGTTACATAGATTTTTAAATGAACAGAAATATCGTATATTAGTTTTAACGTCATTCTGGCGTCAATGCAACGTTAACACGATCTAAGTGACCGTTATCTAATTTCTGTCATTATAATATATAACAATTAACCAATAGATTTATCGCACATATACTGTGTAAAAAATGAAAAAGTTTTTTGCTTCTCCTGAAAAGTTGAGATTTTATAAGTTATAGGTTTTGGTCGCCTACCGACGAAAAATCACTCACGAAATTAAACCCCTCTTCAAATAGCTAAGGGTCTTGAGTTATTCGACCGATAGACTAAAACCCTGCATCTTTATTTTTTCTGACGCATGTTTTTCTCTTCTGTTTTCTTACGAATCGAATGAAATGTCATCATATTGACTCGACACAGTCGATAAAAAAAAAAAACAAGATATGTATTTACGTATCTGCAAATATATATTAATTTTGCTTATTTTGTAAAATTTAAATCAAGATTAATAAAAATATTGTGAACTTATATCAATCACACAATCACACAAGAACGAATACCATCAAGACCCAATGGTTTACTACGCCTCGATGAACATGACGAGGAAGTGGTCAATTTTGAAATCAAATGCTGTTTTCATGTTCCAAGTACGTTCTCAGTGCTTACTTGCCAGGTTCTCACGTCTTTCACGTTCTAGGTCGGTTCTTACTACACACGTTCTCATCAGGTTAAACATGTTTTCACTACGTCGTCACTGCGTTCACACGATATCCAAGAAGACCGCACTGCGCCGCGACAGGCTGCTTCAAAATAATCGTCCATTGAAAGTCAGAGGGGGCTATCAGCATATGTGAAAAGAAGATTGATAGCCCCTTCTGGCTTTCAATGGACGTTCTGTATAATAGTTCGTTGAACACCTCGTGAGGCATTCGCAGAAAGTAACTGTTAAAGAAGGGCTGTTGATCTTCCGTTCTTAACTCAGTCATCAGCTGGTTATAATGGCCAATTTGCAGCCTTCTTTCAGCTGAAAGCCAGGGACGAACACACAAGATCGAGGTTGCCTTTTATTCCTTCACATTCTTCTCCTCTGCACCAAAACAAGGGATATGTGTACATTGAGCAGAGCCATATGTGCCTTGTAGTAGAGCGAGTTGAAGATGTTCATTTGCGAGCATACTGGCTTGAATCATGATGTTTCATACCAAATGCTCAGAAACTAACTCAGACGCAGTGAAAAAAAAATCATGCAAACGCGCTAAAGACGTGAAGAGCGTAGTTACAGCCGGCTAGTGCGTCTTCTACAATGTGGTGTGGACCTTTCATGGTCTTAGCATAAACCTGGAGGAGTCATAGATAAAACTTCATTGACGTACCAAGGACCAAGTAGTACGTCCCTATTACGTTCTTACTAGGTTCGCACTGCGTCACCATGTCTGTTTTGAGCATACCCAAAGTTCGGCCACGTTTTTCACGCCCATGAAAACCATGCCATGCTCTCATCAGTGTAGTGACCAGTGGTGCTACTCATGTGTGGAACATTACAGTCCAGTACCCTCTACGTCCTTACTACTCGCCCACGTCAGAACGTGGAGGATGTAGTGCGAGAGTAGCTCTTGTGTGATGGAGGTTAATCTACTAAACGGACTTTGGTATTGCGTCTCAGTGCAATAGTAAATTTAGCCGTACCTCGCTGAATGGTCATTTATCTTCAAAAATCTTCGGCCACATTGAGGTCAAACATTATCACTCCGGACCACCAAGAACTATCTATTGTTTCAGGTTGACCTACTTGTGAAAACAATTCTTCGTGTTACCTTTGTTTCTTAAAATTGAGTTAATATTGTGGCATTGCTAAACATCCAAATTCTAAGTCTCTCCCCCCACCTCTCTTCTCCATTTTCTTTTTCTTCTTTGCTTAACATGGTAATTTATACAAGAGTAGTGTAGCACTCTGTCGTTGTATAAACAGTTTATATTTTATTTTTTCGTATGAAATAAGTGAATTACAAGCCTGATTTGCATAAGTTTAAAACAGATATCAAGATTTTTAGAACGTATCTTCCAAAATAATAATCATTACCTGACGAAAAATATAATTGTACACAATATAAAATCTTGTTGAAAAAGTTCCACCGTTACCTTATTAATTTTCGCAGCGGAGCACTGCGCTGAATCAATGTAAATTGAAATATTTACACGTTTGTCATGTACGTCATACAGCTTTGCCATACATTCACATATTTTCTCCATATCAAGATTTCGCCTACTCGCGGTTCATTTTATGCATTATATTTTTCTTATTTTGGCCGAAATATATGCACTTCATTGGACGATAAAGTAGGACGAACTGTAAGTCCGTAGTTAATCACTTTGTAAACCTTGAAAATAAATTTTTGAATTGCTTAAAACCGTTTGAATTATACGCCCCACAGACATAATTTTAGTCACTTGGATATTGTAGTGTATTGGGGTTTATACCGTCCCTGCGATAGTATTTCAATCATATAGCGACGTCCAGCTAATTGCAGGTGGAGGAAGACCCCCAGTACACAGAGGTAACCGGGTAGAACCACCGACCTACCGCAATCCAGCTGGAAGGCTTCCTCACATGAAAAATCCGAAGTCCCTACCGGGATTCGAACCGACAGCGGTGAGGGGCTGAGAGATGTGTAGTCAACGACTGTAGCCGCTCGGCCACGGCGGCCCCTTAGTCACTTGGAGACCATCTGGTTACAAATATGAAGGGCGTCGTCATCAAGTGGTAAGGTACCCGACTGCGGATCCGATGGTTGTGGATTCGAACCCCATTGGGAGCAAGGGTTTTTCATGAAATTCCCAGGCCCAAAATACTGATCCAATATGGTAACAGCCAATTACAAAAACATGACTTCCTGCCCCGATAAGAAGATTCTGGATATTATTTCGTTACTTGCCTTTCTGAATTGAATTACTTAGGAGGTTCGGAATGCAAAATAAATATTGCCTACAACACCAGTTTTGGATTATTTCTTCTCCTTTTTAAACATTCTTAACTAAAATTGCCCACATTGATCTTAACTGCTTTCACATTACTTTTATACAAATATCTATCCAATTTTAGTCACATTTCGAATGTAAATGCAGTTTTTTCTCTAATGTTGACATACAACGTAACCAGAGACTTTTCAATAGAGATTGGCAGATTTCCGACCGATCCGAGTTTTCTGATGTTAGCTAAAGTAAGTTTAAAAGAATGAAAGAAGAGGAAGGATGCATGATAAGAGTTTTTTTTACCAGTTAAATTATACTTGTGAGAAAGGAGATGGGGGAGGAAGAAAGGCAGGTAGATAACTGGTCCGATCTGACTAAAAAATGAGATTATGAGATATGAAAAAACATCGAGATAGCCTCATTTACCCGTGGTTTTTGCCGGTTAAGGTCGTCTTTTTCTTTTGACTGGTGTTTGTTACACCATTTCACCCGGGTCTCCTTGAAGTCTCGTTGACCGCTCGCGACTTCAGAAAAACGATATGGGCAAAGAATAAGCTGCCAATCTCTGTTTATGAAGTCTCTGAAGTAACCAATGGTCGGTAAATTGACAACACATTTCACTGCAATTGTTGCAAAGAAACACATACGTATACATACTCCTGCTTCTACTGATGATGACCTTGAAGAAGAAGACTCTATTATCAATACGCAACAATAGCAGCAGCAGCAACAACAACAAAATGAAAACTATAATTCTACGTTGTTTTTTTATCGATTTGCTCAAAGAATTGAGACAAGTATCTGTACTCACAGGAAGAACATAAACGAACGCTGTGCTGGTAATTGTGAAAACATTTGCAGAAGTTAAGAAACAAATGCTGTAATTAAGTTTTCAGCAATTATTTTAATTGACCCGTTCACTTCGACATTTTATCCACTTTGCTTGATTCCTATAGACTTGCGACTTCCCGGAGAGAAACAATGGCAAAACACGAAGGTGTTATCTAAATATTGATCCTGATATCTAAAAATCATCAGGACACTGCACTTCTTCCATGTGCATCTAACATGTGATGGAAAAACACCCCAAAAGCAGTGTATATTCTTCAAACAGAAAAGCAAATTGTGTGTTACAAATTTGTTAAGAGATGATGACAACTTACGACTTTACTACAATGCAAAAATAAGAAAAACAAACTTATACTAAAGATCATCCAATTGTTTACAAAAATAACTAATTTGCATATTCCGCACATCTTCGTCAATTTTATATAGACCTTCCGAATGTCTCCGTTAACGAATCGTGAGTGCATAAATTGATGGCGTAGCAGATAAACAAATTGTTATTCGACGACAATTTTTTTTTTTAATTCAAATTATTTCCGAAAAGAGACCGTCCTCGGGAAAACTCATCAACGCAAGAGTATTTTGACAACGAATGCATTTGTTAACAAGAAACATCTTTAAACAAGATGTTTTCATTGCTAAATAATTGTCAGTTGTAACACGTAAAACACTTTAAAAATATTATATAAAGTTGGAAACGTTAGCAAAAATGTTTATAAATACCAGGGATTCTTTATAGCCCTGTATATAGAATCCCTGTAAATACCAAGATTATGGGAGGTATTGTGAAGACATATACAGTCGAACTTCGGTGATTCGAACACTGAAAACTGGAACACCATACTTTACTCGAACACATTTCAAGGTCCCGTCAAAACTGTTCTTGATTCTTTATTTTTCGACCTGGGATGAGTTGATCACTGATTGTTGGAACTCTCGAACTAAATTTCCGGCCTCAGGTTAAAAGTTCTATGTATTTCACACCTTTCGGTCGAACCAATTAACACCCTACATGTGATTTAATTGCAATCTGCGGTGAAGCGTGATTTTTACACATTGTCAGATTATTATTATTATTATTTTGTTAAATGTTACTGGTTTCATTTAAGCTGATATTTATGTTATCTAATGGTGCTATATTTGTGGTTTATTCACAGCAGACTTATTTTATTTTTCTGCAAAAGAAAAAATAAACATAGTACATTTATGCAGAAAATGTTATGACTTGCACGTAGGCCGATGTTTGTGTACATATCATCACTGAGGTTTGTGCTTTGATAATTGTTTTTGTCAGCTGTCATTTAATGGATTTATATGATATTTAAAGAATAAAAGAAATATTTTATTTAATGATACATGTAACATTATTTCGCCGATGTAAGGATAAGGACAAGAGGGTCATAGAGGCACTGGATTGCTCACCTGAGTAAAGGGTTACCCATGGAACATCTGTACTAAAACATTTTGAAATATGGCCGGTAGTTTTGAAGGAAATTATTTTTAAAGTTTTCATAATTTTATTCTTTTCGTTGCCAATGAAACCAGAGTTCTTAATGGATCAAGTTTATTTTAGCAACGTTTGTGAAGGTTCACCCAAGGATCATCCCTGCCAATGTTAATCAAATTCTGTCCATTGGTTTCAGAGGAGATGCCGTTTAAAGTATTCCCTATATACATATAAGACAAATTAGCCCCGCCCCTGGCGGTCATGTTTTTCTACCGATCAGAATAATAATAGCAATCTTGGTAATAGGTTACCCAAGGAACATCTGTACGAAAACATTTTGAAATATGGCCCGTAGTTTTGAAGCAGATGATTTTTAAAGTTTTCTTCTCTTTTTTTCCGTTGCCATGGCAACCAGAGTTCTACATGGATCAAGTTTATTTTAGCAACTTTTGTGTAGGTTCGCCCAAGGATCATCCCTGCAAAGTTATATCAAATTCTGTCCAGGGGTTTGAGAGGAGATGATAAAAGCAAATTGTTGACGACGGACGACGCACGACACACGACGCCGGACGCAGGGTGATCACAAAAGCTCACCTTGAGCATATAGTGCTCAGGTGAGTTAAAAACGACAAAACACGATTATCTACTTTAATCAATCAGTGCGAAAAGATGGCAGCCAGGGAAGGGATCAAGCAGGTGATGAACACCTTGGACTGGCAGTCTCCCATGGTCCTGGGGTCCCGGGCTCATGACTTTGACCTGGCTTATACCAAAACCAACAGATGGGCTTCCGACCTCATGACATGATGTGACCTTAGATAGCCGAACTGTACTGTCATGTGACGGTGCCAGTGTTGTATTAATATGCAAGAGTGAATGGTTATGTTTGTAAGGTAGAAAACAAATGAGTGTTTGTGATTGTTACGGATAAAAAAGATAATAAAGTATATGAAGTGATCCTGAATTTCTTGTATGTTTTATATATACATGTATATCATTCCTTATCACTTATTATGGGGCGCGCAGTTGTCCAATGGTTTAACCCATAGCCTCATAAATATTCATGTACAAATTTATGACTTCTTAAATATTAATCAATAATTTACTGATCTTTAAATCGTAGGAGTTGTCTAATCTTGTCAGGTCTATATTCTAATGAGTCGAAACAGGTCTATATGAGGTCAAGGGTTAAGAAGTCTCCTAACATTCATCGTAAAGAGTCAACAGAAACAAGGGACAAGAATGCCATAATGGCCCTGGATCGCTCACCTGGTATCATTAGGCTATGTAAAATCAAGTGACCCTGGGACAGGCCCAATTATGACCCTAGGGCCATGATTTGGACAAACTTGGTAGAGGTCTATTAGCCTATGTTACAAACCAAATATCTAAAATCCAGGCTTTGTGGTTTCTGAGAAGAAGATTTTTCAAGTTTTTCATATATTTGCCTAAATTAAATCAAGTGACCCCTGGGGCGGGGCCAATTTTGATCCTAGGGTCATGATTTGAACAATCTTAGTATAGATCAACTAGACAATGCTACACAACACATATCTCAACTCCAGGCCTTGTGGTTTCTGAGAAGAAGATTTTTCAAGATTTTCCTATTTTAGCCTATGTTAAATGAAGTGACCCCTGGGGCGGGACCAATTTTGACCCCAGGGCCATGATTTGAACAAACTTGGTAGAGATCCACTAGACAATGCTGCACACCAAAATCTTAACTCCAGGCTTTGTGATTTCTGAGAAGAAGATTTTTAAAGTTTTTCCTATATTAGTCTATGTTAAATCAAGTGACCCCTATGGTTGGTCCAAATTTGACCCCAGGATCATGATTTGAACAAATTTGGTAGAGATCCACTAGACAATGCTATATACCAAATATATAAACACCAGGCCTTGTGGTTTCTGGGAAGAAGAATTTTCAAGTTTTTCCTATATTAATATCTATGTTAAATCAAGTGACCCCTGGGGCGGGACCAAATTTGACCCCAGGGCCATGATTTAAACAAACTGGTAGAGATCCACTAGGCAATGTTACACACCAAATATCTAAACTCTAGGCCTTGTGGTTTCAGAGAAAAAGATTTTTTAAGATTTCACTTTAAAATCTATTTTTAGCTCCTGTGACCTAATTATGCAACAGACCGGAACTATTTGAACAATTTTTATAGGGGATCACCTTAGGAACATCCTTGCAAAGTTTGATTACTTTCCCATCAGTTTTTTTTAGAGAAGAGGATCTTTTAATTAATCAAGAAATCAATGTCGACACATTATATTATAATGTAAACACTTCTAGAGTAGACTGAGCAATACATATAAATAAGAATTACTACCCTACTTTCACTCTCACATGAATGTTTGGAAAACGCTGTCGTGTGTGTGCATTTTGAAGATAAGTATTTTCTCTCAAAATGTCATATACAGTTAAAAATACTTTACAGTGGCATAAGAAATTGACAATAACTTAAAACCGTGTTAAAATATTGTATTTACGTTACTTGTCCATTTCAATGCAATATCTCCAACACAGGAAATCTTAGTGGCGCAGCCATGATTTACCCATAATTCTTTGAGCGCTTTAACACAGGGTGTCACACCACTATCAAAGTACTTCCGGGTCGTAGGGTGCTGAAGTAGTACCTAATGAAAAATGAAAGGGTGGACATCAAAGTCATATTTTCCCCAGAAAACACTGAATAACTGCAACACATTTAGCCTGTGTGGTGAGATACATGTATTTTTGACCAACAACTTGCATTTAATAGTTGTATTAAGGGATTACTTTCCTACAGGATGTTGGGAGAGCTGCAGAGGTAATGCGGCTCAGAGGTCATGTTTGTTTTGGAAATTTTGACAGGTAGCCGGGAAATGTGAAATTTGTGAAACGCCAATTCCTTAATGATATATTTTTTTGTGCCTAAATCTGTTGATTTATGAATGGTCTACATGAAACTAGACCAGAAATATTCCAACGAACATTTGGAAAGTAGGAACAGGCCTCGAAAGTCGGCCAAGTTACTATAGATTATATAGGGACAAAAAGTAGTGGTGTGACACCACAGGTCAGTCAGACCGGTGTTGACAGACATTGCTCGTCATGCTAATTACTTCCCTTACTAGTAGTTGTAATTAATAAAATGTTTATATTATTTTGTTGCTGTTGTTGTTTGGAATCTAAATTTAATTTACATACATACTTAATCTGATTTTTGCTCACTTTAATGCGACCATCTGACGTTTTATATAAATATTGTGTATAAATTAAGATATCTCACCTTGTAAATACATGTATCATGTAAATTTAAATAACCCACTGATTGTTAATTCGATTCAATATACACTATATATAGAACACATTTCGTTACCTTTAACGCGGAGGTCCGTTGCGTATGTATGTCTTTATCAGCCGCAAAATGATATGGAATAGCCAATATACGCCATTGTTACATTAATGATCAAATGTACTATAAAAGCTATGCCAAGAAATAACCTATGTCTCAAACTGCCTAATCATTATAAACTACAAAAATACATTAATTACTACGAAACCTATATGCATTATGGTTCATGTGGAAGTTGACTGGACAAGCAAATAGTACCACGTAAACATGGTTGTATGAAATACAATGACTTCCCATGGGATGGCTGTGGCCTAGGCCAGGGATGGCTGTAGCCTAGGCCAAAATCTACATGCGCTTCACTCGTCCTCCGTTTTGCTGTACTTTCTGAAAACTAAGTGGGAATAGTGTTTAATAGTTTACACATCTCAAAAGTTGCGTTCTTGTGTAATGAAGTGTTTTTAGGGGAAAAAAATCGTTTACACCCCGTCCCAATTCCTTGAATATTATGTTTTATTGTATGATGGGAATAAACATGTTTAAAACTGATTCAGTTGTATCATTAATTATTTTTTGATTTGTTAATTTTGGAGTCCAGCCCTGCGTAAGCGATTGCATCACTGTTGTCAAACTCCAACGCCATGGAAAAGCGGAGCCAAGCTACTGTGTTTGAGTTTTCTCTGTTGTATCATAGACATATACTGAATGTCTGTTTGTATCGCAACAGTTGCAAGCGTTATGCTTTGCTAATCACAAAGCATTACAAATAGCACTTACATGTGGACAGGATCAGAGTTACATAGCCCCAATCAAGGTCATTTCCAACGTATGATATTTTTCATAATGTAGATATTTCAAATGTTTACATAAATTATTTTGCAGAATAAAATCATATATATATATACAATAGCATTATAGCTTAATTACTCCTAAGCTAAAGGGTTGATAGGCCAGAAACTGAGTTCTTACCTTGGTCTAAGTCAGTTGACACGTCGATGTTGTAGGTTTTGGTTTTCTAGTTGTAGATCTCCTAGCTGGCAAATATGGCGGGCTGAGTTGATCTGCCGGAAGTCGCTCTACGTCACACGGAGCACACAAAGTGATGACGTCACCACACTTCTCCCCGTCCTAAAAGAGACCTCACACACGTCCTGGTTGTAGGGGGTGGTAGGACGGGTCTGGGATGTGGGAGTCCTTCCGGCGTTAGAGACAGGCCTTGGGGAAGTCTGAGACAGCCCCAACTGCCCCTAATGGATCCACCATGTGGTGCCTGAGACACCTGTTGTAGTTGTCTGGGAGAGGGGCCTGAGACCCCTCCCTCGCTTCGCTTTCTGTCCCAATGAGCCTAGGGCGGCCCAGAGGGACCCCCAAAAGTGACCTACGAGTCAACCGAGGCCGGGGGCCTACGGTCAACGTACAGGCGCTCAGCATTAGCTGAGGCCTGTCTAAGGAGTTCTATCCAGGGAACTCCCAACACCTCTCCGATCCGGGCCGCCGTCATCCCAAGGAGAGCTGGGGTCGACCGCTTGTAGCCGCTGGGCGCGAAGTACGGGCTGTCCGTCTCCAGCAGCATACGGGCCTTGTCCATCCCCTTGAGTGCCTCCAGTTGGCCAGGGTGCTGGAACTTGGCGGCGACGGCGGTGACTCCGAAGTAGGTGTTCGGGAAGAACTCCAGCCACTGGTCCATCACAGCCTTGGTGCCGGTGAAGCAGTGGAGATGTATCAGTCACTCCCGTCCAACCACAGAGTGGGCTGCCAACTGGAACAGAAGAGACAGGATTGCCTCATCTGCGACGGGGGTCTGGCTCCTACAGTGCAACACCAGCACATGGCGGGGCTGCAGGGCGGAGAGCAGTGTCTGGAGCTTCCAGATCTGGTTGGCCCAAGTGGAGGGATCCTCACTACGGTCTAGGCCAACCTCTCCTAATCCGACCACCTGCGGCTTAGACAGGAGGTCCCTCAGGGTCTTGAGGTCCGCTGGGGATGCCTTTTGCTTCGGGTGGAGCCCTATAACAATCGACACCCCCTGGTCCGTCCACAGCTGGAGTTGATCTTCAGTGGGGTAGGTCTCTGGGTCGCAGAAGACACCAGTGACCCGTTCGACGACCACCTCATATGGCTCCGCTGCAGCGCGATGCCGGCAGATCTTCTGAAGAGATGGCTCTTTAATCCCCAAGTCCCTCATGGTCCTGTCGAGGTGACAGTGGCTGTCGAAGGCCTTGGGCATGGACGGCAGCAGGTCCAGTTCAGCCCGTGTGAGGCTGAACTGCTTCCTAAGACTCTCCGCTTGATGGGGCTCTAGCATGGAGATCAAGAGAGTTAGAGATCTCCAGTGGAGCAGGGCTGTTATGTGGTTGCCGCTGGCTCTCACCTTCAGGTCCTCGGGCACTGAGACTCCGAGTCCCTGGCAGAGGTCCCCCATCGAAGTCCTCAGCTGAGCTGACGGCTCCTCCTCTGAGTTTAGGGCCATAAGGTCCAGGTACGCCACCAAGTCCGTGAGGGAGCTGTGGTGTCCCAGAAGCCACCGGGCCACGATCTTCAAGGCTCCAATTCTCCGGCAGGAGATATCGTCCCCGTCAAAGGCTAGCTGGAACACTCCAGGGATGTGCTCCGCAAAGGCGTGTGATGCGGAGAAATCCCCATTGCATCCCCTCACTGGACACCTCCGGTGCTGAGCAACCTTTGGTGCTGGTGGTGGCGGGGCCTCCGTCACCTGGCGAACGTAGGGCCGCTTCGCCTCAGGCCGGTAGCTGTAATCCCTAGGTGGGAGAGCCTTCCGCTTCTGAGGGTCGGGACGGCGTTCACGCTGGCGCTGACCAGCCCCGTCTCTGGACTGGGCGTAACGTCCGTGGCCAGGCTTGTCCTTGGGATTATGACGATCCCTGGGCTGGTCATCGGGACGGCGGTCCTCCTTCGTCGTCGTTGCTGAGCAACGCGGCACCTCCTCGGTTGGGGGCTTCTCCTCGTCTTTCCTGGGACGGGCCCTTCGCCTCCTCCTCCTCCTCTGCGTCGTCAGCTTCTCAGGGGCAGGGTCAGACAACACCTTGGCGTAGGATGGCCTGGCAGATGTTGAGGCGACGACCTGCGGGGTTGGAGTCTCCGCAACAGAAGTTGGGGTCTCTACAACCGGGGCTGCAGTCGTCACAGTTGCTGGGGCCACCACGGCGGTTTCCTCAGGTGGTGGGCGTTGCTGACCCTTCACGGGGCTGACAGGTTTGCCTCTACGGGGGGACGAGCCCGGAGTACTCCCTAACAGAGAGTCCTCAACGGCTGTATCCAACTCCATATCGGCTACTGACGCCAGGAGACTGTCATCAGGGTCCTTAGAACCCACGTTTCCAGCTCCGGCGTCAGCCTTCATGGTCTGTAGAGCAGGATCGCTCTGCAGACGGACGTCAGTGCTGGGCTTGGCTGGCTCGTCGGACCACTCCGCCATCTTGACCTTTGGCAGAGCGCAGACGTTCCGACTTATCCAGCTTCGGCTCCGGAACTGGAGGGAGTCCAGTGCACGGGCGAGCTCCAGCAGCCACACCTCGGATCCACGGGATTTCCCGAGCTCCACCTGGTCACTGAGAACCTTGGTGGCCTCATTGGAATCCCCTGACCCTGTCACTAGCTGAGCCAGCTTCAGGGCAGGAACCAAGGCGCGTCGATCGGTCTCCTTGCGGATGGTCTGCAAGGGGTCCGTCATACCTGTAACAGAAAGCAAACATAAACCCCTTAGCGTACCCGCCGATGACAGTCACTGCACTTATATTTATCAATGTCCAAAGCATCAGTTGGCGTGATGTCAACACAAGAGCCGTGGTACCATTCCTGGCAATAATCACATTGAATCATAAAGCGGCGCTGCCAGGGCTTCCTGCAAGAGCAATAGACCCTATCATCACCCCTAGCGGGCTTCGAAACCTCGCCTGGGTTTTTCTTCCAGTGTGCAATCCACTGAGGGATCTCACGGTCTCTGCAAAGTTTGAGACGGTCGTGGTTAGCCACAAAAACAGAGTTCCTGAGCTTGACCCGGAAAAGATAGGAGGACAGTTTTGCAACAATCACTCCAGGCCCTTTCCATTGAGGGGACAGTTTCTTACACTTGCCCTTCAGCACAGCAGTATCGAGGAGGTAAACTGAGTCACCTACCTCGAAGTTTCGTTCCATGATGCGGAGGTCATAATTGCGTTTCATCTGTTTGGATGTCGCCTTCATGACCTTTCGGGCGGTTTCATGAGCTCTTTCCATTGTGGAGGTGAGCTCTTTCACGTGCTCCTCCGGGGACAGGTGCTTACCCCTGGGGAGGGGAAACATCAAATCCGCCGGGGTACATACTTCTCTCCCCAACATCATCTTGTTGGCTGTGAAGCCAGTCATACGGTTTACTGATGCTCTGAGGGCACCTGCTATTTGCTGCAGATGTAAGTCCCACTGTTTCTGGGATTTGCCCACAAAACAGCGAACTGCGTCCATGAGGGTGCGGTTATAGCGCTCCACCTGGCCGTTGGAGGAGGGCCGGTAGGGCGTTGTCCGCGCCTTGTGGATCTCTAGGACTCTGCAAAGCTCTCCGAAAAGCTTTGACTCAAAGTTGCGGCCTTGATCTGAGAAGACCTGGAAAGGATTTCCAAATCTTGAGAAAAAGCCATCGACCGCTGCCCTTGCAGTATCCTCTGCGGACTGACTAGGCACTGGGATGCACTCCACCCACTTGGTGAATTGATCGACAATCATAAGCACATGCTCGTTTCCCCGAGGCGTCTTGGGAAGAGGCCCCAGGAAATCGACATGCACTCTTTCCATGGGCGATCCTGCCTGATATTCGGTCATGGGGCATCTACCCTGGCGGGCAGTCTTTTTGTTCTGATTGCACTGAGCACAACCAGCCACAAAGTTGGTGATGTCTTTCCCCATACCATACCAAGCAAACTTCTCCTTCATTCGGTCGCGAGTGCGACTCTCACCCTGGTGACCGGCAGAAGGGAGGTCATGGTTCAGTTCCATGGCCTTCACCCTCATTTCTACTGGCAGCAGGAGTCGTTTCTCCTCAGAATGCTTATCAGATTGATAGAGCACCCCGTCGATCAAAGACAAACTCTCCCTATTTAGCCAGTAGGACTTGGTGGCTGGGCTAGAACGAAAAAGAGCTGATGAATCAGGCACCTTCTCATCCTCCAGCCAGTCCAGCACAAGACCCAAGTCACTGTCTCTGCGCTGCGCCTCCCGTAAATCGGACACAGTGAAGCCCCAACTTTGTGGGGTATCACTAGGTGGATCCGGGCAGGGCTTTCCGTCCTTCTGAGCTGAGTCCAGGTCCCCAAGGGGAGGATCACTGGTCCTGGGCCTGCCCCGGGTCGCTACTAGATTCACACTGGCCACCTTACCCTCTAGAGAACACCCCGCAGCGTCCCACGGAATCTCCTCCAGAAATCCAGCCATTGTGGTCACATCCACTGGATCTACAGCGTCTCCCGGGCCCCAAGCCCCCTTAAGGTCGCACTGTGACATGCAATCCTCAACGGTACTAAAAATCAGATCCTCTGAGAGATACTGATTACCACCTGGTTCTACGACCGATGCAATGCGCGCCGGCTTGCCACCCGCACTCAATGGGCTTTCACCTTCGACTGTGTTACCGCGGATGCTCCTGGCCATGGCCTCTTGACTTCTGAGAACGGCACTATTCACCTCGAGCTGAGAAACAGCACAAGGGATAGGCCTATTGTTACCAGTTACCAAGGGCACAGCCTCATCCACTTGCTCGAAAAACCCCTCCCACTTCGCGTGGGCGTTTGAGCAATATTTACAGCCACCACAGGGCAAGTCCCCTGGCTTGACTCCTACTTCAAATGCCTTGCATGTCTCCCCATTTAAGGGGATCCGTGACAGTGCATCAGCGTTTGAATGGTCCTTGCCAGCCCGGTGCTGCAGCACCATATTGTACTGAGACAGCTCTTCAAGCCATCTCGCCAACTGCCCCTGCGGTTCCCGAAAGTTCACAAGCCACCTTAAGCTAGAGTGGTCAGTACGCACCACGAATGGCCGCCCCAGCAGATAGTGCCTAAACTGTCTAGTAAAGCGCACGACTGCCAAGAGTTCCTTTCGGGTAACACAGTACCTCCTCTGCTCCTTGGTCAAGGCATAGCTTCCATAAGCTATTACCTTTTCCTTGCCATTTTGCACCTGAATTAGCTCAGCGCCTATGGCCAGGTCTGACGCGTCCGTATCCAGAATGAAGGGATCAGTCTGGTTAGGCAATGCCAACACTGGTGGTGAGATTAAACTCTCCTTCAATGTAGCAAATGCGTCTGCCTGCTCTGGGCCCCAGACAAACTGATGTTTGCCCGTGACAGCATATAGTGGAGCGGCTACCTTAGAGAAATTCTTGATGAATACCCTGTGGTAGTTTACCAGCCCCATGAACCTCTCAACGTGCTTGGCACAGTCTGGGACTGGCCAATTTTTTACCACAGCTATGTCCTGTTCGGACACAGCCAGGCTATCGCCGCTGACTTGCCGGCCCAAAAACTCCACCTCTTTCTGAAAAAAGGTACATTTCTTGGGTTTCAGCTTCATCCCGTGGTTGCGGAATCGCTGAAGTGCCTCCCTGAGATTGGCCATGTGATCCTGGAAATCTCTACCCAGCACTACCACGTCGTCGAGGAATGCCAGGACAGTTTTCCAATTCAGACCTCTGAGGATCAAATTCATGGCCCTAGCGAAGGTCGCCGGGGCCCCACACAAGCCAAATCCCATGCGGGCATGCTCAAAAAGGCCATACCTTGTGATAAAGGCGGTCTTTTTCTGATCCTCATCACGGATCCGCAGCTGGAAGTAAGCTGAGTTAGCGTCAAGTTTCGAAAACCAGACACTACCAGCCAACGTGTCTAGACAGTCATCAACCAAGGGCAGAGGGTAAACGTCTTTGACAGTCACCTCATTCAATGCCCTATAGTCGATGCACCATCTTACTGTCCCGTCTCTCTTGCGGATCAGAACGGGCGCTGAGGCCCAGTCTGATGTCGACTCCTTGATAACGCCGGCTTTGAGCATCTTTTTTAAGTGCTCTTCTTCCTCGCCAGCAAAGCATGCAGGGGTTCTCCGCACTCTCTGCTTGACGGGCTTGGCATTACCAGTGTCGATGGTGTGTTCGATCCCCGTGAAGTCGCCGAGATCGAACTCATCTTTGGCAAAGACGTCCTGGTACTCAATTAGCAATTGAGCTAATTGGACCTGTTCGCCTTCACTGAGGTTGGTGCACGAGTCCCGGTACACCTGTTGAAGGTGCTCCGGTATAGCACTGCCATTACCATGAGATAATGACATGCCCCCATGCACTTCCATGGACTGCACCTGTGGCACCGAGATTTCCTCAGTACAGTCAGTGTCGTCCATTATCTCCCTAATAGGGTATGCCCGACCGACCTCACTGCCCTTTTTCACAATGCGATAACAGTCAGTGGGGTTAACCAGGCACACCACTGGCTCCGAGGCACTCTGACGTAGGGTACTAGGCATCAGCAATTTGGACTGGACTAGTGGCTCAATGACATAGTCAGACAACTGAGTGTCCACCTTGCATGAGACTTTGGCAACCGAATGAGGGGGTATGACACGTCGCTTAGCAACAGTGACACGGGACACTATGGGGCCCTCCGAGGAATCCACATCAAGAGAGATGTGCATCCCATCAAAGAGGAGTATCCCTTTTCCCATATCCAGTACCGCGCTCCCAATACCATGCAGTATGTCAAACCCCAAGAGCATTTCCTGCTCTATTGGAGCAACATACACATTCTCCTTGTACCACCTATGACCAATCCGCATTCTGACCGGGCCGACCACAAACGCAGCCATAGACAATTGTCTACCTGCCGTCAAGAGTTTGGCATCTCGAATTTTCTTAGGCTTGTGTTTTAGCCCATGGTAGACTTTATCTGAGATAAGAGTCACCTGAGCTGCTGTGTCCACCACCGCTGTGATGGGGACATCCCCTATCTGCACCCTCATTGTGTATTGGGTAGCAGAGGACACCTGATTGGCGTAGATGGTTTCGGGGGCACTTACCTTTTGCTGGCTCTTCTGTGTGGAACCAGTGGCCACTCTAGCAGGGTTGATGCAGGTCTTGACTTTGTCTGCGGGTCGGGCCGGGGAATGACCTACCTTTTCCTCGACCCTCTCTAGTTTAACGACTTGCTTGGGGCTTTGTCGTTAAGCTTAGGGCAATCTCTCTTGAAGTGCCCTACCTCATCACACTCAAAGCAGCGCGGAGGGCCTGTTGGCCTATTAGGACGTCGCGGCCGTCCACGGCGCAATTTTGACTCTAGATCCTTGATCGCCTGTTGGATCTTAGAGTCCACGTCCTCAGCTGATACCGTGCGTGGGGACTGAGCCGCCACAGCAGACACACACTCGGATGCCTTCTTTTTTCCCTGAGGCTTGCCAAAAAGCACCGCGCTCACTTCTTGGCACCGGCGTACTAGCCTCTTAGCCTCAGGTAGGGACTTAGGGGCTTGAATACACACCTGTTGTCCCACAACTTTGTCATGTAGGCCCAAGCAGAACCTTGAGACCACCTCAGAGGTCACAAAGTGCTCTGGTAGGCCCCGGAAAGCCTTATCGCCGAGGGTGAGGACCTTATCTTCCCATTCATCCAGGGTTTCCCCTGGCGCCTGGGAGGCAGCTGCGAACTGAGCCCGCAGTGCTTCAGGTGGGTCGACTCCCCCATAGCGGTCTTCCAGCTTCCGCATGACTTGGCCGAAAGCCATATCCTGACTACTCCCCGTGATGAGGTAGTAGTAGTCCAGTGCTTTACCTGTGAGGCAGAACACCAGACAGTCCAGGAGTTCACTCTCGGTTCTCTCCCCTTTAGACATAATCCACTTGAATTTATGCTTAAAGGAGGACCAGTTTGTATGGCCATTGAACCTAAGGTCCTTTGGCAACGACCTCTCCAACTCTCGGACCCAATATGACTGGTCGGACTTGTTTGTGGGAGCTGGTGTCGAACACCACTCCTCCCCCGAGTCCTCAAACCTAATTTTCCTGCGGGGCGTGGCTGGCACCGCCGGAGTAATAGGGGACTCCCCCCAGTCAATATCTCTCCTAAGAGGCTGGATATCCTCTGAGGTCACGAGTTTTGCTTTTGGCTGAGCCAAAATGCCCTTTTTTACTGGTTTTGGCTCTGAGACCTCCACCATAGGTTTGACAGTAGGTTGCGGCTGGGAGTGCAAAGCCTCACGCTTCCCCTGTTGGGTTAGCAGAGTGGCCATGCTCTCGACCAAGCCCACCATCCTGTCCCACTCCCTCCTCGAAGGTTGAAAGTCCACATCTGAGTCAGAATCTGAGTTCGACTCAGGGTCTTCCACGTCCACTTCCGGTTTGGAAGCTAACATGTGTGGCTTTAGATCCGCCACTGCACCTAGGTGCTCCTGCTCACTGACAGAAGAGCCCTTCCAAGTATGACGACTAAGGCTATGCAGCAAGTTCTGAGAACTTGCCTCCACCTTAATCAAGTCCTTGTTGGGCATGAAATCCAACCGCTCAAGCTCACTTGATGTGAACGAACGGCGGATAACTGTTTCAAGCAACCTCTGGTCCAAGTTACCCGAGCTCGCACGCAATGCAACTATTGCATCGGCAAACACGGGCCCAACCCCAGAAATCGCCTGCAGTTCTGCCGCAGAAGCAAAATTGACAAAAACCGTTTCCACAACGGGGGCTGTGGCCACAGTATTGCCACTTTCAGACATGGCGCCGTGCAGGGAAGTGGCTTCTACTCATTTACCCCACCCAAACTTAAAATCAAGGATAAAGCTTGTGACTGACTAAGGAAGCTGCAGAAATGAGTTCCGCGCACCCCTATCCGTCGGAGCAAACAAATAAAAACACGAAAAGTCAACAAACAAACCTAAATAAAGTTAGATAACAATAAATTAAGTTTGAATGCGAAACAAACTCTGCACCGGAACTGAGCTCCGCTTGCCGTTTGCCGGACAAGAGTCTACGGAAACCAAGAGATTTCGACGCAAAACTCACAAAAAGGGAAAAATACGCAACAGTATTCCTCGCAGAGTGATCCGCGTAGAACAAAAGTTGATATTTCTACCCTACACTCTGCCTGTGAAACGTACTCAAAGCGAAAATTGGCTGAGCCAAATCCGCCGAATTTCGTTTCAATGGTAGCGAGCAAACAACGGTTAAAATACGTTCGAAATTAACCGCTGCCACCAATATAGCTTAATTACTCCTAAGCTAAAGGGTTGATAGGCCAGAAACTGAGTTCTTACCTTGGTCTAAGTCAGTTGACACGTCGATGTTGTAGGTTTTGGTTTTCTAGTTGTAGATCTCCTAGCTGGCAAATATGGCGGGCTGAGTTGATCTGCCGGAAGTCGCTCTACGTCACACGGAGCACACAAAGTGATGACGTCACCACAGCATCATACTACGTCACGCGCACCTGTTAAAAAGATCCATCCCGGCACATTTTTGTCTCGATTCGGAGGTAAGTTTTCATTTTTCTGTTTGAAATCGTCGTGGTTGAAATTTAATTTATTGCGCAACAAACATCTAAATGTCTCAATTCTATAATATCAAAGAGCATTTTCTGTGATATATGCCAGTTTATGAGAACATTACGTTTAAAATATTTTTTTCGTGAGATCCATCCAGGACTCGGAAATCAATCAAAGTTCTGTTGATGCAGCAATTAATTTTCATAAACGATTTTAGCCGATTGTTTAATACATCATTAAAGTCAATTTAGACTTTCAATTTATGGTCAAAGATTCATAATAAAGGACAATTTCTAATTAAAACTTAAAAAGATCCATCTGGGACACTGCTTGAAAAAAGATCCATCTAGGACTGGTTTATTTCTGTAAAAGCCATATTATGGAAAGCGTCAACTAGGGCATTGGTGAAGTGTATACTGAGGTCCCAAAATTATTTTAAGGTTTTATATGAATATATGGTTGAAAAGAGTATAACCTTAATGTCTAAAATTAATAGAGTGGCTTCATATACCTACTCGATTTGAAACAATATATGTTATTATGTTTTGTTTACAGGTCAAACATGAAGAAAAAAACAACAAATTTGACATTAACACGTAAAAAAAACTTTCGGCAACAGAAACAATACAGAATTTCTTTATTAAACCAAGCCACTCTGTGCCAAGTAACGAAATCATCATTTTTTATGAAAAGAAAATCCAATTGTTTTACTCCAATAAAATATCTCCAAGAACAAAGACATTCACTCCACCAAAGTCTCCACACCGGAAACGAGTTCGTCGGCTGTTTAACCTTGACGGCGGTATGTATTGAAATAAAATGACCTGCTAATTAACAATTTCTACAGTAAACATGTTCCACTGATTTTGTAATCTCAGTCCGCTTCCTTGTCGTTGTCAGTGCTAAGTAAGAAAGCTTAAAATAATGATACGTGTTTTCTACATAGCTAAGCAATAGTGGTGACGCCAATCTATACTTTTAAAGATACAAATCGGTGAAATAATTCTTCAGCAGCATATTGGAAGTGAGTTGAATAATATTTTGAAAATATATAGAAAAATACTCTGTTCAGATGAAAAAGGAATCCCACAGGAAATGTTACTGCCGAGCCAATTTCAAGAGATTCAGTCAAGCGATACTGGGTTCAATTCTGTGCTATACATGTATATTCTATGATATACATTTTCCCAGAATGCACATGATGAATATTAGATAATTATTTGTGTTTTAAGGAGATTATTCTAGTAGATCGAGGCATTTTTTTTCTAAATTAACATGTATTTAATCATCAACCTTACTCAAAACTAAAAAGATAAATTCTTTTCTAATGAAACAAGTTGTACTTCCTGGTTTTGAACATTAAAGGCCCATTAAGTCTCATAACGATTCGATTTTCATGAAAAATTAAATATAAACAAAATTGATATGTTGTAAACAAACACAAATGGTACATAATGTGCAAACATATTCTACAAAATAACAAATATACTCATTGAGAATGTAATGTAAATTGCGCGTTTTATTTTGGTGTTAAAATACAAGTTTACATTTTGCACCAACAAGTATTCCTGAAAACCGTCTGTAAATCGAGATATTTGAATTTCGTCGAATCACAAGTTGTTTATCTGTTATGTCATCAATATATGTGGTAGTGATAAGTAAATGGAGTCACATGAAGTGTCTGGGGTAAATTGTTGAGGATAAATGTAATCTGCGAAGAAGTTACTTTTTAAACAATTGAAACCTTTAGTATAAGATTATTTCTTATTTATGCATTTTTATGACTTACTTGATAACGAGAATGCATTTCAAACGAAACTGTGGCTCACATTTTGCTTTTCTGTTTGATGAATATGAACTGCTTTTTGAGGCTTAATGGATATTTAAATAGGATTCATGAAGAGAAACAGCTAAATTTTAACTTTCTATAAAACGTTAAAAATTACAACACACCACACTTGGGGCAAACAAAGATTCTTTCTTCTGCATGTCGAGCGGAGTGTTCTTTGTGCTGCTTTTGACAAAACGATAACCGCCCACACTCCGAACATATGTATTTTGCTTCACCTACATGTCTCTTTTCGTGTCTTTTGAGACCGCTCTTGGTCTGCAACGCCTTTCCACAGTATGCACACGTTAGCATTTTTCTGAAATATATAGGAAATTATTTTGAGCATATATCACGACAAAAAAAAAAAAAGCAAAATCTTATTTTGTATTAAAATGCGTAACAATAATTACACGTTGTATGACTGTTTCGTAAACAGAACTGTTTAACGAATATGTGTCCTAGATGGATCTTTTTTCAAGCAGTGTCCCAGATGGATCTTTTTAAGTTTTAATTAGAAATTGTCCTTTATTATGAATCTTTGACCATAAATTGAAAGTCTAAATTGACTTTAATGATGTATTAAACAATCGGCTAAAATCGTTTATGAAAATTAATTGCTGCATCAACAGAACTCTTGATTGATTTGAGAATTTTTGACCCGAGTCCTGGATGGATCTCACGAAAAAAATATTTTAATTTGATATTATAGAATTGAGACATTTAGATGTTTGTTGCGCAATAAATTAAATTTCAACCACGACGATTTCAAACAGAAAAATGAAAACTTACCTCCGAATCGAGACAAAAACGTGCCGGGATGGATCTTTTTAACAGGTGCGGGTGACGTAGTATGATGCTATTGATATATATATATATATATATATATATATATATATATATAAGCGAATATTTATAACTAATTTATCGTAGTTTTATTATTTCCTTAAATATGACTGGTTTGGAAACTTATTTGGTCATAGCAAGACCCAAATTCCCCAAACCCCATGGAAAATCCTGTCAACTTTAAGACAAACAATTTAGTCATAAATGAATTTCTTTTCTTTAAATCTTTGTGCTTTGTATAACACGAACATGGCATTGAACTTTGTAAGAGTTCTAAGTGGGCATTGTATTTATATTATTTAGTTCTAGTTCACCGAACTTATTGTCCATAAGTAAACAAACAACGCTTATATATACATGTCATATCTGGACGCCGTATGCATACAAAACAATACATTAAAAGCATGTGACAATAAATGCGGCTGCATTTTTTCCAGGTATGAAACGATTTAGTACGTGAAAGATCTTTGGCTTGATCCTTTATCTTAATATTTTACAACATTCATGAGACCACGCGTATTGTCTGGCTCCTTGAGGCTGTTGTGATCTAAAGTTGTTTTTTTTACTTTATTCCAGAGACTTGTTTATACATAATGGACTTCGCTTGGCGATCACTAATGGTGCCTAACATAAACATCAAACATCCAATTTACATCCAGCAAATAACAACTTAGATTAACAATTCCTATCATTTCACAATATTCGTACACACACTGACGTAAATCGACTATTATATTGCGCTCGTTTGTTTCTTTTGATGCCCGTTTAGGTGTATTTGTTTCTACCAGAAACAATTAATTACGGTTATATTGCTGCAGGTGTCCATGTCTCTGGTTGTTGTTTATGAACATCTAACACATTATAACTATTAAAGAAATTTCTACAAACAATTAGAGGCCGAAGCGAGCATAGCGTCTGGAGATGTGTCTTGATAGACTGTGTCCGACTTAAATGTGAACATAAATTTGTGGCAAACATTTGATTTTGTCAAAAAGATAGATCTATTTTGTACATGGTAAAATAAATCGCTGTTAAAA
>CM037780.1:16387797-16437797 GCA_021229015.1 Solen grandis | reverse complement strand
AATTTGAACAATTTTATCTGCCTTATTTTGGAACAATGTCTATGCAGAAAATGATCACTAATTCAAATAAAATCCAGATAATCAGTCATTGAGTATTATTACTGGTAAGTCAATGAAAACGATGACAGTAAACACAATTTATGTGCGAAATAAAACGTATGTTTAAGATTTTATATTAAAAATATCAAGATCTTTTATTACTGAATATTGTTTGTTTTGTCACTGAGTTAACACTTTGAAATACCAAAATGTGTCAATCAAAATAATAAAAAAAAAACCTTCTGCAACCGTCCGACTTTAAAACGTACGCGTGTCTGAAGTTTTTTTCTTGGAAGTCTCTCTGTGAAGACTTCTTCCAGATCGTCAATAAGACAGTCAAGATTAACAAGTTCGAACCTAATACCAGCACATATTCCTTTCCACATTTTTTAAAAATATGTTGAAAATGATAACTGATTTCTTTCTCAGTCTTTAGCAAAACTGTCTTTTCCCAAACTGCTGATTATTGAATGTATTCACTAATTGATAGCGTACACATGTGACTTCCATTTTTTTTTCGGCGGAGTGGGTGGGGGGTACAGAAAGCACTTAAGAAATTTTTCATTCCAGTTTTTGATAGAAAATGCACGAAAAACCCATATTTCCTACCCTATCCCCTATTACCGGAAGGAGCAACGCCTTTTCAGTAATATCAGTGTCCAGTCTGCCACCTCTCCCGCGGCCGTTATTTTTTATTTTAATCCGGGCCTGTAAATATAACTATAGTTATATACCAAATACAACTGCACAGCAATTATTCAATAACATGGCTTTGCTCAGGCAAAAGATAAAATTATATCGCTCAAGGCAGGTTAAGTCCCACTTGGCATTTTTTTTGCCTCGGGGATGTACATGTACTAGCTCCCGATGGAAATTGGTTCCCCAAAAGGGTTCCCCATTGTCCCGGGAAGCTCCGGAAGTGTTGCGAGCCATGTGGAGTCATTGAGAGAACTTTAAAAATTCCATTGCTTGCAATGAAATTTTTCTCAACGTGATTCCAAAGTTTTATCGGGAAAACATTTAAAATATGTTTTTCCTCCGAGTAATCCCCGAGATTTCAGTGATTGAATGTTCGCAACCTTTCTGTGACTCATTCCCGATATTGTGGTTGAATCTCAGAATATTCGCAAAAACTTTCGGCAAGGGTTAAAAAGCGCACTCTGAAATGAGTTGCTGTTTTGGTCAATCTTAGACTAAGACGGTCAAAAAGGCCATGTGACATTGCTTAGGGCATCCTCATAAAACCCCAAAAATCTTCCCTTGATTTTGTCTCTAAATTCCACCATCAAATTCCCATAATCTCCAAAATCTCTCCCATGGCACAAAGGATGGTTCGCAAGTACTCAACGATACATCCTAGTTCTCGCGATGATGTTTCAAATTCGGTGAAGCTCCGGGGCACCTTCGCCGATCATCGGAGGAGGTTCATCGGAGCTTTCCTGAACATCGGGCGCCATCCCCGATAATTCAAGGCCATTGCACTATAGCCGAAACATCAGTGAACGTTCAACCAACCGATCCCGAAGCTTAACTAATACCATTTCTCATGGGACTGCTCTGTGTTTTTGGCTCTAACATCGGGAGCCATCGGGAGAAAAATACTGTAGTTCCACACCGCCGATGATTTTTCCTCAGTGGGACCTAGGCATATGATCCATGGCCTTCAAGTTTCAAAAAATATATAACGGATTAAAATTAAATACCAAAAAACTTCACTTTTATCCTCAGATACCCTTTAGAATGCATCTCCATCATACTAACAACATTTTTTCCTGGAGAGCATTCCCCGGACCCCCTAGCACTCACATCACATTCAGATTTTGCCCCCCCCCCCCCCCAAACCCCCGCGGAAAAAATCTGGATCCGGGCATGATTTTATTTTTAATTATTCATTCAGGGTTGTCTGTCCGCGCATTTTTAGTTGAGGAGTTGCTATAAACCTATCTGACATATTGTTTGTTCTTAAATTGTGCTTTTTACCACTCTTGTTTTCTTGCTATGTGTTTTGTAAAGTTTAACACAATAAACATTTTAACTTTAACACACAAGATATACTCAGGGGGTTGACACGAGTGTTGATCGAGGTCCATTCTCAAGGCTACTGGAAAAGACATGCAGTATGCCTCATAGTGTGTTACATAATCAAAATGAAAATTATATACTGTATAATTATTATGTATTGAGCTATACTAATTAATACACTAGTAGAATGTACCCTTGGTCATAAAAATATTAGGGACTCTATATGTAACATTATAATGTTAGTCGACATTTTATGAGAAACACTAACTTTCAAAATGATCTCTTTAAAACAATATTCAAACGCAAATTTACGAAAATATCAAGAAACAAAACGCGAAACATTGTTACGTATTTAATTTCTCGTTTGTCGGCTTAAAACTGTATACTAATCAATTATTTTGTTTTTCTAAATTGAGTCCAAACGCGAGAATGCGGTCTCGTGAATGCCTCACGAAGTCAAAGCGAGGCATACATATCTAACGTAAAATAGCTTTGTTTCATATCCCTGTGTTTATAGAGTCCCTGCAATTTGATTGAAATCGGCTCCTAACTTCACTTCGCTATACTATGCTGTATTAATAAAACACTAATTTGTTTACTTATAGCCTGGATTCGTCATTTTGACCTGATAGCCGCTGATAATCTGTTTTAACAATATTTTAACAATTTCCGTCCTATAAATCTATGTTTCTCGGCACCTTACAGGTTTATTAAACCATTCCTGTCATAGTCCAATCTTTCAACATTGATAATATTACATTAAAATATATACATATACATGTATTACAACAACAGAGAACACTAGTTGGTTCACCGTATAGACTATATTCGCCATTTTGATTTGATGGACACCATTTTTCTTTGTTTTAACGATATCTAACAAATTCTGTCCCATAGATTTAGGTGTTTCTCTGAACCTTACAGGTTTATAAAACTGTTACTAGCATAGTCCCATCTTTCAACATTTATTTTATTACCTTTAAATGTATATATTGCTACAAGAGAGAACGCTTGTTGGCTCACCGTAAAGCCTGTGTTCGCTTTCTTAACTTTATAGCAGCCATTGCAAGGAATTCATATCTGACATGATTGTCTCGTTTCATATCCTTGTGTATATAGAGTTCCTGATATAATTGATTAAATGCAAGAGTGATAAAAACATTCACCGGTATACGACCAGTCATATTAAACTTCAGTATAATCTCACCTTCTCTCGTGTTCAACTAATCTTAACGAAGTTGATTATCGACCATATGAAGGTGGCCTGAATAGTGAAATGTATTGTTGTTGTTTTTTAAATTTACTTAAATTCCACGAGATGACATCAAATATTGAATGACATAATACCGTAGAATAATGAAGTAGTCAAATATTGCGACCATTACTTTCGCTGTTCCAGTTTCCCTATCTAAAACACTATGGTCGATTCTGAATTTCTGTGATTCGATTTTGAGAAATCTGTATCATGTTTCAATGGATTTTCTCTTCTTTCCGGTCCTAGCTTCAGAATTTTTCATTTCAAAGAATAGACCTTTACATCTTTGAAATCTGCCTTCCACAGACAAGTTACAACTTGCGTGTCTTATTGTAGAGGAGTACTTCATATATTCCCTTGAACAATTATCCTCACAGTACAATGTATACATGTATAGTGTGGTTCGGTTCTGCTTTATAATCCAGCACTTACAGGAAGTGGCCGGTCTATGTCGCTGGTTTTTCTAATGATATATCTACATGTATAGGAAGTTGGTGTAGAGAAAATAAAAATCAATTTCCAGAAACTACGCAGCAATCAATATCACTCAGAGCCCGTTTCACTAAAATATTGACTTAAATTACTTAAATAATCATACGAATTAAAAGTACACTATTTTGCATAACAAAGCAATTTCTTCCATATTAACCTATTACATAAATAATCACATTTTTTTGTGTGGGGGATATGACCTTACGCAAATCATAATTTAATGTTATTATTTATAATTTATTCATCCGTTAAATTAAAGAGAAAAAAATCCTGATAAGTGGAAGTAAAGGTTGACATAACAACATTTAAGAACAGCTTAAATAACAAAAGTGTACACACATATAGTCACCTCATGGAGAGGAAAACACCGAGTATACAGTGACTCCCAGGCGAAAATAACTTATCGATAGCCTACCTTGGGGCTCGAACCCACGTACTGTTGCAGCCACAGGTGTGTTTAACACCCTTCCCCCCAACACACACACACATACAGACACTTTCTCCTTACATATATTCTTATTAATACGGGATTCGCAATATTATTATTTTATTATTAATATTGTTGATTGCGTGAACATTATCGTTACCACGTGATGCTCATTGCAAGTTACGAGGCACTCTGACGTCAACGGCGATTCTCCACGGAGGATTCCGGAGATAAGCGAACTAGCACGATTGATTACGGGTTAATACATAGTCAAAATGTTGCGTTAAGCATTAAAACTGGAACAGTAAAGGAAAATGTCAATTGGCTTCTAATCTGTAACCGTTTTATAAATATATCATTTAATTGCGAGTGTCGAAAATATTTTAATGAACAACTTAATTTTATTTGCCATATATCTATTAGATTTATCAAGGACATGACAGCCAGAGCGCATTGAAATTTAAAAATTCCCACGAGCAGTGGAAATATGTTACGTTGTTTACATAAAAGAATGCTGTGCTCAATGTTTTCTTTAAGTTTTATTGACGTTGCATTGATTGTCTTTTACCTAATAGGCTTGTATGCAATATAGTTCAACTGAGAATAATTAAAATAAACAGACATGAGTCTCATTCATTTTCATTCGTCAAGGCAGCATTAGATGTTATCTTGCTAGGCTTTCAAAAAAAAAAAAAAAAAAAAAACACGAGGGCCATAATGACCGAAGAACGATAACTAGAATACCATCACTTCATTATACAATCCAGTTTTAACCTTGATTATCATTCCAGATAAAAAAAAGTACAATTTCTAATTTTATATACAGATCGAATAAGAACTACTAGCCAGCCATCAGCAGAGCATATTTCTTAGAGAAAATTACAGTAGAAGACCATAAGCAACTTTGTAAATTATTGCCCAAATTACTTCAATAATAAAGCACTTCCATCACTCAACAGAGAAACCTTTAGACGGAGAAGTCCATTATATACCCTATATACTTGTTTGTATCTTTTGACCTGGTATAAAGTTAACAAAAACAAACAAAAACAACAACAAAAAATCTAAAGCAAAACTGCTGGTCTCACTATTATTAACAATATATTCAGAAAATGGTATACCATATTTTAATTTAATAAAACTCTTTGGAACAATCCACATAATATATTTATGACAACAATACAAAAATGAAATCAATAATGGGAGTTGATTAATGTTCTGTATTTATTAGTTTCAAAAGAATGATTATCTCCCTTACAAATCTAAAAAGAAATGGTTTGGGGCCTCATTTTTTAAGGGATCAACTTGAATTTAGCAAATATTATAGAGAAAAATTAGGTGACCATTTGTGTCAAATAAAATTAAATTCTGACTATTGGTTTCAGAGAAGATGGTTTTTGAAATTTTCGATATAGAGTATATAAGGAAACTTGCCAACCCGGAGAAGGCCTCATTTCTTAAGGGATCGAATTCACTTTAGCAAATGACTATGAGGTGACCATTTGTACCAAAGGAAATCAAATTCTGACCATGGGTTTCAGAGAAGATGATTCTTAAAGTTTTTAAAATAAAATGGTGTTGGCCATGGCAACCAGAGTTCTGCATGGATCAAGTTTATTTTAGCAACATTTGTGAAGGTTCACCCAAGGATCATTCATGCAAAGATTCATTAATTTCTACCGAGCGGTTTCAGAGAAGATGTCTTTTAAAGCAAACTGTTGACGACGGACGACGTACGACGAACGACGACGGACGGAGGGTGATCCCAATATCTCACGTTGTGCTCTGGTGAGCTAAAAGGCACAGTGCCCTTCGCCCTCGCAATGTATTTATTGCACCTGGTCTGCTTAGATACACAACAGGGTGCAAATATTGATTGGCCATTCCTTTAATACACATACATGACAATCAAAAGATTTCTCTTGATTCTGGTAATTATTTCGGACAGAAATCATCGATGCCAAGTTATCTATTCCTCCAGACCAATATCGTAGTCAAAAATCCCTTTATGAACATTTTCCAGGATAGTTTTGTACAATTCTGCAGGGAATTCCGTTTGCTGAACCGCCGGTAATTTCTTCATTTTTCCGATCCACTCGGTAGCAAGCGGGAATCTGTCCGTCGGAAGTTTTATGTCAGGAAGGAAGGATGAAAAAGCGAGAAGACGTTCAACATGGGGCCATACCATGAAATCAACCATCATGGGTTTATCTCCTGTAATGAATCATTGCTTTATAAATTAGACGGGCAGACGAACAAAGACATATGTAGGTAGATACTGATTAGATTAGATCGGACAAGGTCAAAAACAACATTGATTGCTCTTATCCTTAACGGGGTTCAAACCCACAACTACAATAGAAGGCACCAAGGTCCAGTGGTCAAAACTCTTTCTGGGTCAGAGGGCTGTGATTCCGAACCATTGAAGGAGGAGTTCCAATTATGACATGTTCATTGCACTGGTCCAAACCATAAATCGCCTACGGGGACATGCTGTACGAATAAAGCGAAATAACCTTGTTTCAACGTCATTTCCTGGATAAAACCAGTATTTTCGACTGAAAAGATCTTGAAGACTTCTCCCCAACCAACCGGTAACTTTGATTCGAACTCACACCATTCTGATCTGTGGGTCATGAACAATACCACTGGATCACGGCGCACAGTTTTAAACCCACGTCTTTTGGACCAAGACACGTATAGTGATTGGACCAGCGCGTCCTTACTTTTGAAATATTACCTCCTAAGAAACTGGATGCTCTCTGTCTAGCTCTCCTTCAATCCAGTCAAATCCAGAGAACGTTTCCTCCGTGGTGGAATCGTCAGTGCTGTTGGCTCGGTATATCTTATAGTACGGTGATGTTATCTGTAATAGGAAATGTATGGTAATTGTTACTCAAGTGTAACAATGAAGGAACTACTTCTCTTTGTATAGAACTTCTGATTTATACTCATTAGGGAAACTGACTTTACAGAAATCAATACAGAACGGTTGTTAATTTGTTACTGGAAGTGGAGTGTGAACATATAGGAAATTATTTACTACTCACTCTACTGTGCGTCTAATTACTTCTCAGTTTAGAAACATGTTTTTTCTCATTTAATTGTTTTATTTTCCAATAGGTTTTATCCACATTTAAGTTGAAATAACTATTAGCGTAGTCAACGCTGCTTATCTTTTTGCTGAGTATTTGAATCTACTATTTTTTTCTCTCTTCTCACTTTAGCCTAGAGTTTTTAAATCCCTGTAGCAATTTGTCTATTTTATTATTTGTTGTCTTTAAAACAACAATTTTGACAATGCGACCCATCGAATACGTTACCATAGTGACCCGCCTCTTAACAACGGGGCAATTTCATTCTTTTTAAAGAAATCACACTTTTGTTTAAGTTCAAAGTGCATTTTTGTAAATAACGTCGAAAAATGACAGAAATTTAAATGACGTTATATAAGAATATATGCTGCTTATGCTCCAAATTTTGACGTCATAACCGTTGAAATGAGCACGTTAGAACCGTTCAAAGCAGCCAAGTGATTAAAACAAATTTGAGAGAAAATGACGACGTCACGAAAGACGGAGCAGCGTGCTGCGATAAAATACTATGTTAATGCAGGCTATACACCTACGCAAACCTTGAATTTCATGTCATAGGCAGAGAAATCTAAAATATGCTCAGCACTTGTATTCAAGTGGTTTAAGAGATTTGCCGACGGACGTGAGAGTACTGCTAACAACAAGAGATCCGGACGACCAGCCTGCAAGGACGCCGTTGCGCCAATAGACTTCGCTCTGTTCCTTGGCTCAAATCGGAACTGCGCGGGAAGCGTTTTATTGACCTTGATGAAAGTCGTTTTGCAGTCCACAGTGTTCTACACTTGAAAAAGAGTGATATTCAGCGGTTTACCGTTAGTGGGTAGAACGCCACATGAAATGTATTCGAGAGAAGGGAGAGTACATTTGAAAATGTTTAGCGTCAGAATTTTTTGACATCGAGTCAACATCGTAACTGCTCCGTTGTTATGTTTAACGCTGTTGTTTTTAAGGTTTACATCGTTTGATTCATCTCAATTTTTTAAGGCAGATTGAGTATACGTTAAATTAAATAATTAGATTTATGAGAATATAAAGCGTAGCACGAAAAATTATACATATAGGATATATATACTCTGCCTACAGTAACACACAATCCAATAGCAACATACAAAAAGTATGTATGCGCGTAGTCTCAACCCTGGAAATAGGTGAATGAGATTGAAACTAGATCAGGGGAAAGTGACCCCGTATACACAGGGTAGAGAGATAAGGTCACATTCCTGGCTGGCCGGGGCAGCACGCATATGAAAAATATATATTCCACTGTCTAAACTACGCTGAGCTTGCACAATACAAAGAAACAAACAATACGAGCTGGCCATTTTTGGGAAGCGATTCTGGGGGCTGCAAGCCATTTTTGGGAGGCAATTCTTAGAACCACAGACCAATTCGCTGAACCCATTAACCTAATTTATTGCCGCGGTGCGGGCGGTCAGTATAAATACGAAGGCGAAAAGACTTCAGTACAGAACAACTGAAAAATATTTTCGTCTTCTAGGTAAGCTTAATTTATTTATTTATTGCCGCACTCTCTAAATTAACTTTTGGGTTTTAGTGTATTTATTTAGCTTTTTAATGGTTATTTTTTTGGGTTTTTTTTTGCTAATTAAGATTGTGTTTTTGCAGGGAAATATTGTTATTAATTGTATTTTGTATGCTGAATATTTTATTGATAATTGTCACTAAATTTCTATTTAAATATTCTTTCATGAAATTATTCATGCTAAGAAATGGTAATAATTCTAAAATGTTATTTCATATATTTATATGCAATTTAGATATTATTTTTAGTGTAAAATGTTTTGCCGTGTGTGTGTATTTATTATAGATTGTTTTAAATAATTATATCAATAAAAGACAGAACAACTGAAGAATATTTTCGTCTTCTAGTTTTTCAGATGAATCCCTGAAATCAATAGCGGTCCGAGGAGTCCTCTAATTCCCCAGGACTACCTCGCGACAGATCACTGCCGGATACTGTTTACTAAACACAAAAGGACAATGTCTGACACTGATTACTACTTACTGAAAAATACCTATTGCTACTCACTGAATGATACTGATTACAGCTCAATTCTGGGATACACATTACGACCCGTTGTAGATAGTGATTCATACTCACTGTAAAGTATTCTAATTTCTACTCACTTAAGGATACTGATTACTACTCACTGAAAGTATATTGATGTATATTGATAACAACTCACTGAAGGATACTGATTACTACTCACTGACAGTATATTGATAACAACTCACTGAAAGATACTGATTACTACTCACTGACAGTATATTGATTACAACTCACTGAAGGATAATAATTACTACTCACTGATAGTATATTGATAACAACTCACTGAAGGATAATAATTACTACTCACTAACAGTATATTGATTACAACTCACTGAAGGATAATAATTACTACTCACTAACAGTATATTGATTACAACTCACTGAAGAATAATAATTACTACTCACTGATAGTATATTGATAACAACTCACTGAAGGATAATAATTACTACTCACTAACAGTATATTGATAACAACTCACTGAAGAATAATAATTACTACTCACTGATAGTATATTGATAACAACTCACTGAAGAATAATAATTACTACTCACTAACAGTATATTGATTACAACTCACTGAAGGATACTGATTACTACTCACTGACAGTATATTGATAACAACTCACTGAAGGATAATAATTACTACTCACTAACAGTATATTGATTACAACTCACTGAAGGATAATAGTTACTACTCACTGACAGTATATTGATTACAACTCACTGAAGGATACTGATTACTACTCACTGACAGTATATTGATTACAACTCACTGAAGGATAATAATTACTACTCACTGACAGTATATTGATAACAACTCACTGAAGGATACTAGTTACTACTCACTGACAGTATATTGATTACAACTCACTGAAGGATAAATTACTACTCACTGACAGTATATTGATAACAACTCACTGAAGGATACTGATTACTACTCACTGACAGTATATTGATTACAACTCACTGAAGGATAATAATTACTACTCACTGACAGTATATTGATAACAACTCACTGAAGGATAATGATTACTACTCACTGACAGTATATTGATTACAACTCACTGAAGGATAATAATTACTACTCACTGACAGTATATTGATAACAACTCACTGAAGGATACTGATTACTACTCACTGACAGTATATTGATTACAACTCACTGAAGGATAATAATTGCTACTCACTGAAGTATATTGATTACAACTCACTGAAGGATAATAATTGCTACTCACTGATAGTATAATGATTACAACTCACTGAAGGATAATAATTGCTACTCACTGATAGTATAATGATTACAACTCACTGAAGAATAATAATTACTACTCACTGATAGTATAATGATTACAACTCACTGAAGGATAATAATTGCTACTCACTGATAGTATAATGATTACAACTCACTGAAGAATAATAATTGCTACTCACTGAAGTATATTGATTACAACTCACTGAAGGATAATAATTACTACTCACTGACAGTATATTGATTACAACTCACTGAAGGATAATAATTGCTACTCACTGATAGTATATTGATTACAACTCACTGAAGGATAATAATTACTACTCACTGACAGTATATTGATTACAACTCACTGAAGAAGAATAATTACTACTCACTGAAGTATATTGATTACAACTCACTGAAGAATAATAATTACAACTCACTGAAGTATATTGATTACAACTCACTGAAGAATAATAATTGCTACTCACTGATAGTATATTGATAACAACTCACTGAAGGATAATAATTGCTACTCACTGATAGTATATTGATTACAACTCACTGAAGGATAATAATTACTACTCACTGAAGTATATTGATAACAACTCACTGAAGGATAATAATTGCTACTCACTGATAGTATATTGATTACAACTCACTGAAGGATAATAATTGCTACTCACTGATAGTATATTGATTACAACTCACTGAAGAATAATAATTACTACTCACTGATAGTATATTGATTACAACTCACTGAAGGATAATAATTACTACTCACTGATAGTATATTGATTACAACTCACTGAAGGATAATAATTGCTACTCACTGAAGTATATTGATTACAACTCACTGAAAGATAATAATTACTACTCACTGACAGTATATTGATTACAACTCACTGAAGGATAATAATTGCTACTCACTGACAGTATATTGATTACAACTCACTGAAGGATAATAATTGCTACTCACTGACAGTATATTGATTACAACTCACTGAAGGATAATAATTGCTACTCACTGACAGTATATTGATTACAACTCACTGAAGGATAATAATTGCTACTCACTGACAGTATATTGATTACAACTCACTGAAGGATAATAATTACTACTCACTGACAGTATATTGATTACAACTCACTGAAGAATAATAATTGCTACTCACTGATAGTATAATGATTACAACTCACTGAAGAATAATAATTGCTACTCACTGAAGTATATTGATTACAACTCACTGAAGGATAATAATTACTACTCACTGATAGTATAATGATTACAACTCACTGAAGGATAATAATTGCTACTCACTGATAGTATAATGATTACAACTCACTGAAGAATAATAATTACTACTCACTGACAGTATATTGATTACAACTCACTGAAAGATAATAATTACTACTCACTGATAGTATAATGATTACAACTCACTGAAGAATAATAATTGCTACTCACTGAAGTATATTGATTACAACTCACTGAAGGATAATAATTACTACTCACTGATAGTATAATGATTACAACTCACTGAAAGATAATAATTACTACTCACTGATAGTATAATGATTACAACTCACTGAAAGATAATAATTACTACTCACTGACAATATATTGATTACAACTCACTGAAGGATAATAATTACTACTCACTGATAGTATAATGATTACAACTCACTGAAGGATAATAATTACTACTCACTGACAATATATTGATTACAACTCACTGAAAGATAAAAATTACTATACTCACTGAAAAATACTGATCTAAACAAATTACTATTCTACTAACTTTAAGATACTTATTACTACTTATCGCATGTAATCAAGTGCCTCACACTGCATCATATTGAATATCACCCACTGTAGGGGTACTGATAACTGATTACCGGTAAATTACTACTTATCGCATGTAATCAAGTGCCTCACACTGCATCATATTGAATATACCCCTGTAGGGTGCCTCACGCTGCATCATATTGAATATTACCCACTGTAGGGGTACTGATAACTGATTACCGGTAAATTACTATTTACTTTCGGATATTGATTATAACCCACATGTATTGATAACAACTCACTTTTTTTCTTTTTAACTAATCTAGGGGCATTGATCACAACTCAACTGCACTGTATTTAGAAACTCGGTATTGAACAGAATACATGTACATACTTTAGAATACATCTCTAAAAGCATCCTGTCCTGGGCCCTCTGGTAGGGGTCAGCAGGGGTCAGTTTCTCCCCGGGGTAAACCTCGTCCAGGTAGTCACACACTACGAGGGACTCGTATATTATGCGGTCCTCTGTCTGGATTGTGGGGACTTTACCAAGGGGGTTAATCCTGTCTGTAAACCACTCGGGTTTCTTCTTCAAATCTATGTTGACTATCTCATGACTGAGAACAAATATACATGTATTTACTATCAATCATTCTGTCCTAACGTTCCTGTTACTGAAATAGACTGTGGTAGAATGCATTGACTTCGGCTCCGAAAGACTGTGGGATCAAACCAATGTGAGGAAATTATTCGAGCTCTACTTGCAGCATTTGATAAAGAGGTTTTGATATTATTATAAGAATGGTATTGATAATGTTGATGGTTTTTTTTATAATCTCTGCATAATATCTCTCTCTCTGGTCCTAAATCACACACGAGTGAAACATAAAATAAAACCAGACAAGACAGAAATGTTTAGTTACCAACCACTTTCCTAACATATTTGTCAGGTTATATTGATTAATAGAAAACATTCCATTTACTTTAGACATACACGCAACCAAACAGCTGTGTATTATTGCCAGTATATATATACATGTGCCATCTGTTGTTTACAAGCACGTGAGAGTGGTTGAAATATTTGATATTTTGTTCATTTTTTGCCTTTTACGTTGTTGTTGTATTGGAGTTTACCGTCGCTGCGATAGTATTTCAATCATATAGCGACGTTCAGCTAATTACAGGTGGAGGAAGACCCCGAGTACACAGAGGTACCCAGGTAGAACCACCGACCTACCGCAAGGCAGCTGGCCTTTTACGTCTTATTATTAGTATTTCAGTCAGTTTTTGATTATGCCAGACTTTAGACAGATGTAGTGCTGCCACAAGTCGTAGACATGTGGCATTATACCACACCCAATACAATATACAGACGTAAGCAAAGGTACCCGGTACGTTGCTGCCAATTTAAAAAATAAATAAATGACCTTATCTATAATAAGAAGGTAGGTAACTTCTTCAACTAAAAACGTACATCATGTCGTTTCAATTGCCGTAAATCCTTCCTTAAGTTTTCGCGAACTGTTGTAACGCGATTCCTTTGGCAAGGGGGTGTTTTTTGTGGGGGTTTTTTGTACCTGATTGTCTTTATTCATCCCTTCCACGCAAAATAAGACCGATTTTATGAAAATCCACCAAATTTCACAGGGGTTACGGCAATTGAAACAACATGATGTACGTTTTTAGTGGAAGAAGTTACCTACCTTCTTATTATAATTATATAAGGTCATTTAATTTAATGGACAGCAACGTACCGGGTACCTTTGGACGTAAGTTGTTGTTATACTGGAATTTACCGCCACTTCAAAAGTTCAGTGAAAAAGTGAAGTCCAGCTAATTAGGTTGCGCAGGCAAGCTAATAGGAAAGCTTCTTCAAATGAAAAATCCGTATAACATAAGTATGTTTTCAGTACAGATTACACATGGTAAATAAGTAATTATGTACTTTTATGTGACAGGTGCGACATGATGGATCTCTCTGTTAGTGGATTCAAGACTTTATTTACAACTCTATAGATACATGTACTTCTGATAACACGGTAGATGGCACGAGAAAAACAAACATGCAAGTAGGCCTGCGAAAGCGCCCACCTGTGCTATACGGATAATATGTAGTTAGTAGCTAGTGTTATAGTGCAGGAAATGACATTTGTTATCTTTTGGTAAGGACGAATCATTAAACGAATATTTTATTAAGACTTGTCACTGCAATTAGTAGATTTATTTGATGCCGCTCTTAATACTGGTTATTTTCCTGTTCAATGGTCAAGAGGAATTATTGTTCCAATTATCAAAAAGAATAACCCTTGTGTCGTCAATTATTATCGAGGGATTAGCTTAGTGAGCTTTTTTGTCACATAGAAATTCCCTATAACATCTTAATTAGCTGTATAAATGTCATTTACATATGAATATAATGATCATGTTTTTGTTGTTGTTGTTGTTGTTGTTATTGTTGGTTTTCAATATTATACGTGTTGTTTTTATGCATGTTCTTATCTTATAACTGTATAATTCAATACTGACTTAACTATTTGAGTTTACCGTCGCTTCGACAGTATGTCAGTCATATACCGACGTCCAGCAAATTACAGGTGGAGGAAGACCCCGAATGCACGGAGGCATCCGGGTAGAACCACCGACCTACCGCAAGCCAGCTGGAAGGCTTCCTCACATGAAAATCCGAACGACCCTGCCGGGATTCGAACCCACGCGGTGAGGGGTTGAGTGAGTGTTAAAGTCAACGACTTTACCCTCTTGGCCACGGAGGCCCTTAACCCTTTCCCTCATATAGACTCATTTTGACGCACTCAGTAAGTACCACATAAAGCCTGATCTGCAGAAAACCACAGTTAAACCTCACCAAATTTAATTACAAAATCCTCATTTCCAGACCACTGAGGAGCAGCGAACAGCATAAAACCTGATCAGCCTGCGAGTTACTCGCAGGCTGATCTGGTTTTATGCTGTTCGCAAAGGTCTTTTCATGGTTTCCTCTATGAGGGAAACGGTTAATACATCTTGGTTTATGTTGATTGTATGCATAAGGCAGTACTTATATTCCGTTTATTATTTCAGTATACTACGATGAAAATTAATCATTTCATATCTTTATTATACTTATTTTAATATGTCCATCCACCATAACTGACATTTTGTGTATTTGCATTATTTACACAGGTGTCTGTGTGTGTTTTTGTTACACTACAGAACGATCAGGTGATGATATTGTACCAGTATTCTTTATAATTGTTTATATGACTGACAAGGGACTGTAAAGTTTACGTCAATGAAATATACCGTTTGTCTGTAATATGTTTAACACTAAATAAGCAGCCATTGTGATAAACAGTTTTTTTTTTTTTTGTTTTTTTTTTTTATCTGTTGCTTATTTTAACTTTCTCTTTCAACCCTCTCGTATTTCCTTTTAAAAAAAGGCAAAACAATGCATCTCTTGAAGGGCAGGTAAACTGGGGGATAGTGAGATAGTGACTACGTACGGGATATTTTTGTGGGCCAGCACCAGGAGGGATCTATGAGCGTAAGGGCACCATCGCATACTGTATATCCGTAGTAGTCCGGGCGTCAGGGGAGGGAACTCGCTCCCTGAAAAAAAGAGATGGTATATGGCGTGTTATTGGGTGGGTGGATTGATTATATTATGGATATGTTATGGTTATGTCATGGCATGATGGTGTGTTCTCACTTTCCCAACCCTTAATTATCCCCACAGAAATGTTCCAAACTCTATTGTTAGGTGAGAAACAATAGGGCCTAAGTGGTGTTAAAATAAAATCTAAATGTATGTAATATATTGACAAGATATACATGCAACAGATTGTATGGGGATACAATTTTTTTTTCCAGCATTCCTCGTGAATCCGTGCTTTAGCCTCAAATGTCTTGTTTCGATATCGAATATTAATTCTGATTTCCGCCGTTAAAATATTAATTAAAACTTCCAATTAACACTCTAAAACCAAAGTATAGAAGGAGTCATTGCAGAGACAGAAGAAAACTATGTGATGTCCAGCTTAAACATGAATATATATAAATATACGTATATCAGATGTTTAAAACTTATTCACAAATTGTGTGCGGGTCATTAGAAAACGTGTAAGATTGGAAACGAATTAGATCAACTGTACAAGTTGTCAAGTGCAAGCCAAAAAGTGTTTCTCACACACTCGTGTTTTGATGCAGCTGTTACTTTTGATTTACGGTTTAACTTAAAACCGTGTGTATCAGATATCATAAATGTAGTTCACAACTTATGCATTCAAATGTCTCTGCATGAGTCTCTTTACACTATCGTGTGTGTAATTATTGACTGTGAATGATCGAAATGGTGATTATGTCACGCGTCTGTGCAACAGATATAACAATGTTTATGACTTGATTTAACTATTTGAGTTTACCGTCGCTTCGACAGTATTTCAGTCATATAGCGACCACAGGTACTTGAGGACAGGACCCTAGCTGTGACCCCCCCCACACACACACACACGAAAAGCTTTGAATATAGCGGTTTTCAACTTTAATTCGCCATTTACATTGAGCTTATGTATCAAAATATTCACATCTAGGTAAATCTAACGTTTACTATCCATGTCTTTATAAATAAAAAAATCACTATATATAAAACAACTGTTTATTATGTATAGACTATCGTGTTTTGTGTTTTTTTTTCTTATTGATAAAGACAGGGTCCTGTCCTCAAGTACCTGTGATAGCGACGTCCAGTTAATTACAGGTGGAGGAAGACCCCGAATGCACGGAGGCATCCGGGTAGAACCACCGACCTACCGCAAGCCAGCTGGAAGGCTTCCTCACATGAAAATCCGAATAACCCTGCCAGGATTCGAACCCACGCGGTGAGGGGTTGAGTGAGTTTTAAAGTCAGCGACTTTACCCTCTCGGCCACGGAGGCCCCCTCAATGTTTTATTCGTGATGCATAGTTATGCAAATACATGTATGCATTTTATCTTACATTATTTTGATTATAAACTTCACACGTGTATACGTTTATGCAAATATGATATGTATAATGTGAAGTCTTTAGACATAAAATCATAAGCATAAAATAGTTCTACGCTTTCATACGTGACAACATGAATATACTACTCAAAATAAAGATTATGGAAAGCCATGTCTGTCTTATACCTTTTACAATGTATCAATCCGAAGTAGCATTATTTATTTTTTTACATTATATTAAACGAAAAGTTCATTCATTTTATGATTCCTGTCAAACCATGTTTGACACCAGCTTTTCTTTTGCCACACCACGAAGCTATATATATATATATATTCTCTGGTCGCACCAATTTAACAATACATGTTTATTTGACCAAAAGGCAAGATATGATACTGATTCGTCATCATGTCAATCGACAATTCCAATATATTGAACGGAATCGTCAATGTATCAATCCGAAGATTTTATTTTGGTGTTATATTAAACGAAAATTCCTTTGTATGATTCCATTCGAACCATAATGAAACCAGTTGTCCTTATTGTTTTTAGTCTTTTGGTATTACATAATAACTATTTATGTATTTTAAGTTTCTCATATCTCATTCTGAGAGGTTTTGTACTATTATATTTTAAAATATCTTATAATTTGTAAAAATATCTGTACAAAAATGAGACTGTAATAAACTATCTGTCTGTCCTTATATCAACCTTTGTGAAATCGCACTATGGGGTCTGACCCACTGGTGCGTTTGGTACATTTGGTTTAGAATTGGACCCCAAAGTGCGCCGGTAGCATTGTTGCATTATTGTATCTGATAGAGTGAAACCTAACGCACTCTGGGGTCAGACCCAATAGTGCGATGGACCCCATGCAAAGTTCGTTCCCACAAACCTTAATATTAAACCGATTCGTCAATCGTCATTATACTGTTGACGCGACTATCTAAATTACGTCCAATTGACGATAAACTCAACCATTCGATATATTGTTTTTTTTTTTTTTTACTTTTAAATTCACAATTAATATACATAATTTCAAATAAAAAAATGTATTTCTTTTTCGAAAATACAGCAGGACAAATGGAAAAGATTGAACGTTTAAGCTAGTTTTTGACGTTTTTTTAAATTTATTTATAATATTTGCTTTCTTTTTTTTACCTTTCATTTTTTCTTTTTCCAAAAAGTCCAGGCCATTCAATTTTACTTAGATAAAATTTGATAAATTTTCTCTCTAGAATATATGACCGATCTACAATAGCTAAGTATTTAAATTTCAATGATTAAGCATATTAGCATTATCTCATAATTTCTTTTGATGATACATTAAATCACTCCCAGAATAGCAGTCGGAAACCGTCAGTTTTGTGAATTAACAACATCAGCAATGTTCTAGTTTATTTAGTTACCGATGGCGATCACTAATTAGGCCTATCATATTTTTGAAGTATTGTATTGTGAAAAAAGGCTACTGTTCTTCCTATGTACACTGTACTTAAATAGTGCACGACTGTAAGATGATTGTCGTATTACAAAAATAATAAAATATAAAACGTTTATTCACTTTTATCCTCAGATACCCTTCAGAATGCATCTCTCTCCACCATACTTAAAACGTTTTTTTTCCACCCAAGCACTAACATCACATTCAGATTTTTGCCCCCCCCCCCCCCCCCCCCCCCCCGAGAAAAATTTCTGGATCTGGGCCTGCTTACTTTATTAACAAATGAATAGTTTTGGACTGACGATAAAAATGATTTTTGAAATGGAATAATGAAAAAGGAAGACAAGAATGGATGCGTGAAAGAAACTAAATGTATGCATGTCTTTAATTATATATTATATATATATATATATATATATATATATATTGCGGAAGATTGTACTCCTGAAATTTACTTTATGAACGGTAGGAAATAATGTAACGAGGCTTGTCGTACTTTATAGCTTATATTATAATACTGCGTGTATGTAAAGCGTCTGTTTGATGTGTGTCTGCAAGATGTAAAGCGTCTCGGCGAAATCTCATTCAAATATCGTACTTTTTGCCATACATTAAAACGTGATTTCGCTTCGATTTACATCTGTGCTGCATATGTCTGTGGTGAACCTAACAGTCCGTCTAATTGAATACGGGGCCAGTTTTATCCAGTGTAAAGAATGTAAATCAGGGTACTAAATCGCAATTGTTAGCTATCGTTAGGTAATTGTGTCGCCTTTACTCTACTGAATACACGCCAGGTGACCTAAAATACAACGTATGTTTACAATGGTAGTAATCCGTGATATACAGATGAATACGGGGCAGCAAGAGCAAAGTTTTTCTAATGGGGAAAAAATTAACCTATAATTTAAGAAAATGCAGAACTAATTATGGTCATTTATAGACATTAAAACTAACCGAGGCCCGTTATAAAAATGCGAAAGAATATTGAGACTTATAAGTTTAAACATATTTATTGATATATTCATTTAAACATAATACAAAATAGGATGAAATCGAAAGCTAAAAGCTTATTGAGATTTTCTCCTTGATGTTTAAATTGTGAATATATGGCGAATTCATTAAGAATTACAAATCATTTTTACATAAACATATATAGAAACAAAAGTAAAATATGGGAAAAATAGAAAAAGAAAAAAGGAAAACATAAATAAGAACACTCATACTCATTTAGAGAGGGGTAGAGAGAGTGAGAGAGGGAGTGAGAGAGATGTTTTGTAGGGCGGAGAAGCGAAGCTGAGACTTACTGAAAGGTGTATCTGGAATGAAGAAAACAAATGTTTCTTTTTCATCGTTTGAACAATAAAATTATTAAGTGTGGGTTCAAATAAATACATTAGAATCATTTACAATGTTTTATGCGATGATACGAAAAAATATCCAAATAAAATTAGCTGGTCTACTCTGTTGAGGGCATTAATTAGTTCAATCGTTAGGATTTCATAATGCATAAAGTGTTTCTCTCTATAGTTAAACAAAGATTAAGTGATCAGTTTTTTACAAAACTGGAATAGTCACCTTCAAAACTCTAGTCGTGCGCTGTTTTATAAAACAGTATGTGAATTTAGATTTCAGCCATATTTAAATGTTTTACAAAGTTCACGATATTTAAGAGTGGTATCACAATTAAGAATGTCCTCACATAGATTAGAAATAGAAGCAGGTAGATGGTCTAGACCAATAAGTACACCCCATGAACAGAGAAAATGCAGATTATGTAATAAAATAGAGGTGAATATCATTTTTATTAGAATGTACTTTATACTTACCACTTAGGAAACGTAATATACAGTCATATATTTGGAAAAGGCCAAGTTTGTTTAAATTAATAATTCTAACAGTATTTCTTTAAATCTAGCATTGTATATATTTTAATCATTCAAATTGAGAAATGAAACATTGCACTTATCATAGTTGGAACATTATTGTTAATTTTCGTATACATATATGTCTGACAGCATATGTAAACATGCGTATCCTTCAGTTGCCCTATTTTAGATTTTATTGTAGGGTTACAAAAGGATGTCGATTATAAACCAACACAGTATAATTTAGAAAACTGGCGTTTAAAATCGTCTCAAATTAATAGGTATTTTATATATGTATGTGTATATGTTTGGTAAATGTTTATCCTTTAGTTGCCCTAATTTTTCGTTTCGTTAGGGTTACTACTAGACGGATATTGGTATTATTTCTTACTATTGTTTCTTTAATTGAGCTAAGGAATAGATTTTGGATGTTGGTAGAATTTCATTTAACACTTATACTTGAGTGTGTGTATGTGTAAACGTCTGTATGTCTTAATATTTATATGTAGGAGTATATATGTGTATGTCCACATGAGTTTGTTTTCTGTATGATTTGGATTCTGTAGTGAGATCGTAATATGTTGTATTACATATTCAAAATTTATCATTTTGCGATGCAAAAATGGGATGATGTGTTTTATTGACGATGATGATGCTAATAATTCATAGCATTTAGTATAACTATTGCATGTTAACATAATAATGACAAAATATTCTGCAAGCAACAAAATTTTTTCAAATATGACAGTTAAGATGTACCTTCTCCTTTGATTTCGTTCTCTCTCTCTCTCTCTCTCTCTCTCTCAACGATATAAACGTATAAATGTTAATGTTATAATACTATATATGCTGTCTGGTGTAATTGTATATTTATGTTTGTACCACATAGGCCATTGTGCTCACTAGATTTTGAATAAACATCCCTCTCAAAACATCTCTCATAATGGCCATAACTTGTACAACACTATACGCCTATCCCCTGTCAGTCATTGGTGACAGTTGCAGATGTTTGGTGATTTTGTATCTATCGAAATGAAGGACAAAATTAGAAGAGAAGGTATTTGTCAAATACGATACATATAGCATTAATTTAAAAAGCAAAGATAGCGCTGTGCTCGTTGTAACCCTAATTTAATCATTACCTATTGTGTCTTAAACATTTTCAAAAGTAACGATATACTTTACAAGCGTGTGTCACAAGCTAATTAATCTGGAACCTTGTCGTGGTAGTATTTCAAAAGGAATCAAAACGCAGCGTACGTTAATTTAGTAAATATAATTGGTAAACTAAAATATATAAGATTTAAAGCTACGAACCTGTTTTTAAAGTCTTTTGTGTGATCATTTTCAGTTGTAGGCCGTTAGACACAGTGACTAAATGTAATGCCTACTATCCCGTGTGTTATCTACACGTTGTGTAAACATCAACATACGGTAACACAGCTGTGTCATGATTATGCCTAAACCTTTACAAGGAGTCCTTTACTGCAAGTTGGATTATCCGTCACGTGAGCTGGAGGTCGTCGGTTCTATCCCTTGCCGGAATTCACAAGATTAAATTTAATATGATAAATATGTATATACAACAAAATATTTTTTGGAGGGAACGTTTGATATCATATTCAAAACATATATCAAAGGTATCAATTAGCAGGGAAGAGTTTCTTTCAATTTCATTTCTTTATAAGCCAAGTATTTTACAAGGAACTAAATCTCTCAGTAAAAAAAAAAAAATAAAAAAAAATTGTATGACAGAACGTTCACTTAGGTTAATGACTTAATGGATGGAAATGGTAACTCCTTATCAGAGATGTGAATACCTAATGTAGCTCCGTGTTCTTATTATTACAGGAAACAATATCGTCTACTCAGAGAAATAAATAGATACGCAGCTTTCCGAAATAACGCGCTTCATCGAGTGCCTCGAGAGTAACCGAGAGCGCGCGTACCTGTCAAAAGGGCATCGGACATTTCGGTAAATGAATAAGCTGGTAAATTAAATTTATTAAATAACTGGTTTAGATGTCAATCTGAATTTAAAATTAATATGGCAAATTGTTTGGACAAAAAATAATCTCTTTTTTTTTCTTTTTCTTTTTTTGAGAGGGTGGGGGAATTGGTCTTATTAACAAAAATCACTTTCATAATACTTGTAGACAATATACCGATTCTAAATAAAGTGGGTATTAATGAAAGAAAGAAGGGGACGGATTCAAGGGTGATCTGATTAAATGAGAGAGAGGGAGACAGACGGACGAACAAACAGACAGATAACTGGTCCGAGATTGTTCAAACATGCTAGCCTCGTGTACATGCAGGATTAACCAGTGTTATCAAGTTACCGGTTGGTCGTTAGGGTATTCTTGTTCTTTTGAAAATAGACTGGTGTTATTAACGCAATGCTTGCTTATTGACCGATTCCCTTTATTGCGTTATATGGTCGATTTACCCCACTGACGTCTGTTTATGTAAAAAAAAAACAATCGAAAGAATATTACCTTACCAGTACTTTTTTCAAACAAAATTAAAATCAATTGGAACTTTTCATAATACGTATGAAATTCAAAGTTGCTGGGTACCAGACCACGCCAGTATCCTGAAATCGCGTCAACCTGGCGTGCGTTCAGTATGCCAAGCCGTATGCAACCGTACGCTTACGGTCAGCTATGAAATTGTCCAAGTGTCATAAATCCCGATGTTCACGGTCGAGTATGCTTATGTACAGCATTAGGTGCACGTGCAGAGCATGGTATATGGCCCTAAGACAACTCCGTAGCTGACTGTAAGCGACCGGTTGCATACGGTTTGGCATACTGAACGCACGCCAGGTTGACCCGATTTCAGGATACTGCCGTGGTTTGGTCCCTGAAGAACCAGCACTCTGTTTAATGATGTCAATTTAATGAAATATTGAGGTAAATCTGAAGACAAGAGACATATTCACTTTTCTTACTTCATTAGAAACACTTTTACTTTATTAATATTGTGTAAGTGGATGTTACGGTCACTTTAATTACTATATACAATAAATTTACCTATGTTTATACAGCTTTACCTGTATATATGCTATCTATGCTATTTATACCTGTTTGTTCTGTCATGCGTGTATTATATATATTCAATGTGGCCATACTAAGTGGTATATGACGTCATTTTAAGCTAACGCAGAAAACATTTTGCATCGATTCAGAGGGGAAAAACTGCTGTAAATATTTTATTATCCATTTTCATGTTATATACCGCATGTGAAGCGAAACATTGTGCCCTACACATATGTCACGATGATTCTGTTGTCAGATGCACAGATTTTCTTCACATTCGGGAAAACCTTCCGAGCTATTTGACAACACGTAAAGTACATAGGTAATGATGTTTTTCCGAATGTTAGGAAGCACCGTTCATCTGACAAAAGAATCATAAGAGCGTTATATCCCATTAAAATTGGTGAAGAAACAGCAATTTTCTTTTAAGAAAGCTTAAAATGACGTCACATACCACATGGTATGGCCGCATTTTATATTGGTGCACACCTTAGCCAGGGCGTGGTCACGTTTGTTATATCAAGACGACCGAAGACCTTTGTGATTACAACACTTTATTTACATAGCACATCTATATGGTAGCATGGCTAAACAGAGACTAACTAGTCTACAACAATGGTATATATATATATATATATATATCTTATACATAATACAATAACAGTAACTCATGTTAGTGTAAGCAGTAAGCACGACATTGTTGTCTCCCTTGACTCATAACAAGGCTTATACAACACCCCTTTTCTAAAGTTCTAAACATTAGTTTAGATGAACTCTGTATTCTTATGAAACATTATTTTTGTATCACAAGCATAATTAACTTTATCTTTTTATGTGCCCGCTGAAACACTGAAACACAACTGAAATGTCACAAGCAGATAACAATGTTAGAGAGTTTATCTTCAAAGTAATTATGTACACAATTATAAGTTAAGACGATCTGGGGGTTGGGAAACTCTCCCAGATCTTGTCACATAAACATTCTGTGAACTATCAGGGTTAGCACAGTTCGGACTCTGAGACCCTTGTGAGTCTGAATTAGAGGTAGACACTGACAGCTGGTCTGATAAGGAAGGAATGTCAATATCCTTGTGAACATTCACCTGTTTATTTAATTTCACCAGATGTCTACGGTTTCTTGAGATTGTACTTTTTGGAGTTTCTATTACAAAGGATCTTGGTCGCGAATGCTGGCTTATAATCTTCCCCTCTGAATCCATATCTTTTATGTACACCCCATCTCCTTTTCTAAGTGGGGGAAGGTACCGAGAACGCTTAGACCTGTCAAAATTTTTCTTAGAGTATGTACGGTAACTCTCCTCCTTTTGTCTCAACAGATTAGAGTTAATCTGTTTTGACTGGAGCTTTAGTGGGGACTGTGGAAGTGTGCTTTTTATCTGTCGCCCAAACAATAATTGACTTGGTGATAGCCCATTTTGTAACGGTGTAGCTCTATAAGTCAACATGGCTAGGTAAGGATCATTGCATGAATTTAACAGACGTTTAACAGTCTGTACTGCGCGTTCTGCCTCTGAGTTCCCCATTGGGTACTTTGGGCTTGAGGTTATGTGTTCAATACTATAATCAGAGCAAAACTTGTTGAAAGTATCTGAAGCATACTAAGGACCCCATCTGTTACTATAGTATCACACAGACCGTGGCGAGATAGTATAGATTTGAAATGCCCTACAACTGCAGCCGATGAAAGCGAACTGAGTTTTGCTAACTCAATATAGCGCGAATAATAATCTATTACAAGCAAGTACGTTGAACCATGCCAGTAAAACAAATCAGAACCTAATTTTGACCAACATCTTTCTGGAAAAGGTGTTACTATCATTGGCTCTTTTTTCTCATTTTGCATTTTTGAGCAAATGTCACACGCCTTCACAAGATTTTCAATGTCGGAATTTATTCCGAGCCACCAAACTGATTCTTTTGCCCTTAACCTGCACTTGGTAATACCCTGATGTGCCTCATGTAACCTAGACAGAATCTCTGTCTTCATTTCTGCGGGGATAATCAGTCTGTCATTTCTCATTAACAGGTCATTATTCAGAGTAATTTCTGACTGAAACTTCCAATAGAGTTTTGAAACTTCACAAAGTTTCGAATCAGGCCACCCATTTTGGGTAAAGTCTATCAACTTTTTGCAGACATAATCTGACTTTTGCTTTGACCTTATTTCCTGTAGCCTTCTGTCTGTAGCAGGCAAGGCTTGTACAACTGAATCAACAAACATCTCAGTTTCTGTGCAATTTTGTCTATCTTCAAATGTCAAACTGTCACCTACTGGGTTTCTGCTAAGCAAGTCTGGTATAATTAATTGTTTACCAGGAACATGTCTAATTGTGTATGAGAATCGCATTAATCTCAGTCTGAACCGCTGAATTCGAACAGGTAGCTCACTTAAGTCTTTTTGACCAAGGAGAGGTACCAAGGGTTTGTGATCAGTCACAATATTGAAATGTTTACCTATCAATAAGTCTTTGTGCTTTTCGCATCCATATGTAACCCCGAGGGCTTCTTTCTCTATGGTTGAATACCTCTGTTCAGTAGGTGTCAATGACCTTGAAGCATATGAAACTGGCTTCAGCTCCCCGTCGTCCTGTTTTTGAAGTATTACATTTCGAGTAGCACAACCAGAACTGTCAGTCATCAGAGTTGTCTCTCTGTTTGGGTCATAAAGCGCCAATACAGGAGCTTCAGTCAAAACACGCTTTATCTTTTCAAAAGCAACTTGTTGGTTATTTCCCCAATAAAAATTGTTTTTACTGCTTAGTAAATCTCGTATGGGCTTGGAATATTCAGCTAGAAGTGGAGAGAATTTTCCTAGCTGCGTCACCATACCCATAAAACTGCGCACAGTATGTACGTTTGTCGGGGGAGGTAAGTCTCGTATGGCCTTGACCTTGTCTGGGTCTGCAGAGATACCATCTTGACCTACTACATGTCCCACAAATTTGACCTGTGTTTTCTTAAACACACACTTAACTGGGTTGAGGGTCAGATTGGCATTTTCAAGCCTAGTCAGGACAGTCTCAAGTCTTGAGTCATGCTCTTCACTTGTCCGTCCGTAAACAAGTACGTCGTCAGTCTGGCACAGAACTCCTTCTATGCCTTCTAAGATCTGCGACATTCGTTTTTGAAAGTACTCAGAACTACTACTGAGCCCCATAGGCAGTCTTTTGAACGCAAACCTACCAAATGGCGTTATGAATGTTGTGAGTAATTGACTCTCAGGTGCAAGATTCACCTGCCAAAATCCACTATTTGCATCTAACTTGCTAAAATACTTTGCCCCTGCAAGTTGCCCCAAACTTTGGTCTATAACGGGTAAGGGATAGTTTTCACGGCGAACACTCTTGTTTAACTTTGTGAGGTCAACGCATATTCTCACATTACCGTCTGTTTTGGGTACGCAAACTATACCTGAACACCAGTCAGTACTTTGATCAACCTTGAATATGACCCCTGACTTTTCCATTCTTTCAAGTTCAGTTTTAACCTTTGGAAGCAATGGAATTGGTACGCGTCTTGGCACGGCTAAAGCATAAGGTTTGGCTCCCTCATTTAGCGAAATACGGTACGCTCCGTCTAACTGACCTAATTCTCTAAATAACTTAGGATGAGTGCGCTTAACAGATTCTACTGAGTTAATTTCATCAACGTTAAGTTTAACCAAATTCAAATTTATAATTGCAGGCCTGCCTAGAAGGCAACGGTCAATGCCACGCACGACAAATATTTTCTCAACCGTGTACATTTTTTTGCTTGAAATGGTCTCAGTGAAGAAACCTAAGACATTTAGTTTCTTACTTCCTGGGCCAAACAGATTTTTGTCAGATTTGTTCAATTTTGGTTTTCCTAAAGATAAATAAATATTTTCTGGAATAACCGTTACATCTGCACCAGTGTCTATCTTAAAACAGACTGACAATTGTCTCACCTGCAATTTGGCTGTCCATGGACTGTCTCCAGAGCGGACTGTTCCCAGGAACACACTTTCTGATGCAAGTTCATTAACACTTTTTGTTTTACAACAAACAGCAAAGTGGTCTTTTTTCCCACATTTCTTGCAGTTTTTCCCAATGGCTGGGCACGCACCATGTTCATGAGACCTATTACATCTTGTGCAACGTCTTTGTACTTTTGGAGTTTGATAACTTTGGGTTTTTGGTGTTCCCCGACGCCTTTGAGTCTGTTTTTGCCTGGCTCCTCGCTGAACTTCATCTGTTGAAAGTAAATGTTCTCTTTCGTGTTGGGATTTAACTTGATTTTTTACAATCTCACTTTGTCTTGCCATTTGGATGGCATTTTCCAGAGTAAGCTCTGCCTCCAACTGCATCTTCTCAGATAAATTACTGTCCAAAATTCCAATAACTATCCTGTCCCTTATTTGTTCCTTTTTGGTATTTTCCGGAAAAGCACAATTATCTGAGAGTTCATATAAAGATCGGATAAACGATTCTACTGTTTCTCCCTGACGCTGACACCTGGAATGAAATTTTGCTCTTTCATGTATGACATTCTTTTTGGGATTGAAGTGGTCATCGAATTTCTCCAGCACTTTGTCAAATTTTTTACTGTCTTCCACCGAAAGTCCAAATGATTTGATTAAACTGTCTGCATTTTTCCCCATGGTATAAATCAAGGTTGCCACTTGAATATCACCGTCATCTTTATGTAACTTTGAAGCAGTCCTATAAAACAGAAATCTCTCTTTCCATTCATCCCATTTGTTGGGCTGTGGAAGTCGAAGTTCTCTGGTGGAGGTAACTTTTTTAACTCTCTTCTGTTTACAATTAAATGTAAGTCCAGTGTTGTCACGTATGCACTAATCTTTCCATTGCTCTAGCAGAGATGTGTACAATTTAATGTATTTTAATACAATGCAATATTTCAAAACAATTCAATGTTTAAATCCTCTCTTCTGTTTACAATTAAATGTAAGTCCAGTGTTGTCACGTATGCACTAATCCATTTACAATTAAATGTAAGTTCAATTCTATTTACAATCTGGTTTACTCCATAACTTCTGACACCATGTTATATCAAGACGACCGAAGACCTTTGTGATTACAACACTTTATTTACATAGCACATCTATATGGTAGCATGGCTAAACAGAGACTAACTAGTCTACAACAATGGTATATATATATATATATCTTCTACATAATACAATAACAGTAACTCATGTTAGTGTAAGCAGTAAGCACGACATTGTTGTCTCCCTTGACTCATAACAAGGCTTATACAACAACGTTAAGTCACGTTAAGTAAACTTAGTTGAAAGAGAACAAACAGCCTTATGGGGGGTTATGTACTAACGCATTTGCATGACGCAACAATGTAGTTTTGGTGCCTTGACGTTGGCGATGTCATTATTACTTCAACCGTAGCTGAGGTGTCTGTCATACTTTGGGGACCCGCTAAGCCGTCCTGCAACAGTTGGTACGTGTGATTGTCTAAGCTGATAAATGGAAAATAGACTGCTATGCCGCGTTTGAAGCGGAATCGAGCGGGGTATCTATATTGGATTAGCCCCAGTAACTCAAGTTGGTTTGAGTTCAGTATTCGTTGCACAAATATGTGTAGATATCTTCGATACTATTGAATAGTATAATGGCGTACCGTACTACGTAACTTTGTATATGGTCCTCGATACTTATGACCGAAATGTTGCAAGTCTGTATCATATCTTTTTTTCATACGCAAATGTGTTTCATAATGAGTTGGGGTGAAGGTCATGACCTTGATGATGGCATTGTATAGTTGCATATCTCCAGCATCTATGCTTAGCACTGTAGATTCTGCCTGTTATTAATTACGTGCAGAATTTTGACAATCTTTTTAATATAAAGTAAGTTCGTATTTCTATTTCAAAGTAAAGAAATACTCTTTATGAAGAACTTTTGATAATCATACCAAATACGTGAGAATTTTTCTGGGTAAATGGTATTCTTTTTGATATCTTTTTTTTTTGCGATGTAAAAATCGGATTGCAGTTCTATGTCATGCTGACCATTATTATTGTATTGTGTTTGCGAAAAATGGATGTTTCCAATACGAAAAACTGAAAAAGAAAAGTATTTAGAAAGTTTAGCTGTTAGTATATAAACGTCTTTGTTCCTTATCCCCGTTAATTGCCTCAGTGTGGCTATCTGAATATTCTTGCTTTTGATTAGACTGATATTAGGAGTCCAGAAACAGCGGTCTGTGACCATGTTCAGTGTACGTCTTAGATTGAACTAAGAAATATCTTTATCTTTTTCTTAAGATAGTAATTTTCCTTAATTTTTCCTACATTAAATTATTTTTCAATTAAAAAAAATATTAAGATTTTACAAAAGTTTGTTGTATTCAAGCAAATGTCTACACATTGAGAAATTCCTTCATTTTATATACATGATACATTTTTTTTATATCTTAAAGTCAATGCTTTTCTTGTACTTTACTTACATTTAGATGAACGAAATAAATCGCGACGCTAATTAAAAGTTACGGAATAATCTGACGTCATCATCGATTCTCTTCAGAGGATTCCCGAGATAGGCGGAGTAAAAAATAGTAGTTTCGGGGTAGTAATAAATAAAATTAAAAAAAAGTACGCTGTGCGCCATGATTTCTAATAGTTTTAATTACTCAATCACAGGCTTGTTAGAATACAACGACGGGTAGAAGGAAAATAGATTAATATCATTAAAAACGAATGTCAGTAAAATTTAAACAACGTTAATTTGACATGTGTCTATCTTTATTTTCATTTCTCAGCCCAATTTCTGCAACTGGAAAAAAAAGTTATCTGGTGATAGGTTCCGCGTTACAAGAAAATAGTACGCAACGTTTCTGTGATGTAATTATTGCGCATGAGTTTGTGCTCAAATACACAATAAGATACAGATCTATAAAGACCGAGTTAAATACATGTACATTACAATCTCAAAGGCCCAGCATCTTATAATTTTTTGAGCTAAATCCGAATGCACCGACACCATTAAAGATTCAATGTGAATGTTATACCCTTCAAACATCGAGAAATGCTTATTTACGCGAAAGATACGATGAAAAAAAAAAGCTCAAGTTGTAGATTTCTTGTTCTATATATAGCTCACAACAACGTCACATACAAAATTAACATACAAGGGGTATTTCAGAAGTTTGTGGATTCTCTTCATATCTCTTATACTTCGGTATATCAAATTATTTTCAAGTTATAAAAAAAGTCCACCACTCGCACCCAGAGATGTCCGTGAATTTACTGCACAGTATGTTAAGAACACGCTCCGCTAACTTTTCTCATTAAATTAGCATATAGTACCCTGTCTGAACAAATAAGGTTCAAAAGGTTTTCCCGTTTGCTTTTGTTAGATAAATCATGATGTGGACTAAATGAAACATGGAGATGTTAATTAAGCATAATTTGAAGCTTTGCCCTTATGAAATATGCAAATATATATTTCTCTCTTGCAAATATTAAGCTCTTTAAGCTTTCACTAGTTCAAATAGAGAAGTCATCGATACCAGAATATCTATTCCTCCAGACCAATGTCGTAGTCAGAAATCCCTTTCTGAAAATTATCCAGAACGGTTTTGTACAATTCTGCCGGGAATGCCGTTTGCTGAACCGCCGGTAATTTCTTCATTTTCCTGATCCATTCGGTCGCAAGCGGGAATCTGTCCGTCGGAAGTTTTATGTCGGGAAAGATGGATGAAAAAACGCCAAAACGTTCAACATGGGGCCATACCATAAAATCAACCATCATGGGTTTATCTCCTGTAATGAATCATTGCTTTATAAATTAGACAGGTAGACAGACGAACGCACGAACGAATAAACGTAGATAGATAGTAGTCGAGAATATCTCCGGTTCTGGGGACTGTGCTTCCGAAACCTGAAGGAGGTGGGGGCAGTTTTACTCCAATCATGACATTTCCATGCTCAGAGTACTGGTCCAAACTAGGAACCACATACATAAATATGGTATAAATATGATATTTTTTTCCAGATGAACGTTTCTTCCTGGATTGAACTACATGTAATATCGTGCGACCGGGAAAATCTAAACAAAACTTCATCCCCCTTCCACTCTACCACGAATCCGTATCTGGAACCCTCGCAATATTAGATCTGTAATTATTGAATAGAACCAATTGACCTCGGCGGCCAGATTTAACCGAAGTCATTTAAATCCATAGACGTATAGTGGGTGACTTGACCATTGCGTCCTTACTGTTGAAATATTACCTCCTAAGAAACTGGATGCTCTCTGTCTAAGCTCTCCTTCAATCCAGTCAAATCCAGAGAACGTTTCCTCCGTGGTGGAGTCGTCAGTGTTGTTGGCGCGGTATATTTTATAGAATGGGGTTGTTAGCTGTAATAGAAAATGCATGACGATTGTTACTCAAAATCGTGTGTAACCATAAATAAACAAGATCTGTCTGAGGACAGCATGCTCGACTATACCAGCGTCTCAACAGTATTATTGAATCCGTATATATATATATATATATATATATATATATACCGTGCGCTTAGGTACCCCAAATAAACATGCCGTTTACCCTGCATTTCTTGTTCCATATACAATGGAGTAATATTATATACACGTATTTTACAATATGCAGACGTGTTACTCTGTTAAAATACTTAATGCATGTCAAAAATAAAGATACTGATACATCTACCATACTCAATTTGACAAACTGCTTGAATTTAGGTTAGTTTGCAAACTTCTGGCTATATTTCCTTTTAAACATTTTGTTTTCAGCTTTTTGGTTGCATCTTCTTGTGCTCTATGCATAGTAGCCACTTTCTGGAATAATCGAAGACAATATGCAAATTTTGTCAGATAATATCCTCAATATGTATTTCTTTGCACCTAAATTGGCATGGCTAACAGTGATGATCTACCCTAAATTGTCCCTTACACCATGATAAAGATCATTATTTACCTATAAGTTTGTTATACTATTGATGAGCATCTACACAGAGCAATCAAACATGCAAAATTGTTAATTCTTGCAAGCTAGGGAGTGATTATCTTTCTTAAAAGTTCTATGCAAACATCCTGGAATTAGATCAGACTTAATATACTAGTAATATACTAGTAATGCAGACATGATCTGAATGCCCAGTCATTACTTATTGCAAAATTTGTAGAAAAATCTTTGCAGACTAAAATTAACCCTTTAAAGTTTCATAATTGTGACTACAATACTTTAGTTATGCCCCGGACAAGAAATTTCTAGTGCAAAGTAACAAAGGGGAATAACTCTCTAAAATACAATAATAGTTACAGCCCTTAGATTTTAGATTGAATTATTAGATTTTTATATAAACATGTATCTGAAATGTGCAAGGAAACCTCCAAACAGTTAAATGATTTGAAATGTATATATAAATATTTCTGCAAACTTAGTACATTCTTTTATTATGCCTAATTTAAATAAATATCAACCTCAATCTTAAATAATGTTAAATATCAACTATCTTACACAATATTTTTTTCTATAAATTAATGTCCATTTTAAAGTGTATTTATTCGCTTTATGTGTTAGATAATTATTTATGTATTTATTGATAGTCTGAAAATACCTTGTGTTTTTCTGTTTGTAAAATATGTCTCCAACAATATATACAATTCGAAGTTGAAATCTTGTTGACTGACTGCACTTCCTCTTATCAACTTCATCCACTACAGTACTAGTTAAGAAGGGACATAACTCAGGAAGCAGGAAGTATGGTAAATAGAGTTATGGTTCTTGTTTACTGTTCACTCTTTCACAATACAAGATTCATACGCATATGACATGTGTGGATGAAGTTAAAATATGAAGGGGCATAACTCAAGAAGTACGGTAAAAAGAGTTATGGTTCTTGATTTCTACACATCCTCTCAGTAACCATTATCTATATACGATTTTTCATATACATATTACATGTTGTAAGAAAGATATGCCCCGGACGGAAACGCGAGCACTGACGTGGACGCGGACCCCGACGAATGGGTAATCGCAATAGCTCGGACTATTCACAAGATCGTCGAGCTAAAAAAGAAAAAAAGACTTACTCACCAGTCCTAATTACTACTCATTAGGATTACTGTTTTGAAGCATCTACTTAGTGTCGTCATCTTATAATTGTCTTATGTACTTATTTTTAAAACCCGGTTTAGTCCAAGTAAAGTGCGGTTTTTATTATTTAATGAGAAATGTCGTTTGTTCATTTAGATGTTGTTTTTTCATTACTTTCTGTAGAAGATTAACAACTACTTACTGTACGATGTGGACAAATACTCTCTGTAGGATATTAACAACTACTTATTATAGGATATGGACAAATACTCTCTGTAGAAGATTAACAACTACTTACTGTAGGATATGGACAAATACTCTCTGTAGAAGAGTAACAACTACTTACTGTAGGATATGGACAAATACTCTCTGTAGAAGATTAACAATTACTTACTGTAGGATATGGACAAATACTCTCTGTAGAAGATTAACAATTACTTACTGTAGGATATGGACAAATACTCTCTGTAGAAGATTAACAATTACTTACTGTAGGATATGGACAAACACTCTCTGTAGGATGTTGACAATACTTGCTGTAGGATATGGACAAATACTCTCTGTAGAAGATTAACAATTACTTACTGTAGGATATGGACAAATACTCTCTGTAGAAGATTAACAACCACTTACTGTAGGATATGGACAAATACTCTCTGTAGGATGTTGACAACTACTTGCTGTAGGATATGGACAAATACTCTCTGTAGGATGTTGACTACAACTTGCTGTAGGATATGGACAAATACTCTCTGTAGGATATTGACACTACCATGGACAAATACTCTCTGTAGGATGTTGACAACTACTTATTGTAGGATATGGACAGATACTCTCTACAACTTACTGTAGGATGTGGACAAATACTCTCTGTGGGGTGTTGATAACTACTTGCTGTAGGATATGGACAATTACTCACTGAAGGATGTTAACAACTACTTGCTGTAGGATATGGACAAATACTCTCTGTAGGATATTGACTACTACTTTCTGTAGGATATGGACAAATACTCTCTGTAGGATGTTGACAACTACTTTTTGTAGGATATGGACAAAAACTCTCTTCTACTTACTGTCGGATGTTCACAACTACTTACTGTAGGATGTGGACAAATACTCTCTGAAGGATGTTGACAACTACTAACTGTAGGAAATGGACAAATACTCTCTACTACTTGCTGTAGGATGTAGATAAATACTCTCTGTAGAATATTGAATACCTTTTAGTGTAGGATATTGACTACTACTCATTGTAGGATATTGGCCACTTCTCATTGTATGATCTTGACTATCACATTGCTTTTTACTCACTGTAAAGTATATATAAACACTCACTTTTAATAACTACTTACTTTAGAGTACTTCTCTACAAGCATCCTGTCCTGGGCCCTCTGGTAGGGGTCAGCAGGGGTCAGTCTCTCCCCGGGGTAAACCTCGTCTAGGTAGTCACACACCACGAGGGACTCGTATATTATGCGGTCCTCTGTCTGGATTGTGGGGACTTTACCAAGGGGGGTAATCCTGTCTGTAAACCACTCGGGTTTCTTCTTCAAATCTATGTTGACTACCTCGTGACTGAGAACAAATATACATGTATTTACAATCTATCAATAAGTCAGCCGATCCAGCAGCAATCTAGATCTTAATTCAGACTTCATAGCGGTAGAGTGAGTTCATTGACTTCGATTTCAAAGGCTGTGGGATCGAACCAAGGTGAGGGAAATACCCGTTCAATACATTCCCAGTCCAACTTAAAGCTCAACTCAAACTAACGTGCTCTACTTGCGGCACTTAGGGTAAATTTGATAAAGTGGTTTGACCATACTTTTTTTTTAATTTTCTTTAATATATTGTAACACATGGCTACAAAAAAAATGGTATAATGCATTTTCTGCAACCCTGCTTTTTCCGCCTAAACATTTCCGCCTTAGAATGCCTTATTAAAAATGCATGAGTACGAAGTTTTGTTTATCAAATAACCAACGGTCGATAAATAAGCAAATCGTATTGAGCGAACGTGGATTCCGACGATGTGTCAGGTTATACAATACTAGTACAATCAATGGACAATAATGCATACAATTTAGACATACACGTTTGAAGTCATTACACAATCAAACAGCCGTGTATCTTTGCTAGAATTCATGTGCCATCTGTTATCGCAAGTGACCTTTTGCGAGCATGTGTGTGTGTGTGTGTGTGTGTGTGTGTGTGTGTGTCAAATACGAAACTGTCTTATCTTTATATTTTGTTTATATGTTGCGCTTTACGTCTTATTAACAGTATTTCAGTCAATTTTAGACTATCAACTTGAGACAGATATAGTTCTGCCACACTGCAGCATGACGCCGAAAACATGTGACATGATAACATATCCAGTCACATTATCCTGACACCCGGGCAACCAGTCCTGGAACTACCATGTAATTAAAATTATCGCCAAGGAACGAGATACCAGACCCATTTTAACAATTTGTTTATGTCGCATTCGGGGCAGACGCTGTGACCCATCGGTATCAACGGCAGTCTATTTATCTTTTTCGGGCCGTTGGCTGATTTGTTTTCACCTGAATTTCCTGTCTATACTTAAAGGTGAAGGTCACTAAACAGCTGAATATTGTAAGTTTTGATTGGTCGACTTAAAAATCGAAAGTATCCCTCCGGAAAAGAGATCAGCTTGTTCGCTTTGTATATACATTCTTAAATCCTCGATATTTCGACAGAAATATATAAATACATGTCTTAATGTTCAACATAATTAATTCAACTACACACACACACTCACACACACACACACACACACACACACACACACATCTAAAGGATGAAAAACACATGTCGGATTTGAAACCTTCAGCCCCCTTCGTATCTTGGAAATCGCACATTTCGAAGGGACGTATTATATTGTGAACTAGTCGTTCGTCTGTCCGATCGTCAGCAATGATGTCATATCCGCTCTATATATTTTGAACGCTTGAAAGACATTCATAATACTTGTGTCAAATGTCCTCTCATCAAGATTCAGAATAAACACTAATTATAGTTAATACACCACTTTTAAGATACTTCTTATTTTATTTGTTGGAGTTTTCCGTAGTTTTGACAGTATTGACATATAAAATTACAGGTAATGGACGCAAGCCGTCTGAAAGGCTTCCCAACATGAAAAATCCGAATGACCCTGCCGGTCGGACATGAGCATAGTTTAAGTAGATTGTACATGATATATATGAACCCCATGTGATAGGTGTGACGTGCAGATAGGCATATGAAAGCGCCCATCTGTGCTATGCGGATAACATGTTGTTAATAGCTACTGTTACATTGCTGTGTAATATCTTTAACACTAAATGAGCAGCCACCTGTAATTTCCTTAAAACTAGTCAAACTGTAGTAGTTTAAAAAAAGAACAAACCAGTGTATCTCACGGAAAGCATGCAAACTACAGGATAGTGACTACGTACGGGATATTTTTGTGGGCCAGCACCAGGAGGGATCTATGGGCGTAAGGGCACCATCGCATACTGTATATCCGTAGTAGTCCGGGCGTCAGGGGAGGGAACTCGCTCCCTGAAAAAAATAATGTCCAGTATGGTATGGTGTGCTATGGAATGATATTAGATGGGTGTATATGTATGTTACCATTATGTATTTTATTTATGTATACAGATGACTGATATGAAGTGTTATATGAAAGAGTGAAACGGTTAATTTTCAGTTTTCCCATAAAATAAATTTCTTGAAATACTCGAAATTGTATTTTTCTTGACATTTTGACCCTTGATCTTGAACTTGACCTTTAATATGACATTGGCTTTATCAAAATTACCACTTATTGAAACATTCCCTTTTTTTTGTTTTCAAAGAAGTTTGACATATTTCTATTTCCCTAGCATTAAGAACGCATAATGGTACCATTATCAACAAATTTAAACGGCACTCATCTTGGCATCAATCTTAGACTTTTGCCAATTTGCGACAGTAGTTTAGTACACTAAAAATCTTAGCACCCAACATTTTTATGTATAACTCTGCTTGTTGCAGAAACCTGTCCAACCTACCATGTTTTACTTCAACTTTTTCGATCATAGTCCCCCTAACGATTAAATCAGAAATAAAAGGTTTATCTAAAGAATTTCATCAGACGTCCAAAATGGCTTCTAATTTAAGCATATGGTTAGTCTCAATAGTACACCAGGGGAAATTGTTTGTTTGTATAGTTGGTTGGTTAGTTCGTTCTTTCGTTGTGTTTAATGTCCTACCTACAATATTAAGTTTATTTGGTGACTTTTGTCTACACGCTATAGAGCTCTCGCAATTTGATATCACGCCGTAGACAAGTGGCACAGAGTCTGTTGTAAGAATACAGGCTAGATCTGATAACTTGTTTGCTGTGTACAGTTAACAGATGGCACAGGTTTAAGTATACACGTGTGTAGTACACGGGTGACATATATTTGTTCCAGTGCGTGTATGGTTTCATGATGCATTTAAATGAAGAAATTCATTTATTTATATATTAACTTTTTTCACAATTATTATCAATTTGCTGATGAATGTTATTATATTGACATGGCATAAACCCATCCTCCTCATTGCATATGTTTTGTTTCCTTATTGCATATGTTTTGTTTCCTTATTGCATATGTTTTGTTTCCTTATTGCACATGTTTTGTTTCCTTATTGCATATGTTTTGTTTCCTTATTGCATATGTTTTGTTTCCTTATTACATATGTTTTGTTTCCTTATTGCATATGTTTTGTTTCCTTATTGCATATGTTTTGTTTCCTTATTGCATATGTTTTGTTTCCTTATTACATATGTTTTGTTTCCTTATTGCATATGTTTTGTTTCCTTATTGCACATGTTTTGTTTCCTTTATTACATATGTTTTGTTTCCTTATTGCATATGTTTTGTTTCCTTATTGCATATGTTTTGTTTCCTTATTACATATGTTTTGTTTCCTTATTGCATATGTTTTGTTTCCTTATTGCATATGTTTTGTTTCCTTATTGCACATGTTTTGTTTCCTTTATTACATATGTTTTGTTTCCTTATTACATATGTTTTGTTTCCTTATTGCACATGTTTTGTTTCCTTATTGCATATGTTTTGTTTCCTTATTGCACATGCTTTTTTTCCTTATTACATATGTTTTGTTATAATGAAGAGCGTGTGCGAGTGAAGTTACATGCAATATTGAATTTGTCGTTTGTGTGAGTTAGATATTGTAGTGAACACAGGTGCTTGAAACAAACTTTTTTTATGTTCTATATGGGCTATATACTATAATACATATATAGGCCGATTATGTAAAATATTTGATTATGTGACTTGCGCCTGTGGTAGTGAATGAGTGAGCGGGTAAGTGAGAAAATTTATGAGTGAATGAATAAATGAGTAAATGAATGAATGAACTATGTTTTAGATTATAACATTTGTCTTATTGAATTATTAATTAATGGAAATAAACTATCACGGGTTAACGCGTAATGAAACAATCAGTTAACAACTATCTACATGTGTACATGTATGGTGTAATTCTTTTCCATAATAGTTCTTGATTTATATTTGTCTAGTCCTTAGATCTGAATAATGTCTATGAATAGTTAAGGATATCTCCTCTGTAGTTATTTTACGAGTAAAATCATGATAAATTCGTATGTTATGCTTGTTAAATTATGCTGAATTACAATCAAATGTTGATTTTATATGCATTTGTTATCTGATGGTTGAAATTTTGTAAAACTAAGGTGACTCGACATTTCGGCGAGTTGTTCAGTTTTTTTAAAACAAGCATGGGAAGTAAACACCTTTTTAAATTTTCAAAAAGCATTTAAATTAATGCATTTCATTCGGAAAAAAAAGACTATCTCCCCACTGTTTTATATTCCTCTTTTTTGATTAAGAAAAGTTGAAAATATGCATATATTTGTGATATTTTTGCATGCATTTTGTCCTGGTACATCGAAAACCTTATACTTGTTATGTGTTATCTATGAAACTTTGACAGCTTTTCACCTGGAAATTACATCAGTTATTTTTAATATGAAGTTCTGATGAAATATTCTGAAAATATCATTTTGATACGTACATATAATATCTAGAAATGTCAAGATTTCAAAAATGTCTTGATTGTTTAGCATTTTACTTTGTAAACATTGGTGTCTCTAAAACAATAATATGACCCACTGTTTTTAATTAATTCATATATACCTTAGTTATAGTCTAAAGTACGTGTTTTTGCAAAATTTCAGAACACTCTTAGCACTGAAACTCCCTTAAGATATGCACTTTCTCAATTTTTGGTGCCTGGATATCGCAGTGGAAGCGCTCTTCCTTCTCACCAATGAGTCCCAGGTTCGATTTCTGGTCACGTATAATACATCTGTAAGGCAGCTCGTTCAGGCACTTAGGTTTTATCCAGGTACACCGGTTACCTACCACTTACACCCACCACCCGAGGCGTCGTGAGCAATAAATATTAGTTTTGAGAACTTCCCAATATAGAACAGAACAAAATATAATTTTGTTATAGGCGCTAAGCCCATCGCCATAAACACCAGCATTTAAATGTGCAATGACATTCGGAGACAATACAAACATAGTGGACTCAGTATGATATGAATATGTGAGAAAATGAAGGGTTTACCTCGACATTACGTTATATCCATATAAGTTTTTAAATCACACACACACACACACACACACACACACACACACACACAGAGGTTTGTTTATATCACCAAGAGAGGTACATAACAGAACGCAACAGTATAGAGGTCTCCCATTAATATGATATGTTAGGGCCTAGAATTTCACATACCGTTATTACTTCATATCTTTCTATTGTCCATTACTTTAAAAATGGAAAAAAATGTATAAATTGTTTGGTTTGAACTTTTCACAGTCGTCCTGAGGTATGCATGTTAATGGGGGTATTTCCAAATATATAGACAGCACACACACTGGTCTATACATGTATACATAGGTATGCATATTAAAAAGGTAAAAAACAAGAGGGCCATGATGGCCCTGGATCGCTCACCTGAGTACCATTGCTACAACTGATTACAAGGTTTTTAAACAGACAAGAATTCTGATATAACTCAATCTTAAACATTTTAGCCCTGACAATACTACACACCAAATATATAAGCACTGGGCCTTATGGTTTCAGAGGAGAAAACTTAGTGCGGGGTCATTTATCTCCAAAGGGCCACCATTTTGAAAATCTTGATAATGAACCATTAGATGATGCTACATACCAAATATCTAACTCTAGGCCTATGGATCATAGAAGAAGATTTTTAAAGATTTTCTATATAACTCTATGTAAACAAGTGACCCCTGGTGCGGGGGCATTTATCACCATAGGGTCATGATTTGTACAATCTTGGTAATAAACCATAAGATGATGCTTCATACCAAATATCTAATCTCTAGGCCTTATGGATTCATAGAAGAAGATTTTTAAAGTTTTTCCTATATAAATCTATGTTAAACAAGTGACCCCTGGTGCGGGGGCATTTATCACCTAGGGCTATGATTTGAACAATCTTGGTAAGAACCATAAGATGATGCTACATACCAAATATCTAATCTCTAGGCCTAATGGATTCATAGAAGAAGATTTTTTAAGTTTTTCCTATATAACTCTATGTAAAACAAGTGACCCATGGTGCGGGGGCATTTATCACCGTAGGGCTATGATTTGAACAATCTTGGTAAGGAACCATTAGATGATGCTACATACCAAATATCTAAGCTCTAGGCCTAATGGATTCATAGAAGAAGATTTTTAAAGATTTTCCTATATAACTCTATGTAAAACAAGTGACCCCTGGTGCGGGGTCATTTATCACCGTAGGGCTATGATTTGTACAATCTTGGTAATGGCCCATAAGATGATGCTACATACCAAATATCTAAGCTCTAGGCCTTGCAGTTTTGCAGAAGAAGATTTTCAAAGTTTGCATTTTTAAAATCTATTTTTAGCTCCTGTGACCTACTTTTTTAACCAATCTGAATAATTTGTACAACTTTGATAGAGGGCATCATAAGGATGATTCCTGTGAAGTTTGGTCAAAATCCCTTCAGCGGTTCATGAGGAGATGTTGTTTAAAGCAAATTGTTGACGACGGACGCACGCACGCACGCACGCACGGACGACGGACGACGGACAAAAGGCGATCACACAAAAGCTCACCATGAGCACGTTGTGCTCAGGTGAGCTAAAAATAGAGAGGTACATTCATTTCTGTACACTGCATTGCATACTACATCTCAATAATTCCTATGATATCTAGTGATACTGAACATTCAAATTCAGCTGGCTTGTGATTGGTCGGTAGTTCTACAGGGTCTTCCTCCACCAGAAATTAGCATGACTAACTGTTGCAGCGACAACAACTAGAACACAAAGTATGGAGAGATCCTATTTTGTTTGTATGGTATTAACATCAATGAAGACCATTTGAACAAATAACTGGTGTTGCACGCAACATACGAGTCCCCTACCTTTGATGTGCAAATATTTTCCATTATCCATTATTCCATTATCATAGCAACCAGAATATTGGTCAGAGAAAAAAAACAAAGTGATGTGCAGAATCTCCATACGGCCATCTATTCATATACCAAGTTTCATGACATTATCTTAAACGGTTTTTAAGTTATCGCGGGATCAAGATTTCCGGACATCAGACGTAAGGAAGGCCAGACGGAGGGCCAACCTATAGTACCCTCCGGTGCAAACACCGGTAGGGGACCAATAACTGAAGTGCACCTGGATCTGTCTGTACCAGTGAATTCCTTTGGTACAGTGCAAGTTTGTTTGTTGGGCTTATCGTCCCACCGACAGTATTTTAGTCATTTGGAGACTAGGTCTACTTGAGACAGATATAGTGTTGCCATGTACCACATCCAGTCACATAATCCTGACACCGGGCCAACCAGTCCTGGATCTACCCTTATATGCTGAGCGCCAAGCAAGGAAGATATACCGTACAATTTTTAACCACTTAGTATGTCGAGGCCTAATAAACATCTTACTCCTTACTATACATGTATTTCATATTTGATTTCAGCAATGCATATGCTTACAGTTTTATAGATGCACTGAAACAGGTGAATATTACTCACTGATGAAGGTGTTCATTATAAACTCAAATTGGTGAGCATTACTCAGTGAAATTCTGAAAAGGTTTCATTATAAACTCAAATTGTGATAATGAAAAAAAATTCAAATTGGTGAATATTACTTGCTGGAAAATGTGTTCATTGTTAACTCGAATAAGTGGACATTACTCGCTGGAAAAGATGTTAATAATTAACTGAAATAGGTGAGCATTCATGCTTAAAAAGGTATTCATTATTAAGGTGTGTATTTCTAAGTGGAATCATTGAAAATTATTCGCTCAAATAGGTGAGTATAAATCACTAAAATCATCGATCATTATTTACTGATATAAGTGAACATTAGTCATCAATAAGTGGGCATTGCTTACCGAATAAGTGTATTGAAAGAGTCTCATATTTCTAAGAAATTTTTGGAATTTGGGAAATGGGTGAACACTGAACAGTTCATACTAATAGAGTTAAAAGGTAATATTGTTCATAAAACTGGGTGAACAGTACACACTGAATAGTGTGAGTACTGTTCATTAATTGCTCTGTGAATATTGTGAATACAGTTCACATAACACGTGAACATCATTCGATGAATAGGGGAGATTTAAAAATTACACACTGAAGGAAAAAATTTTTAGTGTTCACCTTATTCAGTGGGTATTGTTCATGAACATTTATAACCTTATTCAGTCCAAAAGTTGCGTACTGTTCATTATTCGGATGAACAGTACTCACTAAATAATGTGACAACTGTTCATATAATTCGGTGAATATTACTAAAAATAGTGTGTATTAATTATAAAAATAACTTTAAAAAAAAAAAATAAGGTGAGTACTATTAAACTAATTGATTTCTCACCTATATCAGTGACTATCACTCATCATGAATGGGTTAAGTAATGTTCCCCAATATGGATAAGTATTATGGAATCGACACGGCCTAATCAATCGACTACGAATGCAGCACCGGGAACTGTCACGTGTAACTGCGGAAAGGTCTGCAAGAACCAACGAGGTCTACGCATACACCAGGGGAAGTCTGGTTGCCAACATGTGAGGTCACTTGGACAGCGCTTAGCCAGTTTGGCTAGTGAGACGCAGGAGTACTCCAGTCTGGACTCAAACCACAGTACTGATGAACTCTCTGTACAAGAGACAACACATGATGTCGTCCGGGATCCTGAGGTGGATGATGACCCCCTCCTTGAGCTACTTCAGACTCAGGAAAGCAGCCACGATGTACATCATGAGACAACTCCGGATAGACCACACCAAGAACCAGCCACTAGACTCAAGAAACCAAGAATCAAGTGGCCCAAAGCATCAGACAAGACATCATGGAGACTTCTAGATGAGGACCTAGACAGTATCCTCGAAACATCCATGCAAGGACCAGTGGACCGGAAACTTCAAACCCTCACCACTCTTATCCACTCAGTGGCTAAGGAGAGGTTTGGATTGGAAGAGACAAGGGTACCAAGGGATCCACCAAGACCGAACAGAAGGCAAACCAGAATAGAGAACCTGAGGCGAGAACTCAAACAGCTAAGACGAAGATTTCGAGACAGCTCACCATCTGAGCAACTTGGCCTGTCTGAGTTGAGAGACACACTGCGCTCACAGCTGACTTCTCTACGGAAAGCTGAAAACACGAGAAGAAAGACCAGGGAAAGGGCGAAAAAGAGGGTACAGTTCACAGCCAACCCATACAAGTTTGGGAAATCCCTCCTTGACAAGGAACGATCTGGAGTGATGGAGACACCTGTCGAAGAGGTTGAAGCATACCTACATGAAACACACTCAGATCCCAATCGAGAGGACCCACTGGGCGACTGTGATAGAATTGACCCTGCAGAGCCACCACAAAAGAAGATGAACATCACAGAACCAACATTTGGGGAAGTGAGTGATATCATCAAGAAGGCAAGATTTGGCTCGGCGCCTGGACCCAATGCCATACCGTACAAAGTGTACAAGATGTGCCCACGTCTTATCAAACGGTTATGGAGGCTCCTGAAGGTAGTCTGGAGAAAGGGGGAGGTGCCAGAGGCTTGGAAAGAGGCAGAGGGAATCTTCACACCAAAGGAGAGAAACTCCAAGACAGTCAACCAGTTTCGAACCATATCGTTGCTGAACGTTGAGGGGAAGGTATTCTTCGCTGTCCTTGCCAAGAGACTGACATCGTTCCTAATAGACAACGCCTACATCAACACATCTGTCCAAAAGGTGGGAGTTCCTGGTTTCTCCGGCTGTGTAGAACACACAAGCGCCATCACTCAGCTGATACGAGAGGCGAAGTCTGGTAAGAAGGACCTGACGGTAGTCTGGCTCGATTTAGCCAACGCCTATGGCTCCATACCACACCAACTTATCTACACAGCTCTCCAGCACTACCATGTTGATAGTCATGTCCAGAAAATCATCACCAGCTATATGGATGGTATTAAACTCCGCTTTAGTGTTGGTGACCAGCTGACTAACTGGCAGAAGTTGGAAAAAGGCATTGTTACTGGATGCACAGTCTCTGTGGTGCTCTTCATTATGGGGATGAATCTACTGATCAACGCCGCCCAAAGAGAGACCCGAGGACCTAAGACAGAATCAGGAATCCACCTTCCATCTAGTCGTGGCTTCATGGACGACCTTACGCTGACAACAGCAACACACGTCCAGGCTAGGTGGATGCTGACAGCCCTGACAGATGTCGCTTCATGGGCCAGAATGAGGTTCAAAGCAGCCAAGTCCAGGTCGCTTATCATCAAGAAGGGCAAGACGACAGAGAGATTCAAACTCCAGGTACAGAACGAGGAGATACCCTCTATAGTGGAGAACCCAATAAAGTGCTTGGGCAGGTGGTTTGACGCAAGTTTGAATGATAGGGACAACGTCAGAAAGCTGAAGAACCAGGTGGAGGACGGCTTGAAGAAGATAGACCGATGGGGACTACCTGGGAAGTTCAAGGCCTGGCTTTACCAGCATGCTCTGTTGCCAAGGTTGATTTGGCCAATGATGCTGTACGATATACCCAGCACAGCGATGGAATCCCTGGAGAGACTCACCAGCCGACACCTCAGAAAGTGGTTAGGAATACCACCCAGCTTCACCAGTATTGGATTATATGACAAGAGCAACAAACTACAGCTTCCACTATCTTCACTGGTAGAAGAATTCAAGACAGCAAAGACAAGACTGGTGTTAACTGTTAGAGATTCTCCTGACGAATTCATCAGTGGGGCAGGGATTGTAACCCGTACCGGCAGAAAATGGTCAGCAACAGAGTCAGTTAGCCAGGCAGAGAGCACACTGAAGCACAAAGACATTGTCGGGATAACTGCGGTTGGACGCCAAGGTATTGGTGCCACGAAGACTGTCCTCTAGAGTAGGTCAGACCAGAAGGAAAGACGTGCCATGATCCAGTCAGAAGTCAGGCGGACAGAGGAACATGCGAGACAAGCGAAGGCAGTGGAAATGGGAGCACAGGGGGCATGGGCCACATGGAACACCACAGACAGGAAGTTGACCTGGGGAGATATATGGAAGTATGAACCACTAAGGTTGTCATTCCTACTCAGGTCTGTCTATGACCTTCTACCATCTCCAGCTAACCTCTCCCAGTGGGGACTTATTGATGACCCCAAGTGTAGCCTTTGTGACAAACCAGGCACACTAGAGCATGTTCTCTCCTCATGTTCTACATCACTTACGGATGGAAGATATAGATGGAGACATGACACAGTCCTTAGAGAGTTGGCTGACTGGCTCGAGACAGAAAGAAAAAAGGAGCGGAGAAGTACCCCTCAACATGGACAAGTGTCCTTCATCAAAGCGGGAGAAACTGCAGCAAGAGGAGGAAAACAGCAGGCATCGATCCTGGATGGTACAACTGGGTGGAATATAGAAGTTGACCTTGGGAAGAGACTTGTTTTCCCAGACATCGTCCAGACTACCCTGAGACCAGATATTGTACTTTGGTCAAGGACTGGGAAGAAGCTCATTGTCATTGAGCTGACAGTGCCATGGGAGACAAGATGTGAGGAGGCTTATGAGCGGAAGAGAGCGAAGTATACCGAGCTCATGGAACTTTGTAGAAAACAGGGTTGGCATACTTGGCTGTTTCCCGTGGAAGTAGGCGTTAGGGGGTTTTGCGGCCAGTCGGTGCATAGACTGATGACAGCAGTTGGAACTACTGGCAGGGATAGAAGGAAGGCTATCGGAAAACTGAGCCAAGCTGCGGAGCGTGCGTCCAGCTGGTTGTGGATTAGAAGGATGGAGAAGAGCTGGAAGCCATCAACCAACACACAGTGACTGATCACCACTGTGGGCCCACCCGCTATTATAGAGTGTTCATGAATCAATGGGCCGAAACACTCAGCGGGCTTCATGCTGACGATGTTGGTAGAGAAGCAGTCAACAGACAACGGCAGGAACTGATACAGACTGTATTACTCACATATATATACACACACAACATGTCTGACATATCCACAATAATGCATATAAAATACATACACGCAAATGTTTATTCCTTATTCTGCTAACGTGAGAAAATAATATGAAAACCAGTGATAGATTATCAATGAGTGTGTTAATTCATTACCAATGATTATTGATATTTAATGGCCTTTTCAGACAAAAATGGTAGAGTATGAATATGCAGATTTGATTTTTGTATTTTTTTTTTCATTTTAGTAATACACGCATTAACAATCGAAATAAAATGAAAATGGTAATCCAAGTATAGCGTATAACTTCCGCGTATCGCATCAGAAACAAATAGTTTTGGCTCACAATATTGGCTTTGGAACCGGGATAGTGGTATCTTTTTAACATGGTCAAACTATTTTCTTTCCTCTTACTAAAAATGAAAAAAAAAACATAGAACAAATTCTTAAAAGTGTTTGGTCGCAAATTGACTGGCATACAACGTGATAAATTAATTTAACACGACGGCACGCTGGAATAACCATCCTCGGAACCTACGCTATATATTCGGCTATTATCTCCGTATATACAATGGTACTGCTTCGTGTTTATGAATATTAATCGACTACTTGATGATAAGTGATTAATTGATTGATCGATTAATTAATTAATTAATTGATTAATTAACGTTTCTTTCCATGAACTTGTTATAACGAGTGTATCCTCATGAACATGTTTGACGAGTGTATCCTGAAATATAGATGCGTGAAACAGATAATCATGTATACTTGATAAAAGAGGGGCAAGGGGTTTTCTCCGCTGGTGATCGGAACTGGTGTATAACACCTTTAATTTTGAACTACTACATTAAAATATCAAATTTATATTATTATAAATATACTTACCTTATCACACACACACATACACACACACACACGATTTGCTTGCTTATTAGTTTAATATTATACATTATCTTCCCACATTAATTGGCACGGAATAACAACCTAAATATACATAGTGACTAAATAAACAATGAACTGATGTAATTATTTCTGATAATTTAAGATTATACATGCTCTTTGACCCTGTCATAATGCATGTAAAATGATTCAATTACTTCCAAAATAAATACATATTTGTGATTCCAAAAATGTAGTATTTTAACTGTGAATCCCTGCGCTTAAAACCATTTATACGATGTGAAGTCCAAAACAAATCATTGTAACATAGTAATAATCACATCAAGCTACTGACCTCAGATTTCTCCAGGGGTTATTTCTTACACTAAGAAATGACCGAAATCTGTATATATCTACTATTCGAAATGAGTTCGGAGCCTCTGACCTGTGCAGAAAATTTGCATAATTACTTCAAACTATAAATAGAGTCTGTTGTAGATAAGGTACTGCATGAATACAAATCAAAGCTTTGACAGCGCTGAGAGAATAGGAATGGCACATTTCTTTTGTTTATAAAAATAAATTTAATTAACGGTGATCGACTTGCAGCTCTTCAAACACTCTTTCGTTTGAGACACACACAACTTCAGTGCACTCAGCGCTTTGATTACCCTAAGTAATCTTTACAAAATTTTCGGTGAATTCGCTCTATGTTTTCTGCCTTAAATAAGCCCCACATTTCGCTTGCGTCGTATCCATTATGGAGATAATGGAATGCACTGAACATTAACGATTTAATTTGTTATGTTCTACAAATGAAAGAGTGAAAAATAAGGTCGCTGGTAGCCGCTTTTTGTTCTGATTTAATCCTAGATAGTGACGATGTTATCTTGAAAGTAGGTTGACACAGACTTTTAATCATTTAACCCTTTCCCTCACAGAGGAAACCATGAAAAGACCTATGCGAACAGCATAAAACCAGATCAGCCTGCGAGTTACTCGCAGGCTGATCAGGTTTTATGCTGTTCGCTGCTCATCAGTTGTCTGGAAATGAGGATTTTGTAATTAAATTTGGTAAGGTTTAACTGTGGTTTTCTGCAGATCAGGCTTTATGTGGTACCTATTGAGTGCGTCAAAATGAGTCTACATGAGGGAAAGGGTTAAACATTGGGATAAATAACGGAATTCAGACAATAACTTGAGCTGACGTGACTCGTAGGGGTGTATATGACAGAAACATGTTAATATTTTGTAAAATACGAGAAAACAGAATGACAACCCATAGTTATGTAATTTAGCCCGGTCGCGAAATACCACTGTCGTTCATCATGGAACAGATATCGAGGGGTGAACGCGAAACTAGACTAAGGGTATACATGTGTATATTTGTATAAGCACTTAACCTAGTTTAGCTCTCACCCCTTGATATGGTTTTCTGTTTTTAGCCCTTTACCTTTTCAATATCCATGAGTAAATTCATAATTTGACGAATTTTAATTTACTGAACTTTAAATGGTAAATGAAACAAAGGATTTTTTTTTTCGTGCTGAGCTGACTGTAGAATCTGAGCTTCACATTTTATGGACAAGATCAGACCTTTGTTTACTCTGTTTGCAAAGACGTTAAAACACGTCTACGCTAAACTTTTCTAATTGGTCATTTAGGATTTCTGACAAAGAAAGCACTTAAAATCTTTTTTGTTATGTGATTAATCA
>CM037780.1:16354836-16387697 GCA_021229015.1 Solen grandis | reverse complement strand
ATCCTATGCAATTAAATCATCGCCTGAACAAGCAATGAGAGGGATGTCGGTTTTGTTATATATTTTTTAACGTTTAATTTTGATATATATGTATCATAAAACTTCAGTTATTTGACAGAATGATTACACCTATTCTAACATATTGTTCAGAGGTGTGGAGAGTATATGAAACTGATGAAATTTAACGTATACATATAATTTTTTTTTTTTTTTTTTTTTTTAAGATAAGGAAAAATCAAGATTCGCTTATGTTTAAAATACTTTATAGTCAAGTGAAAAAAACAACAAACAAACTGGGTCTTTGAAAATTCAATCGCTTTTAGAAAACCTAGGTTTTGAAACATATGGAATAATTCTGACGTAGATACTGACTATGTATCAATGATATAACAAAGTTTTTGCAGAAATGGCAAGAATGTATAATTAACTGTAAATACATAACAGAATTTAGACTTTAAATGTATTTTGAAATAATAAAAAAAAAATTATCAAAGATTTTGAGTAAATTTCGTTCATCTAGCCATGAACTAAATATTGAGGTAGGGAGATACGATGGAACATATAGAAAAAAGGGATTTTGTGCTTGTAACTCATCTATGATTGAATCTGGATATCATTTCTGGCTTGTGTGTCCAAAATATAGATGTATAAGACTCAAATGCCTAAAAATACTTTCGATAAGTATACGTGAAAACAAAATGATATTAAAAGTATAGTGCTCTGTTTGAAAGAGAAATTCCAGTTGCGGAAACAATTCGTTAATGCATTAAAGGACTTAGAATGACATTGAATGTGGTATAATTTAAGATGATTGTAAAAATGTAAGTATCATGTAACTTTAAATAATATCAATATAATTCAATAAATAAATTATGAATAATGAACATATACAAAGTATAAATATCTTACCCATATCATGCTAACTGATTTACCGTTAATGATATCAAATATATTGTAACTAATGAATATACATATGCGCCATGAATTGTACACATATAATCTTGTGATTTTATTGTTCATGCATTATCAAATTCATTGTGATTATTGATTTGAATTAAACCAGTATTTACTGATTGATTTTGTGTGGAACTATTTAATGATTTAGTAATTTCTAGTTATATGTAGTAGAAATATTTTAATAGTCATGCAACGAAAAAAATAGTATGCCGATAGAATAACTATTTTCTCCGTTAAATCAATATACGTGTGTATTTATATATATGGTATTAAACATGCTATATATTATTAATACAATGTAGGTAGTTGTTGGACTTACGCTATCCCCCCCCCCCCCCCACTCACTCTGCCCCTCACCGTGTGGGTTCGAATCCCGGCAGGGTCATTCGGATTTTCATTCGAGGAAGCCTTCCAGCTGGCTTGCGGTAAATCGGTGGTTCTACCCGGATGCCTCCTTGCCTTCGGGGTCTTCCTCCACCTGTAATTAGCTGGAAGTCGCTATATGACTGAAATACTGTCGAAGCGACGGTAAACTCAAATAGTCAAGTCAAGTCCCCCCAACCCAAAATCCTGGATCCGCGCCTGCGAATAACCTCTCAATAGTATATATATATATATATATATCTACGACATATGTATACTAAAATTAAGCAAAAATGCTGAAAAACCAATGGTGTGTCAAAAATAAATACTCTCAGGCTACAAAAATCGCCTGTGACATGAAAACATTATGAGACTTATATTTCCATGCTGATTTAACTGCAATGGAATGATGTAACGGTTTTTATCACGTGATCACTTTACCAAGCGCACGAATATAGTATGTTTCGATGCAAAGGCGGCTCGCAAATAGATTTGATAGTAAATGTGCAGCGTTCGGTCATTTTAGGCTGTTACAATAACCCATGCAAAGTCCAAAACAAATCATTGTAACATATGCTAATAATCACATCAATCTATCGACCTCACATATCTCCAAGGGTCATTTCTTACACTAAAAAATGACCTTAACCTGTATATCTACTACTCCAATTGAGTTCGACGCCTCTGACCTGTGCAGAAAATTTGCATATTACTTCAGTCTATAAATAGAATCTGTATTGCATGAATACAAATCAAAGCTCTGATATCGCTGAGAGAACAGGATTGCCGCATTTCTTTTTGCTTATCAAAATGAATTTAATTATTGGTGTTCAACTCGCAGTTCTTCAAACACTCTTTTATTTGAGACACACACAACCTCAGTGCCTTCAGCGCTTTGATTATGTTTAGGTAGGTAGATTATTGACAATCATGCAGAAAGATATGCAACACGAAGATCCCATTTTATGATGGAATACCCTACAATAATTTATGCAAACCAATGAAACGGGCGCTTTTTCGAATTATTCGGCTATTTACCATGATAAGACTGTGTTAAGAAATAGGTCAAAATCCATTTCATACAGCTTACGCCGAATAAAAAATCATACTCTTACTATCGGGACGATTTTAAATCCCGGGATTTATACCTAAATCCCGTACCAAATGAAAACTTATCTGTGCTTATTTGTTTCGTTATCATCGTCCTTTGTTGTTGCTGATGGTGATGATTTTTTACATTGACATTAACAGCGTCTTAGTAGCTTACCGTTTGGAAAGCCATGCATCTGGCAGACCCTAACTCTTCTAATAATTATATAGAAAATAATTACCTATCTCATTTGATCTATAGAATAGTTAAATTATGGCATCTCAAATTATCATCATAATTTATGTCTACTATAATTTAAGTATTTTTCTGTACCTTTGTGTTCTATATTTTTGAATAATTTGATGAAATGAGTTTTTCATCGGCCATATTCTCGATAATTTCTGTTAAGATTTAATAGATAAAAATGTTTGGGGCCGCCGTGGCCGAGCGGTTACAGTCGTGGACTACAAATCTCTCAGCCCCTTACTTGCACATTTTTGCTTTAAGAATTCAATATTTTTGAGAATCATAATGACAGTAGCTTAAGGCTGGTTTAAGTCTATGATATTTCTGATATTGTTTTCTTTGAAAATGATTAATCTTAATTAGACGCATGCATTTACCAATAAATTCCAACGATCACTTGATGGACCGTATCATAATGAAATGATGGATGGATTACCTTAAATTATAACCCTTTTGAAAACACTAGGGGTTCATGTATTGATGAAACTTGGCATGGGTGTTGATCCACACAGTAGTTGCTAAAATAAATTTGGACCATTTGATATAACAACAAAGATAAAGGACAAAAATAAACAACATCAAAACACGTCTTCTCTTATTTTTGTTTGTTTGTTTGGAGACGATAGAGTGCTGCCACACTGCAGTTTCACGCCGTACACATGTCGAATGATACCACACTCCATGATATTCCACACCATGGTTTATGCGACATTTTCAAGAGTTATAGGATATGAATATTTATCAAAATCTAATCAAACACAAGCAATGATTTTACTTGTAATATACTTAAATTTGGTGATATTTTGAAACATAATATATGAACATTTTGATTCCCCTCTGTACATAAGGAAAACGCAAACAGAGTTGAAAATGAAATAGGTCAACTTAACAGATTGAATGTCTCTAATCAAAGGAAATGGTACTACCATAACAGTCAAACAGAACAGCTAGAGTATGTACGATGTACATGTATGTAAACATAAGACATTTGTAAAAATGTAAAAAAAAATCATCCTAGACAAGATATCGTTCAAAAATGCTGGTAAAATATGTATAAATTGTCGAAATGAAACCTGTTGAAAAGGCTGCAATAAAAGGACAACTGCGTCTTACCATATTTAAATTCTACTGCGTCTTACCATTTTGTAAAATTCATTATTTAATTGAAAACTAATTTTCTGCTTCAAATGCTACTCTGTCTCAGGACATGAATCCGATTTGATAACTTATATTTAGCAAAAAATACGAGTATTAACATAGTTTTAGGTGAAAACGCTTGATACTGCAATGTCAACTGCGTCGTATCTGTCAAATGTTTCGCAAATTCTCCTCCACCTCAAATTTCTAGTTCGCTATATAACTTTTTTTTTTTTTTTTTTTTTTTCAAAATGGATTTTCAAGTTGCATACATCATATATAAAGCGGAAAAAAATAGGAGCGTGCTCTTTATCGTGCATTTCCAACAGAAACAGTAATGAACAAACATATAAATTTTGCTTTCCAAGATGGTGGCTTTTGCTTACAAAATGTATTGTACAACGCAGTCCTGATTCTCACCCCTGTTTCTTTTTAATTAAATGGGGCGATTGAGCTAAAATAAAAATACCTTAGTTGTTACTGTTATTGTTAATGATGCTTTTGAGATTTATGAAGCAAGCAAAGAGCGAAGAAAAATACTTGAAAATGTAACACTCCGTCAGACTGGGATATGTTTTAACCAAAATACTGCATCTGTCAGATGGGGGTCAGATGGAGATATTTGGACTTCCCAAAAAGAATCGAGGCAAATAAGGCATTCTTCTTATATATTCCAGCGTTCAGATGGTGTTTTGTACGTCACTTTCGTTTTGCAAACATGTATGCCTGGATACGCACCCGCTTTGAATTGAGACTGAGAGAGGAAAAATATTGGGAATTTGAAAAAACAGGTCAAATATAAACACAGATGAACTAAATAATTTTGAGTAATATCCATACTGAAGTTATATCAATATGTGATTTTCATTGGAAATCTTGATAATTTAAGTAATTGCAAATGTTAATGAGCAAGCGAAATCGATGACCAAATGATTTATTTGGCGTTGTCTAAACCTTTATATACATAATTAAACAAAAAATAAAACACATTGAGTAAGATCAGATTAGACCTTATTCTCGATTTATTGATTCGCCTTCATTGTATTAATAACAAAAAACATCCCGTAAAATACACGATGCTTGCACGTGGTCGTTTTTTCTATGATCGCTTTAATATATAACGTTATGCTGCACGATCAGACAATACAGCTTTTTATAAACAGTTGTGTGCTCCTGACATGAAAGTCAGTACAGTTTAAAAAGGCGTTTTATGTTTAAAGTTTGCGTTATATCAAACTTTTTATTGCATAAAAGCATAACAATTGAACAAGTCTGCGACTACTCGGCGAACAGCATGATATTTATCTTAGCGTATATTTTCCATGTGTACGTACTAAATTTAACCTAAAGTTAACCTGGGATCGCAGCCAGTGGGTCCAATCTAATCTATAGTTCATGGCTGTGTCAAAAGTTCCTTTGACAAAAGACCTATTAAGTTCGTATGTGACAGTTTGCTACCTTTTCTATATAGACATAGAAGGAAAATTAAAACCGTTCAGTAGATTTTTTTTTTTAAAAACTTTGTATGATTATAGAGAGTCATTAAAGAAACATTTTAATGGGAAAAAAATGGGGGTCACCGTCCTACTATTTTAGTTATTTGCCCCTGAATGTGAGATTTTAGCACTTTTAGACTATATTCAATGGCAGATAACTAAATAATCAAACGGTCATATACGTCCTGTAATGGTTCCGCTACGTCTTGGACCAGGAAACCAGTTTGATTATTTAGTTATCTGCCATTGAATTACAGGGACTTTACTTTAAACAAAGACTAACAACAAGTCTAAGTCTCACAAAAGCACGTGACAAATTGTCCAAATCGCATTTTCAAATTTCTCCTTTTCTATTGAACATATTGAAAGTAAATTGTATCCTGCAAGAGAACATTACAATACCATCAAAACAATATCATATGATATGTTGAATTAAGTCAAGAAATAAAAAATGTTCGATGTAAAATATAAAAGTACCTGCATGTTGGTAACTATATAATATGTGTTGTTTTTTTCTGCTACACTGGTTGAATTTGTAATCATTATTTAAAAGAATTTTTAAAATAAATCAAACTTTAATAATTTCTTGTACATTTAGTTGGTAACTGATTATTTTATAATATGGTTACATTTCCTCTGTGATGTTTTCATTTTTTTTTTTAATTATGCAATATTCAACGATCTGCCGTGTGCCTAAACTATATTTTCCACTGGCTTTTACTGGAGTTTCCTATCTCTGTTGAATATGTCTTTGCTTTAACCTAACACAGTTAATACAACTGTAAATTTATACCAGTCACTGTCTCAGCCATAGATGTAGCTACATCAACATATATAGATATACAGTTACAACTGAACTATATGTATATTTGAGAAACAGTTACAAACGCAAACGAATAATTGCGACTATATTCGAGGGTTCTGGTGCAAAGAAGAACCAACCATCAATATAAAAAGGGAAGGTTAGTTCACTACAGCACAAGACCCCTGATTTAAAAAAATAAAAACAGTATCCAGATGCTCTGTTGATTAAACACTAGGTCAACGGCTTTCGTGATTATATAATACTGCGCATTTGAACTTAGCACCGTGATTTTTTTACAGTGCGGCTCGCGTTCAAGTTGGCATTTTTAGCGTGTAACGTGCGTGTAACGTGCGTTCCGTGTCCGTGTAATGTGCGTGTAACGTGCGTGCGTGTACCGTGCAACATTCTCAACGTGTGGTCCGTGTAGCATCGTTTATATCGTGTGTAACGTGTTAAACTGTAACATGTCACGGTGTAAAATCATTCGGCTTATTGTACTAGAACCCTGATTGAAATGAGTCTTGATCGAGGTAAAAACACACATATTATCATGTGTGTTTGCGTCCTGCTTTATGCATGAAAAGACAACTGCTTACATGTGCATCTGGTGAGAAATGATACAACTTATTCTGTTGGATATACCATATTTCATAATGCACATTGCTTCAACTTTATATAAATTAATAATAAAATACGACTTACCGATTTCCTAGGTCTCCTCAGTCCTCACGAATATTATAACCACTATTTATTCCGTTTACAGGTAAAATGTAACTCAAAATTTGCTGGGTCGGAATTTATACTCTATCGTGCTGGTGGCACATTGTGTCGTTTAGCAGGGACTTCCTGTGTATTCCAGTTTGACACGATACACAATCTATGCACAGGAAATATTTAATTTTGACGACCAAGAGTACAATTGAGGAAGTACGGTGTCAGACTGGGTAGCTGGACTCGGATTATACGTAAATCGTCACCTTGGCCTGGTACATGTAACTTAACGTTTGACGACTTATGTATAATTCTCTCTCTCCGCCATCTCTCTCTCTCTCTCTCTCTCTCATTAGTCTAGATGTGATATATATAAATGAAATTAAAACTACTATTTATTATGATTGCGTTTTTAATTATTCGATAAACTGATAAAATTAGGAATTAATTGCCGAAAGCATAATTATAACTACTCGCTTTCATCTATCTGAGGAAAAACTCAATAAGATGAACTTATTGATCGATTGCGTTTTTTGAATTTATTCGATAAACTGATAGGAAATTAGGAATTAATTGCCGAAAGCATAACTTTAAATACTCGCTTTTCCATACATATCCTGGTGATGGTACAGGTAATTATAAAGATAAAATGGGCTCGATTTTTCCACTCCTAAAACTATTGAATGTTTTTATCCGTCTTTTGAAAAACATTTGGGGTTAGTTGTTTTGTCTGTCTTCCAATAATGAGTAATTATACATTGTATACACAGATTCGTATAATCGTCAATTCTATTCTTTTTCTTATTAAAAGAATAAAAAAAAAAAAAAAAAAAAAAAACGTGATCATATAAGAATAAAATGAAATATAAAGTTTACTAGCAATTACATGTAGTTATTATGAATCTAAAACGAGAATTTAATACGATCGCTTGTCTCTTGATTCCTTCTTTAGTTCTCTTATTAACTAATGACGCATAGAGAAGTAGTCTATGGACGAAAACAACCGAGTTGACCGAATAAGCCGGCAGCGTTTGCATCGTGCATCGTTCGTATCGTATGGACCGTATATCGTGTATATGAACCAAACGTGTAACGTACGTGCACCGTGTAACGTGCGTTCCGTGTCCGTGTAACGTGCGTGTAACGTGCGTTCCGTGTACCAACTTGAACGCGAGCCGCGACGACACAGAACTCAAACGATAGTATTTTCCTAGTTAAAGTATAATTATTTAATAAATGAATGTGGTGAATATGTCGTCCGTAAGGCTGCCGCTCTTTTGTAAAGGGAGAATTACTGTCGACACCGGAAGCCGAATTTGCTGCTGTAGAGAAAGAAATGAAAAATGACATGAACCCGAGTTTACCGTTGTAATGAAAGCCGATGTACCGAGAGATGACTGTGTTGAAAGAAAAAAAAAGTCGTATTCGTGCTTATTGACTGAACTAAATCATTAGCTATTTACTGAACACGTGTTTCGATTACTTGGTCAAATATGATCTTCTCCAGTCCTTTGTTTTTTGTAACCTCAACAGGTTATGGTTTTATACCATCTTATGAATCATACAGGCATTTATTGTTATGAATTGATCGAATGCGACTATTTGAAAAATTACATGACCTATATTCTATACAGCTGCCTTTTGTTATACAACCATGTCATCGATTGATGTGAGAAAGCACTTGCATACTGAACTGCATTTAGGTGACGTGCACTTATCAAGGCAAGATCTGATCTGATGGCTTCTCTTTATGTGCGAAATCTATGAAGTTTCTAGTTCCTTCCTGGATCAAGCATTGAACAAATAGTTCGTGTTACCACAACGCAAGACGAAAAGCCGAAACATGTTTAACTTAGAAAGATGTGGTCCCGCCAAGTGCAAATTTGGTTTGTCATGATTTGCTTGGAGAGGCGCCAGACGACAAGTTACGTTTTATTTACGTTTTATATGCTGTAATAATGTACGATCATGTGCAAATGTAAAAGTCGAAAATAAAACTATGTTGTTTTGTTCTGATACTACACCGTAGACAAGTGGCATGGTACCACGCTCAATCACATTATTCTGACACTGGGCAACAAGTCCTGGAACTACCTTATCCTTACCTCAAGATATTCTTTCAAAATATAAGAAAAAGAAATGTGCGCATGTTTGTTTACCGATCAGCAGACCAAACTGTACAGATAAGTAAAACCTTAGGCCGTACATTTCAATGTGCTGGCTTCTCGTCATCTTAATGTTTTTCTTTTATTGAAAAGTCCATAAAGCAGAATATTTTTAGCACTTATTCTTTCTCCCCCCCCCCCCCCCCCCCCCCACAACACACAAAAAAAATCTAATTATTCTTTAAGCTCGACTAGTAAGAACTTGAAAACATGTGCATTTTTAATGTGTTGTATATATGTTATACAGGTACATGTACATGTTTTAGAATATATCATTGCTTAAGATTGGGTTTCTTATGGTGACTGAAACTTAAACGTACGTAATTATTATAATTTATAAATGCAGAAGCACAACATGATTACAATAAAAAAAATCAACATCGAAACTCGTCTCTAAACGAATATATAGAGGGTAATTGTTAGTTTCAGTGGAATCTCATTTTTAATTCATCGAGTGAATAGGAAAATCAATATTTCCACGAGTGGCTTGAAAAAATATGATTGTGTCCTTTAGTAGTCCCATTACATAACAGCGAGAATTATATATATAATTATGTATATTATATATATATATATAAAATAATCATTATAAAATAAAAAAGAATAAATGTTGTTTTGAAATTCAACGTCGCTACGACGATATTTCAGTCAAATAGTGACGTCCAGATTATTCAGGTGGAGAAAACCCGAATGCTCAAGATAGATACTCTGATAGAACTGCGTTTTATACGCTTACCAAAAAAATTAAAGCGCTGATAGTGCTGAGAGAATAGTGTTTTTAATATGATATTGTCGCATCTTTTTTTGCTTATCAAGTAAATTTAATAAAGCTTTAGCGATGATCAAATTTTTAAGCTTTAACCTTGCGTGAACACGGACGTTAGAAAAAAGATGAACACATGATAAAACAACAAACTTTATTTAATGTATTTTTTATTTCGTTTCAGTATATACCCATGTACTTTATAATGGTAAATTGATGATATTCAATATAACAATATAACAAAAATATATGTATCTTGTAATGCAAAATAATAATAAAAACCATTGTAAAACAAACATTTCTCCCGCTGGACCAACTTTTGCATACAGATGAAATTTTATCCTTATATAGCTGAAAATTCCAGCCAGTTATTGTTACCTCCAGCTTCAACACGAATATGTTTGCAATAAGCATTATCATCATTACATAGGCCACGACATTTTGGGATTTATTGCAACGTGACATCATTCCTACCAAAATACAATAACAGCTACTGATGTGCAATGAAAACAGTCCTCTAAATAATCATCCTTTTGATATTCATGTATTGTAGAATTAAATATAATTATAGTAATATCAAAAGGGGATCGAATCCCTGACCTCGGCTCAATAGACTGACACTCTAAACGCATCACTAATTCAAAGTAAAGCTGTTGGACGTGCATTTGTTATACCGGTGCATAAAAATACTTCCAAATGCACAATTTGCCCAAGTGAAATGATGACGATTTTCACTTCTTGTGAATATAATTTATTTATTTCTAAAGAATACATGCATTTATCGCACCGTCTATCTCGGCTATTACCGAGTGAAAGCGTGTTTTACTTCCTAGTCATATTCTCGACATACACTCCGCCAACCGGGTAAATATCAAAAGAATTTCATATTTATTGTAATAAAATACAATTACGGGTTTGTGTGTTTTACATCAATATGTCTTTTATACATGAGTCTATAATTATAGAAAGCGCATTAAAATTGCGTTTCAGTGGAAGTGCGTTTCGGTGGAAGTGCGTTTCAGTGGAAGTGCGTTTCAGTGGAAGTGCGTTTCGGTATTAGTATTCAGTGGTAGACAAAATTCTACATTTTAAACCAATGACTACACATGTGTACTCATTCGGGACACGCGTGTCACTAAGAGGGAGATACAGAAATACATCTTGGTAAAGTGTTTGCAAGTAAGTCACTGTACTTAATAAGGGAAATAACTGCTTCGGGGATTTTGGTAAGCCTTGATATTGAGATGAATTAAAAAGGACGAAATACACCTTTCCGCTGAAGAGCCGTTTTTGCCAAATACCCTTTAAAACAGAGACATTTATTACCTTTTCTTAGATTGTCCAATCATATTGGGCAACAGAAATCATGGGATCAATGTGCGTTCTTCGGCTTGGTAAAGGAATGACTACACAGAAAGCGAAATCCTTACTCTTTGTATTTATACGGACTTTTGGCTTTCTTCGTAATTTCTTATAAAAAAATCCCTACCGTATATCCGACTGCCCGAGGCGAGCGGGAATAATTACATAGAATAATTAGATTAGTGAAATTATATTTTTGTTTATTCACATACTTTGTATTTCACTTTTACTTAGCTGATATTGTTACCATGACAGCAAGAAGCAATATGGTTACCGCTATGTTGTTATTGTTTTATGTTTAGAATTTCATATATAAATTATAACTATCTTACGACCTCACAAATCATCAAATTCTTACGGAATTTTCCCCAATTATGTCTTTGTTAATTGCAACCATTGGTTATATACAAATGTATGATTTCTTTCTTTGTATTCTATACAAATGTATGATTTCTTTCTTTGTGTCCTATCAGATATTAAGCATTTGCAACAATATAATATTCACAGATATTTTTACGTAAAAAAAAGAACAAAACAAAAGCACATATTTCATATTTATTTTTAAAGTTTTATTATAATGTAAAAAATTAAGGTCATTTCATTGCAAAGTCATCAGGTATGGGTTATATCTGGTCTGGCATCCTCTAATTTTGACTGATCAGTGTCTGGAACAAGACAGAAAACATTAATATTGACTAAATGCTTAAAATGAACATGTGTAACAATATACAAGTGTAAAAACATTGCAAAAATTTGACCCTGTAAATGAGAAATGGAGACTGTATAAGTAATTGTAACATCATTCAAACATATTTTTTTCATACATTGAAAATTAGTTAAACTCCATGCTTGGCGCTCAGCATATATACAGGTTAGTTCCAGGGCGGATTGGCCCGGTATCAGGAAAATATGACTTGGTGTGGTATCATGCCACGTGTCTATGGCGTTATACTGCAGTAAGGCAGTTTATCTGTCTCAAGTAGACACAGTCTCCAAATGACTGAAATAATGTCGGTGGGACGTTAAACCCAACAAGAAAACTTTGTTACCTGGACATCCTTCAATGCACTGACTGGGAATGACACTCCGGGTTGGGCTATAGAGCTAAATATCACAGACGACACCAAGACGAAGAAGTATTCGTTCAAATCTCCTGTACAAGTCGGACTGAGGTAAGATGTTTGGAACCTTCCTTTGAAACAGGTGAACAATTCATTGATGAATCTGTAATATAAAGTTAATACAAGCAACATGAAACTAAGTTTTACATTCACTCATCATCATCATCTTAGTGTGTGTGTGTGTGTGTGTGTGTGTGTGTGTGTGGTGGGGGGCGGGGTTTCTACCCGGGTGCCCAGGTGCATTCAGATTCCCAATAGAATTGTACGATTTATGACGAACGCGTAAGATAGTGAGCAAGAAACTGGGGTAGTCTCAAAAGCCTTTTAAATGGGCATGTGGTCAGTACTTCTATAATTTAAGTATCTTAGGCTTTACTTACTAAATTCAGCAACAATTTATGAAAATTATTCACCACCGGCGGCAGCATTTGTCTGCGATTTCGCCAAATATTTAAAATGTACCTATTGCATTTAAGCTCAGAACGTTTATACCTTGTAATATAGAATATTTAAACCACAACCTTTTGATATCCAAGCCGTAACTGATTGTTAAATGTGAATAGATTTGGAATCATGTCACAGCATGGTGAAAACTTCATATAAGTTTTATATACTCGTAGACATAGTCTTTTTATTGACATAACAGATGTTGCTGGAGCATAAACGGAGTTGACAAATTTAACATAAATGTACTCGAATATCACAGATTTCATTGTCTTCTACTCTTTTTGGTTTCTTGACTTTCAGAAAACAAAACTAGTCGTCAGAATCATCATAAAACCCACGTCAGTGAATTTTTTAATCCTTTTTTTAAATCACAGTTCTTGCATATTTGTCTGTCAACATTGTTTCTCTATTGTGAATATGTTTTGTTTTCGAAAACAGTATTACATCGTATAGTAGTTGCGATATCGTGCAAAAAAAAAAGCTTAAAAAGATTGCATTTCAGATCGGTAATAGCCTCCCACGGATAATTAGATTTATCAGAGGAAATATTTTAGCTGATTTGGAATAAGGTCAGTGTCTTATGGATATTCATATTTTCGATCAATATGATTCCGGATTGAAAAGATACATTTTGTTGTTGTTGTTGATTACAATAAAAATGTTTAAATACCTCGGATGTACACAGATCGAATACACAAGTTAGAGTTCATTTAACACAGCATCATCAACTCTAGCAAATTATTTTAAGTATCTTTAAATCAGTCTTCTGTGTTATTCCGAAGGGAAAGCTTTTGTAGAAATATGTTCATCTACTTTTTTTCAAAAAACCTTTCGGCCAGAGGATTTTTTTCAAAATATCGTCAATTAAATAGTTGCAGGAAATTGCATATATAGTGTTGTCAACATTAGTCATAAAATAATTTCTATGTAAAAAGAATACTCAACCCCTCGAGGAAAACTATCGTTGCTTCGACGCTAGGTTCTGTATTAAAGAAACTGAATATCTCTTTGTATCCTTCAGTGCATGCACGCATAATGGGAGCAGCGGCCGATACCATACAGGAAGCTGACAACTGGTTTTGATGGCTGACAGCATCTATAGTTCATAAAGAATATTAATAGATTAACAAATCAGTCACAATTAAATGATGAATAAAATATATCAATTTAATAAAATATATAAACATTAATCAAAACTATCGAATTATTTATAAGTTGTTAATTTAAAAATTAATTTATATATCATATGATCAACACCATGAATATATTAAAAGATATGAAATAATATATCAGTTGTTAACTGGTCATGAATTTATGAACAAATTAATTTTATTGATGAATAAATGGATTCGTTCATTTATTCATTCAATGAATTAACAACACTTTGGTAATTAACAAATTCGACATTTGGTCTCTACCTTCCATCTTACTTTATCAAGTATTAGTTATCGTGTATATCTTAAATTTTATGGAATTTGTCGCAAAGCGGAGCGCTGCGATAAATCCATAAAATTTCTAAACGGTAATATATTTACATTTTGTCACGTACGCCATACAGGTTTACCTTTGACCTCGCATTATGGGACCGCCTCCCGTTTGACTGACAGCACACGTGATGCTTAAAGTACGGTTCAGAGATAATGTTACAGGTACATAACCAGACATGACGTAATCATTCACCGCCGCATCAAGCTCCGTCCATATTGGTATTTGATCATGTAGGCATCATATTTTCTCCATATCAAAATACCACGGTTCATTTTATGCAATACATTTTTCGAATTTTGAACGAAATACAGGAATTTCATTGGACGATCAAGTAGGACAAACTGTAATTTTACGTATTTTCATCGAAATTCAATATTGTTCTGGTCTGTGATATACGCAAATGATATCCTACATTCGTTCATCCACTCAAAGACTTCGTCGCTGCAAAATGCGAATTTCTTTTCGTTGGACCTTTTCATTGCATCCCCAAATGGACATTCATCAACAACGTCTTCCACGCATGATTTGTAATTTTTCGACTGGCTGCAAATAGAAGGCATAAAACAACAACAATTACAGACACAAAAGTTGCTTTTCTAGAAAGAAACCATGGCTGAATAATTTGTTTCTCATTATATGCTGTACATTGTGTGTCTTTTTTGATTCTTGTTATGCCCGGTAACACTTATTGCTAGATAAGATGAGCAAGGCAATACACACTCAGCGTATATGTTTGTTTGTTTTTTCTTTCTTGGGTTTAAGCGACAGTATTTTAGTCATTAGGAGAAGATGTCTACTTGAGACAGATATAGTGCTGCCACACTGCAGTATCACGCCGTAGACATGTGGCATGATACCACACCCAGTCACATTATCCTGACACCGGGGCAACCAGTCCTGGAACTACCCTTATATGCTGAGCGCTAAGCAAGGGAGCTATATACTTTATTTCGAAAGTATATTATTTACATATGACGGTTGTCTCAGATATTTGTGGAAACAGATTTAACTTAGAACTTATATATCATGTGCGTATATAGTTCATTTGTACTAAATTTCTGTAGTATAAAACACCACAGTATATATGTAACTATTGACATAACCATGTCTCCATGTCTTTTTACAAGTTCATACTTGTCTAACACTATTACCAGTATTCTTTATTTTGTATATTTTTGTTAGAAATAAATAATTTCCATTCCATATGTAAAGACGCAATCAATAAAGCAGGTGCAAATTCAATTTACATTGATTGACTGATTGATATTTTGAGTTTACCGTCGCTGCGACAGTATTTCAGTCATATAGCGACGACCAGCTAAGTACAGGTGGAGGAAGACCCCGAATGCACTGAGGCATTTTACATGATAGTCTCAGGTTTTATTTAAAATAAGTGCGCTTTATGAAATGCAGCATTTTTAAAAGCATGTTCGTGATATTTAACAAAGATTTATTACGAGTAGAACTGTGAAATGCATGTTTTTTTCTTATGTTCACAGTGTATAGATTGACTGAAATACTGAAACTTTACACTTTTTTTATACGACTCAGAAAAAGCATTCCCTTACTAGTTAGTACGACTGCGTAGATATTTAATAATACTGGCATGTGTGTAAAAGGAACAAACAACATTTTACTCTGAATAATGGAAAGAACGAATCCTTTTTCATACCACACGCGACACTTCAACTTACGAGATACATGTATCATACAGTTTTAATTGAATTTAATATGAAACACATTAGTCCATCCAAATATGAGGTTCACATTATTTCCGCCACAAAATTGGCGAGTATAAAAAGTATAAAAATAAGAAATTAGCGAGTATAGAAATAAGTATTCAGCGAATGAACCTGCACTATAGATTACGAGAGAGAAAAATAAAAACACGCTATGATATGAAGTGAAAATTATTTAACTATATTATGAATTATAAATAATACACTTACTTGCAAACGAGGGTTAATGCCGCAATTACCTCGGGTGCAGAAATGTAGCCCCTTTCTATCAAAGCTTCAAACTGTTGTTGGAGACCTAAATCATAACATTCTGCAGTGGTTACATCTTTATGCAGCTGTCTGAAATTGTGAATGTTACACTTGGGTTCCAGGGCTCTCCGTAGAATGTCCGGTATCAGTGGACTGGCGGCCACCAAGTTGCTGATGGCCAAGAGCACTACAACTCCAGTTGCTGGAATATTGAATAAAATATTTCAATAATTATCAAGGAAATAAAATTTGAATAAATGCTTTATTTCTATGATTTGTTTTGACTGTCTGAGCGAACGACTGAAAAAAAATTAAGTAAATTGGTAATAAATAAATAGATAAAAGTCATGATTTGATAAAGTTCCAGCTTTGAACACGATTTTCCTTTTTTTCAATTTGAAATAGATATACATAGTATGTGAGAAATGAAATAGTTGATACATAGAAAGTATAAACATGAATTAGACTTACAAATAACAGAAGCCATGTTGAAACACTATTCTGATGCTGTTCAACGAACACAGTTAAATGAATTGGAAACGCATTCTGAATTGTGTACCGTTTATATACGCGAAAACTGGAACTCCTCCGCTCCAACTGTCTGTCAAAGAAAATGATGAACAAAATAATTTTAATGAGGACAGTGTACGCGTGTATTTGCCTTTCTAGGTTTGCACAGTGGGGTGAACACTTTTGAATATTCATTTGACCCGGCCCCAGATATTTCTTCATACATGTATTGGACAGAAGTAATATAAGGGAGGCAGATTTGAATTTACTCCAATTGAATGACATTAATGTAAGACATTTTTATGACATTTAAATGTCACTTCAGTATTCATCCTGAAAACTGAACACTTCCGCAATTAGGCTAGTGTTTGAAACAAACTTGATTGCATAGTAATTGCCATGAAAGTTACAGTGACAAGCTTAACATTTTATGAGATGATAGAAGACTATAATTTAAAAAAGGTTACTCTAATTTGGGAGTGAAGAGAGAAATGGAAATAGAGGGAAATGTGTGAGATGAGAGAGAGAGAAGGAAAGATACATATAGGGATTCGGAGATATTAGCATGTGAAACACAGCGAGAGGGGGGGGGGAGGAAGGAAAGAGAGAGAGAACAATACTGCTACCATATGTTTGACAATACTGCTAAGGAGAGACAAAAATGATATAGTTCGTGGCATCGGGAGCGGGAGGTCGTGGGTTCAATTCGTGAAAAATGATATTGGTATAGCTCCCTTGATTTGCGCTCAGCATATAAAGTTAGTTCCAGGTGGTTTGCCCGGTGTAAGGATAATGTGACTGGGTGTGGCAGCACTATATCTGTCTCAAGTAGACATCGTCTCAAAATGACTGAAATACTGTCGGTAGGATGTTAAACCCAAAAAGAACAAACAAACAAAAACGGGACTAATTTGTGTAACAAATTGATGGTAACCTGGCAAATATGCTCCTTAACAATTTTGAATAGTAATATGATTATTCATTAACACATTATGCGATAAAATTGGCTACACCATCATTTTATTTCCTTTTATGGAAGGTCAGGAATGTAGCATGCACTAATTTTTATCACGGACGAGAAAAATGATAAATCAAATACTGATATTTACAAATTCCCAAAGCGGGAACAAAGGACAAAATATGAAGCAATTTACAAATATTTATATAATACTGCATTTGCATGAGCATAACTTCTGAAAGATGTTTCGGTGTATGATATATAAACAGATTTTGACTTAATTCTCAAACTACATGTAATTAAAACTTGGTTAACAACTATTAACTACCTAAAACTGTAGAAAGGTCCTGTTTCCTTGGTTGACATAAATTATTCTCAAACAGGATTGTCAGGGTGCATAGTTTTCCACATTTTTTTTTTTTAAATGACTTATAACAATTTGTTTTTCCTATTTAAACAAAAGAAACGCCAAGTTGTAAAAGATAATAATTGAGAGTTGACCGATGAATTTTTTGTCAAAATTGATCAAATAATGTTGTGTTTATACTTAGACACGACGTCCACGATTTAAAAAGAAAGCGCGGAGCCCCACGATTTACTGCATGAATTTTGTATTACTACCGTAACACTTTCTTACGCTATAGATAGGTTTTGTAAGGTTTTGTTACGAAACCAACACAATCCTGGCGTGCGTTCAGTATAACAAACCGTATGCAACCGTACGCTTACAGTTAGCTATGAAACTATCTCAGTGTCATAAACCACGATATTGACGTATACCCATGTACAGCATAAGGAGCACGTGAACAGCATGCTATATGGTCCTAAGGCAATTCCATAGCTGATTGTAAGCGACCGGTTGCATACGGTTTGTCATACTAAACGCACGCCTGGGCTGCGTTCAGATAACCATAACGCTCGCGACTGTTATGGATTTGGTCCCCAGCTTACTCTCTATGCACTATGATATAACAGGGATACAAACGCTAACGTTATGGACTTTTAATGGTAATTGAACGCAGGGCTGTTGAAGGCCTATCACGACTTTCATCTCGTCTCAAGATCTCTTAGGTTCTCTTTCGATTACCGCAGTATGATCTCATGTTTTGTCACGTTCTGTTTAGACTCCCCACGTCATCAATTTCTGTTAGGCTCTGGTACGATTTATGGCCACGATTTGATCAAGATTGCCACGTTTTAACACGCTTGGAGTATAAACAAGAGGAAATGGTCATCCATCCCTCATTCTCTCTAGTGATTTCAAAGAACTATGCATCAAAGAGATGAAGAAGATGCTGAATTGGCACTCGTCGGCAACAGCAACAAGGGACGGGGCAATGCAGGATAGAAGAGAAAGGAAGGATTACTATTGTAATATTTTCCATCATCTGTTGGCTTGCATCTTTGTAGAGTTTCGAAAACGCCACAAATCTTGCAGAGGGTGGAGCCACATCGTTGAAACCGCGCCGCAACTTATCGGAACGTCACAGAGGGTGGGAACTAATCCGGATGATAGTTAAAGAAAGTGTCGCAGCGAGATAGAATTACTGATACAACGAAATATATCTTGACGAATCGTAGTAGAGAGTAAAAGAGCGTGAGAGAAACGTAGTAGAGTCGTAGTGGAACTTAAAGAATCGTGTTCCCAATTTCACCATTATCACGATGGAGCATCAATATCTGATAATTAAGGTATTTTAAGCTCTACTACGATTTCCACGTTTCTATCACGTTCATTCAAGATTAACGATGAATCGCGATAATCGTGGCACATATTTTTGACTGTCAAAATAATGTTTCCACGATCCTTGCGATCATCATGATTCCAACAAGCTCCATTAAGATCACCAAGATCGGTCTCACGACCCTGCACGCTCACCAAAATCATGAGCATCGGGGACAGCGTGGCAAGTTATAAGAGGCAGTTACATATAAGTTTTTGAAACTTCGTAGTTACGTCCTTTATTCGAATGGATAAAATAAACTTTGTTGTATTCTGCGTGGCGGTTTAGCGCCGGTCTGTTGCTCTAAATATCCTGATTTCGATTCCCATTTACGGACCTCCCCCCATCCCCTCTCTCTCTCTCTCTCTCTCTCTCTCTCTTGCTTCTATTACATATTTGTATTTTCTTTCTTTTCACTTATTAGCATATTTACAGCTCTAAAATTGATCGACAACTGCGTTTTCTAGCATTTTCCTTAAACCACAGACCATTTAAAACTGTTATGAAGAATGTAAACAATATTATGTGTCATTCGATATACCTTTAAAAACTTGCATTCTTATTGCAATAATTTTATTTTCTGCAGTTGAGTTTCTTCAACTCAGTTTTTGTTGTTGTTTTTGTTGTTTTATATATACTACTCAAATACTCAACTTTTCAATCCTTACTTGGGTGTATTTTTTGTACTAAAATGGACATTGTTTTTGTTTAAAGGTAATAAATATGTGGGTCATTTTATTTCAGTAGTTTTTTTTATTTTCATTTTTTTATTTATTTATTTATTTATTTATTGTAATTGGGTCTTTTAATTGGTAGGAATCAATATTGTCAAAATTAATTAACAAATAAACAAATGACAACTTATAATTCCGCAATAACATTTTTAAGTTGAAAATACAACTCTATATTTTATATTGAAATTTCAATAGTGTATTTATGCTATTTTTTAGAATAGAAAACGTTTTGCTGTTGTTTTTGTTTAAAATCTCAAAATTAAGATTGCATACTTTGAGATGTTCAAATGATTGGGTTTGTAAAGGATAGTTGTGAAATTTTCAGAGATGTGGACAAATAAAACAGAAGTTATGTCCATTTAGTGACACATGATATGTGGTGCTAAGCAAACTTTTAGTAGCACTATCCAAGCTTTCGAAGTACATGTACAATGATCTTGCAGGGAAACCTGGAGCAATTTAGCCTATTTAAATCTAATCATAGTCAAAATGATATGTGTGTGTATAGATAGATAAACAGAATGAGGTAATGCAATTCACGTTCTGTAAGTATAGCGTCACTTTGATTGAATCAAATCATGTCTGGCTTTCATGTCGCCAAGTGGCTCAGAGGCTTAGGTAGCGATCGTTATTTATTTCGTGTTTTTTATGAAAAGATAAAGCACACATTCTATATTGAAATTGTTTTGTAAGTGAAACACAGATACATCAAAGATTTTTTTTACTTTTAACACAATAAAAATATGAATTTGTAAACATTAAACGACATATGTTGTTTATTGTGACCTGTGATAATCTATGAATAAACACCTAGTAGACCTTGAGTCCAGATGTAGCATGCATGACTCCAAATCATCTGGTCCGTGGTTCGAATCTCGGCTGGGTCACTGCTTACTGCCTTGGAGCAAGAGATCTCAAAACGTTCAACTCCACCCAGATTTATAAATGAGCAGGCTACCTGTGAGTGTTATCCTGGTAATGCATATGACTTCCTAGCGTAACATGTCTTGGCCGTTCATACCGGACAAAGAAAGGGGGTAAACATAAATAGTCGGCTGACAGTACTCAGGCTTGAAAGTAAAGTACACCTATGGATCACTTTTTTAACCTTACAGCTAAAACAGGAACTATCTCTATCTCATCCCCCCTCTCTCTCTCTCTCTTGCGCGCGCTGTCATTGGTTTGTATGTATCTTCATTAAGGTAAAGTCCCTGTAATGGTTCAGCAACATTTCGGACCTCATGACCTTTCACGAAGATAACCAAGGATTCCCAATGTTTTATTAGGGCACCTTGGTTATCTTGGTAGAGGTTAGGTGGTCCAAGTCGTAGTGGAATCATTATAGGGACTTTACCTTAAACATAATTTATATCAAGTTTTCACAGCTCAGTTTTGCCACGCTTGCCAAGGCCTTTTTTCTTGTTCTTTTGAAATCAAAAAGTTCTTACAATTCCTGTTCACACGTTACACGGGTTATACGGGAGTTATTAATGTTACAGACTGTGGATCCTAGTGGGCTTGTATTAAGATATAGATAGCACGTACAAAAAATGAAAAGGGGAAGACAAGTAATGACAACATTTTATTTTTTTTTTCAATATAATTGTGTAAAGCTGTTTTAAGTACATGAGGATAAATTATATGTATTGATCTACATGTATTGGGAAAAAGAAGATTAATCTTGTAAACTATACATTTTTGCAGTAGTTTAGCATGATTATGATATAAGGGACTGACAATGATTACAATGATGATTCTTCTTTAAAGTACCTATTTCTAGAATAAAAAAAAGAATGAATTTCGTTTGAAACCTCATATTAGTACATTTTTTTTAAGATTATTAATCTTGTTTCTTTTATCATCATGATAAGTCTAAGAGAAATGAGTGAAATGGTCATATACAGAAGGAAAAAATCTTGTTTGTTTTATCATCATGATAAGTCTGAGAGAAATGAGTGAAATGGTCACATACAGAAAGAAAAAATCTTGTTTGTTTTATCATCATGGTAAGTCTGAGAAAATGAGTGAAATGGTCACATACAGAAGGAAAAAAGAGACAGGAAGTCATTTAAGTGTCTTGCTCATATTGTCCAAGCAGGTAAAACTATTCAAACGATTTTAAATAGAATATCAATTAAACTTCATTATTTTTAATGTTTTTGTTTGTTGATTGTGGTGTTTAATGTATTCAATAATGAAATCTAAATCAAATCAGTTTATCGTTACTGAAAACAAAATCTTGTCCCAAAGCATCGTCGGAAATCCCACGTTCGCTTAATACGCTTTGCTTCTTAATCGAACTGTGGGATATTTGGTAAGCATAACTTCATACTCATGAATTATTGATTAGGCATTTCATTGGATCCATGGCAGACACAGAACGGCGACAGCAGTGAATATTTGACAAATGAAACGGCTCGGGATTTTGAAAATTAGCATCGTTTTACTATGAAAAGCTGACGTCACGCTCCTTGCCTAAGCTTTGCAGTTTATCTTGCGGGAAAATGAGAAAGCTTTAGTTTTTGTAATTTTCAACGAAGAGTATTCAAAATACCATGTGCTTTTTCAATGGTAAGCAAGAAGCTGATTAATACTCATGAAAACTAAGTTTTGTCAGCTAAATAACCCACGGTATATACAGAAGTGATAAAGGAATACATATCGTGGGTTTTCAGCGATGGTCTCAAAGGGGGAAGATGGAAGTGAGTGTGTGTGTTTCTTTTATTTTCAATGCATGTCACAATGAAAACTAAATAAAAACAAATCAACATTATTTTAAAAAGGTATTCCAGATGGTGCAGTTAGCAGCCTGTGTCCAGTGGTCTATCAAGGAGACCCCAGTTTTTCCTGTGAAACATATACAACAATTAAATATTGAATTAATGCATTCAATATTGTTTGAATGCAACTGATTTTTTTAATTCAACCAGATGAACTACAGATACTCTATTTTTATTAATTCAGCGAGAGATATTAAATAACTCATATGAAAGAAATTGATTACATATGTATATACATCAAAATCTAAGTAATTATGGTTCTGAGATTTTAATGCATGGTGTAAGAAGCGAAAAAAAGCAACAATATTTTGTACTGAATGCATGATATATAAGACAAACAATGATCAAGTTGCAATGAGATACACCAGCTGTAACCTAAGTTATGATATATCTTTATTTTATCAGTTAAGAATCAATTATAAAAATACTGATTAAATCAAAACCTAAAGTATATGAACCAAAAATACCTAAATAGCTATAACCGAAACATAAAAATAATCACTTTCCTCTCTCTAAATCTAATGCTGTTAAAAGAAAAATAAATAGAAAGAAAAATGTGTCCCTACTGGGATTCGAATCCTTAAGCAAGTTTTGGTTTGTTTATGGATAGTCACCAACTAGAGGAAATACATAAAAGTTCCAGAACCTTAATTCGTAAGAAGTAAATCTAAGAAACAATGTATGCATATTTTCTTCAATACTAAACTTTGTATATACTTACTTATTGAAATAGTCAATAATGTATGCCAATATAAGGTAATGGTCTTCAACATTGCAAGGCTAATTATTCTTTTTTTTGTTTCTTGATACAAATAAAATGACTATGTAGGAAAGTATGTTTTTAAAACAAAACATACCTTTGTAAGCATTAAGTCGTCGATTGATATATGCACGTCTGGTGAGAAGACAGGAGCAAGGGTCAGTATCAGAGAGAAGATGAAGAGGTTGTCTTCCCAAGGACCGGAACACGACTCGTACTCAGTGTAGACCGTCTCTGCTTTATCTAATATACACCGGAACCCCCATTCTGTAAGGCTGCAATTGGTATCGCACACACTTAATGCATCGCACACACTTAATGTAGACAGGTCTAGGGAGAAGAGATACATAATTCTTGAAGGGCATAGTACAACATAAACTTCATATTATGATATTGTCTGACAATTTTGACCTGAGACTGATTAATCTCCGTGATGTTCTTCGTCAGTTTCCGTAAATTTTTATGCCCGAACATATGCTTTTAATGTTAGTATGGCTTGCAATGTTTTATACTTCAAATAAGTCCGTGTGGCTCAGTGGTAAGTTCAGTGATCTTGTAATCACGAAGTTGCTGGTTGGAGACCTCGGTGCTGACAAATACAGAATCTATATATATTTATTTTTAAATTCATAATATTCTCACATTTTTTAATTAATTGCCATGTGATCGGATGGTTGAATAGTTGTTCTTTTGATTTAAACCATTTCGAAGATTTCTTATACGCCTGTTTAATCCTATATGCGGTCGAGCAATGAAAATCTAGCTAGAGTAATAAACACACACACACACACACACACACCAAGTATATATATATATATATATATATATATATATATATATATATATATATATATAATTACCGATTGACCGCTGCCATAGCTTTTAAATACTATCTTCTGAAACCCCTTGAAACCCATATCAATTTTTCCCGTGCAGCATTCAGTTGAAAGAATCTCTAAACATACACAGATTGTGCAGAGGTTTCGGGTCCCCGCATCTGTAAATTTGAAATAAAGAAAAAATTTTTCAAATTTAAAAAGAACAAGAATAAAAAAAACATGTTCGTTTTGTTTTGCGATTATTTTAATGTTTTAAAAATCACGGGGAAAGTATTGTTGGGGTATCAATTTTAAGCATTAAATACGTTGAGAGACACTGGGTTTAAATTTTAAAATCAGCATCGTCCCTTAGTCAGAAAACAAATCGAAAGGGGACAAAGGTTCAAAAGCACAAAAATGAAACAAATTTTTAAAAAAACATTTTAAACCCTACATGTTTAATCCAGTCGAAGATTGAAATTGCAGTATGCGTGTTTAAATTTTAACCCAGTAGATATATTCTTCACATCTGACAGCCTCGAAAGAAAAAACGATGCAATTCTTTGGTTTAAAATTTTTATGAAAATAAAAATCATTTTTTAATATAAAAAATTTAAAAATATGAAAACTTTTTTCCTGCAATTAATGTTGTATAATTTTTAAAAACACGCATTGATGACCCCCGAATGAAAATTCCAACTTCACACATCTTTTAACGTTATATCCAATTCAGTAGCTCCATTTAAAAAAAAAAATGATTTGTATCATTTGTTCTTTCCATGTCTGCAAAAAAATTTTGATTGTGCATACTCCTTCAAAATAAACAAGAGTATCCATTTTACAGAAATGCCCGCATTAAAATTTGTGCGCATTATTTTTATCAAAAAATTTTTTAAAGATTTAGGGGTTTTTTGCTAAGGTATTGCCAATCCGTGACCCGTGTCAGTAACATATATATTTATAGTTTTTTTTTATTTTTTTTATTTTATAGTTTTATTTTTAAATTCGATTAACTTTTTGACAGATATGATAAAAGTTTTTTAAATGAATGCGAATTAAAAATAAAAAGTTATATTCCATATATGCAATCATTGATGTATTCCGAAACAAATTTTCAAGACTGCCGAATAGTTAAAATTAATACATTGTCAAAGCGGGGATTAATACATAGAAAAAAAAAACAAATACCTAAACACTGACGGGATTTTAAATCTGCTTCTTATTAGTATCAAATGTTGGATTGTTTAAGACATTCATATAGCATTTTTTCAGATGTGAACAAAGCAAAACTCGAATCGTTTTTTTTAATTTAAAAATAATTAACGTGAAACATGTAACAGCTACATTTTAAAAATACTTTTATAAAAAAAATTTATAAAATAAGTTTTTTAAAAACAAAATCAAATTGGGAAAAATGTTTAAAACTTTTTAAAAAAAACGATTAAAATGTTTAAAAAACAAAAAAAAACGTTTGGAAAGGGGGTTTTTTTTTCCCGGAACTATTAACCCCCAATGAAACGTTTTTTTAAAAAGTATAAATATATAAAAAATTCCCCCTTAAGTACTAAAAAAAGAAAATAAATTTTGGTTTTTTTTTTTTGTTGTGTTGTTTTTGTTGTTTGTTGTTTTTTTAAAAGAATTTAAAATTGATGTATTAAAAACATACCTGCTTCATTGATCAAAACCTAAAATTCTTTTCCAGAAGTTGCCCCTGGGGAAGCCCCTACAAGGTAATCAAAATTTGAAACATTTTGAGGCAAAAACTTCGTTTGTCACATCTTCTATGATTCATTTTGCTTAAAAAATTCTTTTCCCAAAAGGGGCTCCAAAAACCAGGAAAGTGCTGAGCGTAACCAAAGACACATCACCCCGCAGCTAAAACGAATGAAAACTTAATTTGAATTTTTTTAAAATGAAAACAAATAAAATACGTAATGTTTGAAATGTAATCTTTTTGATAAAAAAAAAAAAAATAATTTATTCAAAAGCAAACTAACAACAAAATTTTTAAAATTTTAACACTGCTTAAAATTTTCCCACGAGTATAAACTATATAGTTCCATAACGCTTTTGTTAAATGGAGCGTTAAAAACAAAAAAATTAGACAAGGATACAAAATTTTTCTTTTTGCTTTTAATAAAACCTCGCATTGCATCATTATTTTTAAACACAACAAAAATAAAACAGAAATACTAATACATTGATATAAAAACATAATAAGTAAAACCCTTTTTTTTTAAAATATTTTTCCTTTAAAGTACCTGAAAATCAGCAAAGAGTCACACTCAACATGTAACATATATAGCGGTACTATATAAAAAAAGGGGAAGCCCATGACATGTCAATTTCTGATGTCAAATGCAAAAAAATATGTTTAAATTTTGAAATTGATATTTATTTAAAATACAAAGCACAGCTTTGTATGGCAGGGTTTAAACGCGGTTTTAAGGGAAAAAATTGTTTTATTTTTTTTTTTTTTTTTTTAAAGAACAGAAATTTTTATTGAGACTTTTAAAGTACTCATTTGGGGACATTTTTGCCCAAAAGATTCGGGTAAAACAGTAATGAAGGGAAAAAGGGGGAAAAAAAAGAAGGAATGTTTCGAAAAAAGGTTATATGTTTTTGAAACAATATTATAAATATAAGAAATGAAATAGGATGAACATGTAATAAATGATTTACTATATATCAAAAATTTAGCAAAAAAGCGGCTTTAGGTCAAGACAAAAAGTTGTTTATTTTTTATATGCTGTGGAAATAATGACACCCCGACTGAAAAAAGCAGGTTTTTTTCGTTGCCCCAAATTTTTGGGAAAAATTAAGGGAATTAATTTATGAAATGGAAAGAAATGGCCATTTTAGCAGATTAAAAGGTCTACCGGAATAATGTGTATGGTAATTTTTTATTTTCATAAACCCAAATTTTAAAAATAAACTCCTGTCTTGCCCAAAAAACCAAACGGGGCAGAAAAGACAACACAAAATGAAAATAGTTTAAATTTTTATAACTGAAAAGCTATTACTTAGGGTTATATACAATTTTTATTCTGACGTATTCTTAAAAAAAAAAACCGTTTAAACAATTGCTATTTTAACTTCAATCAAAAAGTTTTCCCTTCTTTATGCTTCTTTTAAATCAAATAATAAAAATTTCTTTTTCCTACAAGTTTTAAAGTTCAATATACTTTTAGGGGGGGAGTAGGAAGTATTTACAAGATTTTTTTTTTTTTCATAAAACAAGGCAGTTAATTAAAAATGATATTTCCCCAATCAAAACATTCAACATAGCATTTTTTTCCTCACAAAAGTATCGATTTTTGAAATTCCCGTTGAATTCTTAATGGGGGCACTGATAAATTACAAAAATACATCAAAAATTTTTAAAAACTTTTAAAATAATTTTTATATCGAAAAGGATTAAAATTCTTTAAACATAATAAGCGGCTCTCAAGATTTTAACCAATCTTTTTTAAAAATCAAAAAACTCTTTTTTTAAAAATAAATAAAAAAAAAATTAAAATTTTTTTTTGAGCGCTTTATCAAAAATATGCAAACCCCTATTGCTTAGAAGTTGTTAACATTTTTACCCATTCTTTTTTTTTTTTCTGTACAAAAGCGTGTTGTGGTAAACGAGGTTAAAAAATTTATCCGTGTAAATTTAATTTTAAACCATATTTCATAATCCAAAGATTAAATTTTTTAAATGGGAAACCCTTTCCAAAATTCACCGTAAATAGCTAGTAAAATATTTTTTTTTTTACTCTTTAAAAGTTTTTTACAAAAGTAGGTGTTCCTTTCAATCTCTTTGATTTTGTGTACCCCCATGTCTCTATGTATAATTAAAGGATAGGGAAAAACAAAGCGTTCAAATAATTGACAAAAAATTTTTTTGGGGTAAGATCAAAAAAACTACTTTGCACAAAAATAAATTCAATGATTTTATGCTTTCAATTTTTAATCCCAAATTCCATACAGCTAAAAACAGTCCTAAAAATTTAAAGGGATCAACAACCCCATTAGGCCCTTGTAAGCCAACCCAGTAGGTTCAACCCCCCCCCCCCCCGTTTGGGAATACCCTTATTTTTTTTTAGTTGTAATAACAGATAACCCAATATTTCAAAATTTTTAGCAAATTTTCTAATGAGTTTGAATCTCTTCAGTGTTTTTTTCCTACAATGGCCATATCAAGCAAAGTAGCATGTCAAAAATATAATTATTGTAGATCAAATTTTGCCTTTTTTTAAAAAACATTAAAAATCTTCAACAAATAAGAAAAAGGAGAGGGGGCAAAATTCCCCTACGGGACCAACGCATAATTAAAATAATCGATAAGATGAACAGACTTTTTCTGATTTACCCTTTTCATACATACCCCACAATCTTTTTTTGAATTTTAAATTTATAATTTCAAAACCCTAAAACATTTCTAAAATTCAAAGCTTTCATCATATTTTATAAATAACAAAACCTTTTTTTTTCTTTTTAAAATTTTTTTTGGGAATGCATAAGAAGTAATTGATCAACTGTTGATCTCCCTTTTCTGAATCCAAAATTGCTTGATAAAATTATTTTTTTCACAAAAAATTTTAAAAGCTTTATTTTTTAAATTTGTAAATTATTTTTGACACGCTTTAAAAAAGAATTCCCCTTTTTAAATTTTTTACACAGCTATATTACCTTTTTTTGTAAGGGAAAAATAAAACCTTCCAATTTTTAGGGAAAAACGAAAAAAAATTTTAAAAAATCAAAAAAGTGCGATAATAAATCATACATACAATAAAATATTTATTATTAACAATCATTCTAGGGCCTTTTAATTTTTTAAAAATTTTGATTGCATTGATATTTTTATATTATAGGTTGATCCCAATTTATGAAAAGAAAATTTGCATAAAATATTATTGCAAAAAATATTCTGCCCCATACTAAACATCAAAAATCCATCCTTAAATTTGAAAAATAAACTTTAAAAGCATTATAAAAATTAGGGTTAACTGCTTTGATTCGATTTAAAGTACTTCCAAAAATCTCTGGTTTACTTTTCTTGGGCGTTTTATTTTTGCATTTTTAATTTGTAGGCAATTTTTTTTTTTTTCCGGAAAATGGTTTTTATAAAATTTTTTTTATTCTAAAAATGTTAAATTTTTTGAAAAAGATTTTTATATTAAAAGCATTCGCGCCTGTATATAATACCCCCCAAAAGCAATCTGTATTTAAAATTCCCTTCTTTTTTAAAAAATGATTTACTTAAAAAATGGGTTGTTTGGGGTGTGTATTTTTTTTTCGAAAGGGTCTGCCCCTGATTAATATTTTTTAAACCATTTTACAACAATTTTAAAAATGCCGACTCTTAAGTCATTTTTATTTACAATCTATTAAAAAAGGTCGACCAATATGGTGATCGGAACCTTTCCCCTATAATCATTACACCCTTTAAAAATTAATCTCCCTTTCACCTGGTCCCCAGGTTAGGGTGTTACACAAAAAAGTAAAAGCAAGGGGGGGTGGTCATATTATTGAATGGCAGAAAAGTAAAAAAATTGGGTTTTGAAAAGTGACGCTCGTGCTCAGCAATAGTCAATACTGGAGCCAAAATTGAAAAAAATTGTAGATTGTATTGCCTTCGACCCCTGACAATCGAATGGGGTAGATGAAGGTAAATAACTTTACACCGTAATTATTTTTTACTTTTTCAAAGACCCCTTAAAATGCACAAAATAAAAAGTCAGTCCCAAATTCTATGAAACTTACAAATAACAGTAATCCCATTTTTAAATTTCAAGGGGGAAAAAGTTTAAACAATTCGACACCCGGAGGGAAATTTTATCGGGTTTCCCTCGGGTACCTACGTCCCAGGTACATATACAGAAAACCCAACTAGAAACGGGATGGCGGTTGCAAAAAGTCGGGAGAAAAAATACAGTGCGTGGTTAAAAAGCAATGCAACACACAAACCGGGAAATGACCTGAGGCAAACCTCGTACAAAAGATTCCAGGCAAATGCATGGGGCGTTCTTGAACCCCCACAATCGAACCCAAATATAAATAAAGCAGAAAACCCCCTTACTTTAAAGGGGAAATACCCAAAAAAAAGACTTTGAACATATGTACACAAATAATGAAAAAATATTTGTAGGGGGGGGGTTTTTTTAAAAGTGTTAAAAAAAAAATTTATTGGCCAATATGTAAGAGACAAGGCATTAAAATAACAGCATAACATTTACAACCCCACCCTTTGGACGGGTGGTCCAAAAAATGCGGAACCAAGAAACGGGTACTTCTTGACGGGTTTTGGCCACGTGACATTATACAGGCATGGAGAAAAAAAAAACGGTTTTCCGTCATACAACGTGCCAAAAGGGGGGGAAGGGTAGGTTTTTAAAAATTAAGATAGTTGTGTAAAAAAAGTTTTAATTTTTTTTATTACTGTTTTGTCCTGTATTTATTGTACATGTAAATTACCTTCGTTTATGGAAGCTACGGGCCCCCATGTCAAAAGCGTATTATCCCCCGGGTATGTTTGATAAGTTTCTCTTTGGGGTGGAATATCAAGATTGGTTAAATAATATATCATATTTTTCTCAATTAATTTACAACGATTAAAAGGTGTTGGGGTCGTAACAAGATTTTTCGTTTTTTTCAGCAAGGAAAACACCCCCGGTTGAGTACACCATAGGATAAAAAACAAGAGATGTGTTTCGTTTTAGAACCAAAGAGTAAAAAAGTTGGTTTCAGACCAAATTTAGAGTTGACATGTATATTTATTTAGAAAACACCGCTCAATACAGTATTAATACTTTAGAGAAATTTTTGACCATTACAAGATAAATTTTTTAAAGTATTCTGCAAAAAATCGGTTTAATTATGGGGGTTTTAAGCTCATCTACAAAGCAAAAATCTATTTAAAACCAAAAATCGCGAAGTAGATAAATGAAATTTTCTTGAAATAATAACTTGTTTTTTCAACACATTTTCCAAAAATGTACAGGCAGCAATTAGTTTCAACAACAAATACCATGTCTCTTTTTGATCAATTTTTTTTCAAGTAATCCATTGATCTACTTTATCATTTCTATTCTTGATTTGGTAAATGTTTTTCACATGACCAACATTCCCGAAAGCTCTTAAGAGGGTTTTTGATAAAAATTTTTGCCTCCAAAAGATGGCAGATATTTTAGATCATATCGAATTATGAGACCTTTTTTCACAAAGTTACTCAGGCATTAAATTTTTTATGGGAACAAACGGGTTAGGTAGATACCGAAAATAGCCCCATTTTTTGCGAAATACTATCATGAGAAAAACCTCGTTATTAAGAAAATTTCAAAACTTTTCTTTTTTAAAAAAATTTTTTTTTTTTTTTTTTTTTTTTTTTCCATCTTTTCTTTTTTCATACCTATTTTTTTGAAACCCCAATACAGTTTTAAAAAGTATAAAAAATAAATTTAATGTTTTGAAAAAACAGTACAACAAATTTTTTTTATTTTCTTCTTTAAAGTTAATCCTAAATATTTATTTTTTTCCTTTTTCATACATTCACTTATTTATATTTTCTTTCCCTTTTTTGAAAAAAATTAATATTTTGGGTTTTTTTTAACATAAACACGTTTTTTCGAAAAAAATTTGGGTTAAAAAATTTAAAATGTTTTCTTTTTTAACGATTTTAAAACTTTTTTTTTAAATAGTAAAATAACAATAAATATTTTAAAATTTTCCCTTTTTTTTTGCAAAAAGTTTGTCTAAAATTTCGTGAGGGTTACTTTTTAGTATTTACATTGGTAGTTTTAATAAATTATTTTGCATATCATGGGGCCAAAAAAACTTTAGATGTTTTTAATCAATCAACCCAAAATAACTTTAAAATAGTGAATTTTCACTTTTCCTTCGTTTTTGGGGGTTTTTCGTTTTGTTGACTGCTATTTCGTGAGCGTTATGTCTTGGATCCCTTTTGTAGTTTATAAAATACAACACCGGAATATTTTTGGGCCTAAAAAGTTTTTTTTTTTATAAAATTTTAAAAATTTTCTTAAATACATTATAGTGATAAATTAGGTTTTTACTTTTCTTTTTTAGGGTGTTTTTTTCCCCGATAGATTTTCGGAATAGGGTTTTCGGTAAAAACGATGAATAATTTCGCACATTTTTTGGGTTGGGGCACCTCTTCTTTTTGAATAACTTATAGTGGTTTAAGTAATTAAAAATTTTTTCCCCATATTTATAATAGAGTCTTTAAAACTGAAATTTAAAATCTTTTGACCTATTTTCATAAAATTGGTCTAAATTTTTGTAGCAATTTTTCTTTTAAGGACCTTCCTTTGGTAGTTTTAAATAATACATTTTTTGATATCAAGGGCCCCTTTTTTTAAGTATTAATCATATCAAATTTTTATACCTTAATAAAAATGAAAATTGTCACTTCCCCCTTGGTTTTTTTAAAA
>CM037780.1:16304736-16354736 GCA_021229015.1 Solen grandis | reverse complement strand
AGGGCCTCGCGTGTATCGGTGCTATACACCGGGCACATTCAAGAAACAGTGGGTCTATTCAGAAGGAGCAAGGGTAGCGCACCCGGATTCCTTGTATCCTTACCTGTCTCTGTGTGTAGGTGGGTGGGCAACCCTAACAGAAAATCTCCAATAGAGCCAAAGTCAGTGGTGCTGGGTCTTAGAGGCGTTCTCTGTCAAAAACCGCACTACCATGCTCGATACGCCTGCGTGCGAACACAAACAGCAACAAAACATTTATGATAAATATTTGGTAGCTATAGCAACGACTGATTTAAGTCATAAAAATAAATGTTTAAATAACATTTTGTTCACTATTCTCTCATTTATCATGTTTTATATCATCTATTGATAATTCATTTTAAAGCTTGAAACTACAGTTAAGTTCGTTTCTAACATTATGAAGGGACCACGGTGATTTGAATGTTATAACTGGTATGTTTTTCAGTCTCTGCACAGACCTGCTTTACACTCGGTAATTATCGAGTGTTTCCGTAATCTGCGCATAAAATAATTATGTTTATGTAGTTGTGTTATTTAAAAATATTGTTTATTCCATTACTTTTTTAAAATGCAGGTAAACATTTTATTCACTATATCTTAATTACCTGGTAACTTAATTAACCCGATATACTGTGAAATTAATCTTAATACAACATGTATTTTCACGAACGATAACTCGAGAGAACTGCATATACTATGATAATTACCATGCTTTGAGCTATAGTGCGAGGACTGCTTAATAAAGATACACAACAAATGATTCTTTATCTGCTTTAATAAGCATAAGAAAAACAAATGTTAAAAAGTCATACATTTGCGGTTTGGACTCATATCTCCAAGGGCCGTTACTTCCTGTATTTTCAGCTTATTACGCCATATTGAATTTGACGTAGAAATAGACATCTCATGAACGTCACACAGATCAATCCTAGGCTAATAGACATCTCATGAACGTCACACAGATCAATCCTAGGCTAGAGCGACAACGTTCAATGTCATGTATACCCACACAGAAATTATCTTACTGTTAAGAAACATAAAATTAATACTACCGGCAGCAATACACTACCTCGCAACCGAGAGTGATTTTCACGGTTTGCCAAGTCTCACTCACACCCATTCACAAAGATGTCGGCCCAACGAAACGTTATAATTAAAGTGATTATTGGCCTGGGGATCAGTTAAGCCGGGCCTTATACGGATGATAATGTTATATTTAAAAACGTTGTATCGAATATTTTATATAGACACAGAAGGAGTTTGATCGGGACTTTGAAACTGTTAAAGCATGCTAATGTTATATGCGTTCGTGTTATAAACGAACTCTACGGTATATTAAAATATAAAAAGCTATTGCTGTCATGGTAACCCCGAATAATCATTCCACATAGAAACAAATAATGAAAATATTATTGAGTATTTGTTAATAGATATCTAAAAGAATGTCAAACGAGATATATTTTATGTTTATCTATTTTGATTATGTTAAAAATACTGCATTTGAGCTTTAACAGTGAACAACTTTCCCGGGTTGCCATGGCAACAGGATTATCAATTTAAAAATAATAATGTTGTTTAATGTCACACAACAGTCTACTCTACATCTTGTAGTATTTTCTCGAAATTCTGAAGATGAGCCATTTTTTCCCTTAGCGAACATCGTAACTGCAGTATTTTTAACCGTTGTATAAATGAACTGGTATTAGTTAAACTGCATTATCTTATTAACTGTAGTATCAAAATTAAATTGTATCATTTTAATCGCACCCTTAGTCCTTTATATCAAAATCCCTGTTATATTTTAGACACATATCACGTCCACGTTAATTTATATTACACTAGTATCTCCTCGCTTAAATCGAACTCGAATAAAAGAGTACGAGTAAAAGGAATTTCGGTTAAAATGATACCACACTTTAATCATACAACGGTTAAAATGATACTAATTAAAGATTTTACAGTTAAAATGAAACATAGTACTACTGTTACAGGATATTACAGTTAAAATGATACCATAGTTTAATTAAGTTAAAATGATACCATAGTTTAATTATACAACGTTTAAAAGGATACTACAGTTACAGAATATTACAGTTAAAATGATACCATAGTTTAATTATACAACAGTTAAAATGATACCACAGTTTAATTATACAACGTTTAAAAGGATACTACAGTTACAGAATATTACAGTTAAAATGATTCCATAGTTTAATTATACAACAGTTAAAATGATACCACAGTTTAATTATACAACGTTTAAAAGGATACTACAGTTACAGAATATTACAGTTAAAATGATTCCATAGTTTAATTACCTTCAGATAAGTGGGTGCGCAGATTTCCCTAGAGACACCACACTTTATCAGTGTGTATAGCACATCCTCTTGAGCAAATCAGAGTCAGTTTATCACAAAGCACCGATTATTTTGACCTGCTTGAAATAACTCTGAATGAATTGAATTTGCTTGATGAACCATCCAGGATATTTAACTGTGATGAATTTGGGTTTTCAGGATTTAACCCAGGTATAAAGGTGATTGTTCCAAGAGGTACAAGGCATGCATATCAGAGTATGGTAAACCTTTCTGGTCATGTCACACTTTTGAATGCAATCTCAGCAGCTAGTCAGACCACTCCTCCCATGCTTATTTTTTCACAGTGTCTCCCTCGGATGGTCTGTGATGGTATGCCTGATAGCTGGACATTTGTAACAACTGAAAAGGTTTACATTACTACAAATTTATTTGTTCAATGATTTGAACATAGTTTTGTACCATATATAGGTGAAAAGCGACCTGTTCTGCTAATACTTGACAACCATGATACACATGTATCAAAGGCATTCATTTGATGCAGCACAAAGACATACTGTAGACTTGTTATTTCTACCTGCACATTCCTTCACTCTCTTACAACCTCAAGATGCTGGGTATTTTCACAATTTGAAGCAAAAGGTTGCTGAAATTTCCACTCAGCTTGGTTACTTGGGAAAAAAAACATTGCCAAGACATATTTTCCCAAAGGTCTTAATGCAGGCTTTCAACAAAACTTTAGGAACCACTGCTGCATCAGCTTTTAAATGTACAGGAATATATCCCTTAAACAAAGTTGCTGTTATTCCTGACACAAAACCTTAACAGCCAGGACCTGAAACCACAAAATCTTTTGCGGATGATGAGCATTTTGTATGTGAAAACTGTGAATATTCAAAAGAAAAGGCTCTTGTTTAGTTAGGTATAATATCTGAGGATCTGAGTTCAATTTTAGTAGAACCTCCTCGTTCCAAGCAACAGGAAGCTGCAACCGAAAGGAAAACTTATACAAATGCACAGTTTTGAGCCTGCAAAGAAAAAGGAAACAATGAAATTAAGACATGATATTGAAATCAAAGCTACTGAAAATGACACTGGAGAAATCCGACAGGACCAGATCCACAATCATGATGTTTGTGTTGTTTGTATGGTAGGTGACAGAGCAGAATATTCATGGGTAGGGTGTGATAAATGTGACAAATGGTACCACTATGAGGGTTTGCCATCTAGCGTACAAACAGATGTTGATCTGAGTTTGGTAACCAACACAAAATGGTTTTGTGGACATTGTGTGAAGGAGTAATTATGGAGACTAAACCATAACTGTTGTTCCTGTTTATGTTACCTGACTGTTACTTTTTAGATTTGCAAAATGTTGTACTTTGAATGCACAGTAATTTAGTCATAAAATCATGCCCACTTTGATACAAAGTTACACCCTACCCATAACAGTAAACGTTCCACCAAAAAATGCAAAATATTCAACAGTAAATATATTTACTTACGTTAAATTCTTAACAGGTAGTTTTTTTTAAAGAAAAAAACAACAACAACATATATATATATATATATACCTGCTTCATATAGATGGATCAGTCTGAAAGTATGACATATGTTTCCATGCAATACCCGTTTTATTTTTGTAACATGCCGGTGGGCGAGCATGGGTCTTCTCACTTTAACATTGCAGTAATATGATTTTGGTAGTGTTTGACCTTATAAACAGTACCCGGATGTAATTGTTTACGTTTGAAATGGGTCACTTTGTGTGTCAAATATGATAATAAATCTGAATTTTCATTTCAAAATCAAATTATATAAAAAAATATTTTCAAATAATTGTCTCTACTGGGCGAGCATAGGTCCGGTGAGTCTGTGATAATCAAAGAGAGGGAGATTGGGATTTAGTTCAGGTCAGTAGGGTCAAGGTCACTGTTACTAAACTATATTTTTTGTTTCCATTAAATAATTTCTTTTAGGATTGAGGTATGATGGTAAGGTCAAGGTCACTGTTACTAAATAATGATTTTTGTTTTCATCAAATTACTTCTTTTAGGACTGAGGTATGATGATCAAATTAAGTATATAGATACCTTATAGGTAGAAGAAGATTGGTATCGATTTTCAGGTCATTAGGGTCGGGTCAAGGTCACTGTCACTAGATAAAGATATTTTGTTTCCATCAAATTACTTATTTTAGGATTGAGGTATGATGCTCAAATTTAGTATTTAGATACCTTAAAGGAAGAGGAAGATTGGGATCGATTTTCAGGTCATAAGGGTCAAGGTCACTGTCACTAGATAAAAATATTTTGTTTCCATCAAATTACTTATTTTAGGATTGAGGTATGATGATCAAATTTAGTATTTAGATACCTTATAGGAAGAGGAAAATTGGGATCGATTTTCAGGTCATGAGGGTCAAGGTCACTGTTACAAAAAATAGATTGGCTTGCCTGGGGCAACTCTTAAAAATCTGGTTTCTTTTCATTTCACATGTTTGTTTTTTTTATTAATTATGATCAATCAACTATTACAGTTGTTCAATATAATTTACCAAAGTTATTGTCCTTTTTATTGAATTGTATTGCCTTATTTATTGAATTTGCAAATATGTCCCTTTTAAGACTGCTTCAGGCTTTATGCAAAAATAGATAAATAATAAAAACATATTCTGACTTACTATAGCTAGCAGCTTTGAATCTTGATTTGGTTTCCTTTACATTTAAAACAGCTGAAGCGTACTGACATATAAATGTACATACATGCATCTACATGCTTTTACTTGTATCCTTGCATTTCCATATTCATGTGAATTTGCCAAGTACTGCTTACAAGCATTGAGTCCTATTGTTTGGGGTGGTGGGGCATGCCTTCTCTCAGATGTTGGGAAAGGAGCCTTAATATCGTATTTTGGGGAGAATATGAAAGAAAAATCCTAGTTTAAGATGCAAATTTGGGAAAACTGCATGGATTTACAGAATTTTTCAGAGTTGAAGGCACCTATGAATGGCCCCCGATAAAGAAGGGGAAAAAAAGCCCTGTGGGGAAATGGGGTACGTGGTGTGGGGAGGGGGGTATTCGTAAGCCTTTGGCTTACAGTTCTAGTTATGATATATCTTACCTATTTCCAAATTTACATCACATTTTCTAATATACATAATACGATAGAAACGTTTTTGAACAAAGGTGTGAGATATGACATAAGCTGACCAGTTGCAGTTCAGAAATAATTTCCCTTTGATATTGATACGTGTTTGGGTGATCCCCTAGGATGTGAATTCATATTCGGGTGATCTTTTATGATCGGGTACATGTGTGGGTGATTCCCTAAGGTGTAGATATACATGCACGGGTGATATCTTGGATAAAGATATATGTTCCCTAGGAAACGGATACATGTTCAAGTGATCCCCCTTGAATATGGATCGATGTTTGGGTGGTTACCTAGGATGTGGATACATGTTCCGATGACCCCTTGATACGGATGCATGTTCGGATGACCCCCAGGACATGTTTATATGTTCAGGAGATATCCTAGGATACGGATTCTTGTTATAAGTAGTGAAACCGTAGTAAACCCCAGCCATTTTTCGTAATTTAACATAGTTAACCGTATTTACCCGTACTTTATCCGTGCTTTCTTTAAATCTCTCTTTTGGCAATTTTTAACGTACTTCGAATCTACTTTAATTTAGGTGACCTAAGTGACACTACGGCAAACTACGTTCAAATTTAACTACGATTAACTACCTTCCTGTACGTACATATGACCATTGCTTTGAAAGAATACCCCAGCAAAACATGATCTACTGAGAAAATCTGTTTCTATCCAAATTAATGTAATCTCAAACTGCATCCTACCAACATTCATTTTTTTTAAAAAAAAAACCTTCCCAATTTAGACATTTCAAGATTACAGATGTTATAAACTAAAAATAATTCCAAATATATGTCGTCTGATACAGATAGAAGCAAAAATACCGTCAATAACTAGTGAAGAACTGAAGTTTTGACATCAATTGCTTGGAAATTATATCCAGGTGCCATATTTATAGCAACTTACAAATTTTCATTTCTTCAAGAAAACAAATTATATATATTCAATTGATGATAGAAATGAACTAAATTAAACACTGCAACAACAACAGCACAAAAGTACTAGATATATGACCTCTAAAGCTTTGTGACTCATCTGGAAAAAAGCTGCATTAGAGGGATTCTGACTTGAGTTCACTATATAATATAACTTTGCCTCCTTCTGTATTGGGAAAAACATTATGTCTCTAGGTATTTTTCTTCCGGTTGATTATATCACCAGGATTGAATTGATGGTGCTTGTAAGCTGTGACATGCAAAACAGTGATAGTCAACAGAGATTTACATGTCAGCATTAAGTAATGCGGAGAATTTGATAAATCACTTGAAAATGCCATGTCCTTGATTGCTTGGCATCAAAGCAAAACATTCGCTTTTCATACAACTTTAAAGAACCAATGGGATAACACATTTTCCAGTTTACACTACAGTCAACATATGCCTTGCAGCCTGAATAGTAAAAATCTGGATGTCAGTTGAATCTTCATGCATATCAAGTACTGCATAAACGGAAAACAATTGCAAAATATTTCCATCTTGCTGTTATCATATAAAACATAACTGCAGATGCACTTTTTCAATTTCAGCATATATTGTAAAACTGAACTGCTGTCCCTGTAAACTTACTCTTTGAATTATTTTACGCATCTTAGAGAACTGAAATTACTTCTGTTTTTGTATGTTCAAAGGCATATGATGAATTTTTCACTTCATTTCATTTCATCAAATACTTTATCCTTGTTAAAATTCGAAGCCTTTCAAATTCTTGAATTTTCGGAAAACTCTGCAGAAGACATTTCAGAAAAACAAATTCATCACTCTCAGCTGGAGACTGTAAATCTGACATGCTACTTTCAAGAACACAAGTATTATCTGTGCAAATGTTTTCCTCCCTTCCACACTGTGTTGACCTCCATTCTTCTTACTCATTCATATAATTTTTTATGACATTTTGATATATGTGACGTGAACGATTTCATAATACTGTATTTTCTACAACAATTTAAAAAAAAGTGCATTCATCTGTTTTGGCCATCCTTCAGATATAAATAAAAGTGTTTCATTAGATTAGCAACTTCACTTTTATTTCATAGTTTTTAACATTAAGCACATTTTAGGAGGTGATTGACTTCTTGGGTTCTATTTGTGACAAAATCGTTATGCTCTTGTTGGTCGTTTAGTACGATTTTATGCTTCCTGTACACATGGCTTGTGAACGATGAGTAGCGTCATAATGTATTTGGACATCCATTAATTCCGCATGTCATATGAGAGAAGGGCCTGTCTATGTGACTTACCGCTATTTTTTTAATATCTATTCGTACTATTTGTTTCTTTCCCACAAGAACCACACACGATCAATACTGATGTCGATGTAATAATAATTGTAATAACTTTATCAATGTGAGTTTTACAGCTTCAGTCATACCAGTTTTGTCAGTAAGACTCAATTTCGTAAACACTTCCTTGTTTGGTCAGTATAAAGAGCGTCCGGCTAAAAAGTTACGAACGATAACTCCGATTGCGATGCTAACACAGTCTTATCCCTCGCATATGAAAATGTCAACGGTAATTTTTTGTGGAAATTTCAATTTATTTGACAAAACCTACGAACAAAATGTACAATATTAACAGTAGAAACTTGATTTCTGAAAGTTATAATCAAGCGATTTTCATTATAAGAGGCTGGAAACTTAAGTCATACTGATACTTTCTTTTATGCTCAATCAATAAATATACACCATCATCAATGATATACACTGGCCTAGGTTTGACAAAACCACGACTTCCACTATAAATACGAGTAACGACGTCAAAGTTTCTGCAAGTAAAACTTGCTAGAAGTTATGTAGAGGTAACACCCACCATGTATTAATAAGACTAGACTAGATTTCTAATGTAGAGACATTTGTCTAAAATTGGTGCATTTCCACAGCTAACGTCACACTTGGTGTAACACTTACACGAAAAGTAAGGAAAGCAAGCACATATTTTTACAGTGTACTGCGTGACTTGCGCGACCCTGATCTCACAATTTGTTGACAGTTGAAAATGCCTAAGCTGAAGTCTGTGTAGCTACGGCATTTCAATATGATCGGTAAGCTGGCCAGTGGAATTCCGGTATTTCATCACATGTTTACTTTTGTTAGTTCTGATTGCATTATTCAAATGGGTATTGAACAGAAGGAAGTGGGAACACCTGTAGCTTCGGAATATGTGAAAACACCAAAATCGGAAGATGTTTAAACTAAATGTATCGATATACTAATGTAAAGTATTGCCTCTTCCGCAAAAAAACATTATTTAATACTTAAATGATTAATATTCTATTTTTAGTTTGTTATTTCCTTTAATCACTTTATTAACTGTTACTTTTACATTTATTCATTACGTGATATTTTTGTTCTTTTCTCATATATAATGATATGTCTAAAGTACGTATATACATAAGTATTTATTCCTTATAAATAACAAAATCCAAACAAATCAAAGCTATGTTTTTAAAGATGATATACCACGTTCAAAGTTTACATTATTTTGTTAACTAAATATTCTGATTTGTATGGCATTGTTTAGGAAATATTTTCGGATTCTTAATCATACGGATGTTGGCACCATTATCTTACAATTATGGTAGTATTCAATTCAACACTGACTCGGTGCAAAACAATTATTCACAGTATAATTCAAACCAATAAATCAATTATGACTTATAGTTAGATTTCAGAATTTTCACATCCCAATATTTGTGATAAGTAATAATATTTTTCATGAATAATAAGTGAATAGATATTAAATAAATAAGTTTTGCTAGCAATACACTGTTTGAGTTCAATTTCAACCAAATCCAGTAAATATAAGAAAAACAAACGCTATATATAATAAAAAAAAGAAATTACTTTTTCTCTAAATATATGTCCAAACAAACGAACAATTTTAGTTTAATAATCAATGATTTTTCTTTTATTTCAGGTTATAATTTGATTGTTTCATATAAATAAATAAATGTTAATTATATCAAATTACCGCTTCAAACAATATTAGTGAATAGAATATGAGAAACAGTTATTATTAATTAATAATGCGAATAATTTTAAATGCTAACGTAAATGAATTTGAAAATGAACATAAAAAAGGAAAGGAAACATGCATGATACAAATGATTGCAAATTATTTTTTTATACTACAACTTCAGTACGCTTCCCCTGTTTGCGTCTTTTATCTTCAAGTTTATCTGTAAGATCCGTATTCATTGTTTCTGGTAAGAACATCATTCCCAGCATGCAAACGACTCCCACTGCTCCGCACGTGAAAAACATGATCCCGGGTACTTTTGTGTCCTGAATGCAGTGATAGACAAGAAGAGTCTACAGCAGTACAATATGCGTCCTCATTGATAGTTTAAATTGTTTGATATAAAATCTCATTGCGTTTAGTATAACACTAAACTGCGAAAACTACCATTATTCATAAAAACGAACATTCCAAACCAGAATTTATGTTATTAAAACAATAGCTTTATTATCACAGGTCATATGTTCTCCCTGTTCAATTTTATTTACGAGGATGTGAAGATTTTTACAGGAATAACAATATCCTGAAAAAAAAGTATTGTGTACTCCTTCAAAAATGGAATGATTAAATAAACATTGTCAAAATAAAATTGAGTCAAGTTACTGAATTACTGGTTGTAAACAACGGTTGTTTCATAATCACTTGATTGTAGAAGTACCACGATTTTGTTACATGAAACACAATAATGATTATTTTAATTTTTAACAGGAAAAATGTCAAAGCGTAATTTTACTTAAACAATATTTTGCCGTCGTACGAGTACTACGTATACCCTTTGAATACCTTTTCCGTTAGTAGCAATTAAATCTCGATTTCTGAGAGCCGTTATTTACAAGTGATTATGTATCGTGTAATTGAAGATTGAGGATCCATCGAGAGAGATATACATATAATTAGAAAACATTAATATTAAGAAAACGACCATTTGAAAATATTCGCATTAACGCTTTTTAAATGAATATTTGACATTACAAGCCCATGTAATAATGAACTGACTCTTTAATCATGGACACAGTCCAATTTAGAAATTATGAAATTTTACAACCAATTAAAAACCTGTTGATGATAATATGATTTGAACAGCAAATGTAGTTAGAAACTAAATACTTCAATGTTATATTAAAACTATTATAACTGTTGTTGTTATATACATTACAGCATGCCATGTCATGTAAAAATCAGTATATTAATTGACAATGGCACACTACTAAAATCATTTAATAGTAACTGAATAGCTCCAGTTATTGGAATTAAAAACCAATGAGTTTCAAACATGTCAGTCTGTCGTTATGACTAGGTGAGGTACTAATATACTTATCTACAGCAGACGTATCTACAACTTGCCAAAACTACGATATAGTGACAAAAGATTAAACTTATTAAAACTAAAAGGACGTTACCAAAAACACCATCTGTGGTCCTAAAATTCCCCCAACTCTGCCTAATATGCCAAGTGACCCGAATCCGATGTTTCTGGAAAATAAAGGTTAATAATAAAACTATTTATTTAATGCCTTTTGGTGGATTTTAGGGAGAAATATCAGTGATTAAAAATAAAATGGTAAAATGTTAATTTCACTGTTTCAAACAGTGAATATTACCATGTTTATAACTTTCACTGTTTTGTATTGGGACTTATAAGAGACACTATAGTATATTTTCCGAGACATTTCAATATTGATTTCTACATTGAAATAAAACTTCTTCAAGAAATACCTGAAAGAAATGTTGATTACACGCTTTCTTTGTGTTTATTTATTGGACTATTTCTTAGACCGAATAACGATTCATTGGACTTCGAAAATATGGGGCTCACCACAGGGCAAAAGTTAGGATAAACTTAGTAACAATATGTAAAGCGTCAAAGAAAGACATTAAATAAAAAGAAAAATTGTTAGTTACAGTGAAATGTTATTTTTAATTCATCTCGTGAGGAGGAAAATCAATAATTATCCTCTATATCTTCTTCGAAATTGCTGTCGTTAAATATACGTTTGTTATTAGTTATTGTAAAAATCTAGATAATCGGATTATCTTTTAAAACCAAGCAGGGCATCCTGACCTTAAAATTAAATACATTCTAAAATGACAACAGTATGATTCTATTGAAAATAAACCAAAATAAATCATTAAATCAGCTTTATTATACAGAGTCCATAATACGTATATATAACTAGAGAGAGAGAGAGAGAGAGAGTGAAAGAGAGAATAAAATTGCAGAAATGCCGATCAGTCTTATTAAAGGTACCTTATGACGGTTGGGTAAAGTTCCACGGTCCATGTTTGTACACTTCCCCAAGCCATCTGGATTCCCATGTTGGCCACGATTGCGGACCAGTGGATGATCGTGCCACGGTTAGAAATATCTATTTCAAGCAATGCAACGTTACGGATTGTATCATCAGATCTCACTGCATCTATATACTATATTAAAGTCCCAGTATCTTATAGATATTAGACCTAAATCCGAATGCACTTACAACATATATAATTCAGTTTTAATTTCATTACTGAAAGACCTTGAGAAATGCCTAATTTACAGGAAAGATTCTATTAGAAAAAATGCAAATTGTGGCTGTCTCGTTCCATATTTAGCTTAGAACAATGACAGCATACAATTAACATACAAGGGATTTTTCAGAAGTTCATGGATTTTCTTTCTATCTCCTTTACTACCGTGTATCAATATTTATTCAGTCTATAGAAAAGTCCATGAACTTCTGAAACACCCCATGTACACCGAGACATCCGTGATTTTACTGAACAGTGTGTTTCAGAACAAACTCCGCCCATCTTTCTCACTATTTTGCCCTGTCTGAACAACTAAGACTTCCGGGCGAATATTTCCTTATGTGGGCTTACTTAAACATTAAAAGCTTAATCAAACATCATTTGAGGCTTTGCTAATCAGAAAATTTGAAAAATATATTTTTCCCAGCTAAAACGCACAGGGGCTTTAATGCATGAGGATGAATTAAATGTTCTGCGGCGGTATTTAAGAAAATATTAAATTCTTTCCTTAGATTTGACCTTAACTTTAAGGAAACGACGATGTTCCCTTAAACATGTTCTTGACTTTAAGATTCCGTCGATACTTTGTGTAAAGTAGCTGTTTTCACCAAATTTTTGAACGATTCATAAGTATTTATTATTTTTATTAGTGAAATAAACCTTAAGGGGCTTAAAGAACTGCATGTACCGGTGTAGAGGTCTAAAGCCGTAGTTTACCGTAATTTTCCGCCAATGCGATTCGCAACAGCAGATGACATAGTCACTATCATGTCAAATTCATCCCAAAAGTGCATTTATATGTAAATCAAAACTGTCTGACCAAACTGTGTGTATCAAACTCTCTGAATACACTGCAAGAATACTGAAAACATTTGATATAAACAACACATTTTATTCCGTTTTCATCATTATATATTTTTTCTTGAACCATACAATGTACATGTACATATAAAATGATATAGTTTTCAATGTGTAGAAATGAACTTAAATGTTTATTTGAATTATTTACAATTGTTTACCAAAAATGATATAATACGTATTTTAACGATCTGCGTCGCTCGCATTTTGCAAGAAACCTATGTAAAATTTAATATTTTTCTTATCTTTAATATATTTACGTAAGGTTTCACTTAGATTAAATCTAAAAAAAACTAAGTTTAAGGAATAGCGTAACGAAAAAATAAGGAGAAGGAAATTTCTTGGTTAAATCTGAAATGTATATTGAATACGGCCCCTGGACTCTAGACCGTTAGATAATATTTTGAATTACTGACGCAATTTGTACATTGCCAAGAAATTTAATATCACATCTCTTTTCATAATCTGCCGAAACCCAAGATAGAGCATGGTTATTCAAGATTTGCAAAACATGATTACGAAATACGAAAATGTATTGAAAATATACGAAAGCTGTTTAAACAAACACGTCTTTTTAAATATGATTTTAACACCAAATTTTGGACAAGTTTTATCCAATATTCAATTACAAAACTAGCACCTCAATTGTATTAATACATATCGAACAAGGCAAACTAAATGAAATCTGTACTTCCTTGATGACAGCTAATGATAAACAACTAATATTATGATATGAAAATACCTATGTATGTGATGATACCCGCAATCAAACCACCGGCAGCTGTCACCGTGAATGCCATGAAAGTTGTGTATTTTCTCCCAACTCTATCGTTGTTTTGAAATGAACAAGTTTAGCATGAATAACCTTTATAAACAATCCATTTTTTAAGGTCTGAATTATTGTATGTAAAACAGATTGCAAATACAAAATACTATTTGGGTTATTTTGGAATAGAAAGGAAAAAAACTTTTATCTGAATGAAATACACCGTGAAAGTCGAAATTAGTAAATGTACAGAACTTTGCTTTGGTCAAAAACCTTGGTAAAGATCTCATCAACGGCATTTGTGTCTTGTATGTTTGCGTCGTCATTTCTTTTTTTGTCATATTTGCTAATAACAAACTTTTTAGTAAGCAACGATACATAGTGATGTCTTCTGATGCCACAAAATGCAAATTTTAAACTGAAACGAGTACCATATATTTCGTTAACCAACCTGTTCAAAAGCAATGATCCAACAACTTTTGACGGTATCGGGGTGATATTAAACAAGAAAATGTTCAGGTAGATATTTCCAGATAGAGCTTGAATTCCGTAACCTAATCCGTAAGAGCAAAATCCTAGACCAAACCTGGAGAAAAATAATCAATGAAAATAGCTGTTCTTATACCCCTTGACAATTTACAAATTAAGTACTTTGAAATCTTATGTAAGTACTTTTGTTAAATCATCATGATCTTGTGTCTGAAGAAAACAAACACTTGCATCAATATTTGGACAATTAACGTACTGGTCTTTTTACCACTATGTTTTCGTAATAATAATGTTTTATAATGTACTAGGTGGAATAAATAATCGATATAAAAAACAATTCTCTATGGAACCATATGTCACAATATAAGCGAGAAGGACGTGAATAATTACCATTTAAGTGCTGATAAAAATGTAATCTTGGCGTAGTACCGTGTTTTAAACAAGTGCACAAATGTATATTTTCGATCAGGTTTCTTTACATCTTCATCAGGAAAAAGAGACATAAAGTCTGGCATTGGATGTTTGTTGACCTTTGCTACTTTCGAAATGACCTTTTCAGCATCGTTTACTCGTTCATGTGCAAGATACCAACGAAAACTCTCGGGAATAGTCCTAGGGAGTAGAAAATACAGCAATATAGTTAATATTTTCTTATAAGACTAAAGGTAAACTAATATTTGTTTAAACCTGCAGTAGGTTCTTGGCTAGTTAAAGAAAAAAAGCGGTAATCACTTATCACGAAAACACATTACAGACTAACGTGACATTTGTTTTGTATCGCGAGAATAACTTCAAAAGAAAACAATACTTTGAGTACATGTATTTTTAGTTGAACCACCGTAAATAGTTTCAATACCGTTTAGATACTATTAGAATAACATCTAGTTGAAAGTAGTATAGTTTTCAAAGCCATATTTGTGACTTGTGGTGAAAACCGGGTGTGTTTTGTTGTTGAAACAGCTCGTTCACAGTTGATCGGCAGAATTAAAAAAGGGAATTTCTACCCTCCCCTGTTAATGTTGGTTAAGAAAGTCTTTGCTTTCTGACAAATAAACTTGGCGAGTGTAGGTCGCATTGCACGAGAAAACGGTTTTTGTTTTCGTAAACGCACATCGGGGTATCCGGTTAAATATAGCATACTGTAAACCCGAAGCAGGTACTTGCTGTAACGCGTGACACATTCTGCATCATTGCGTCTTCACCAATCCAGGGTAGCGAATTCGTTCGTAGGTGTTAATAAATAGTCAGTCTATGAAGTGAGCGCATGTACGAAGAGTAATTGTGATCAGTCATTTGACGGTACAATGAAATGCAAATTCTAAATATAAGAATTATAATTAAAAAAATAGGTTTTACAACGTTCGTAACGCTATTGCATGTGAAAGAGAAACTACCCATTTTTTACAGTAACGGAATGTTGCACAGGATATCCATGCGGCTGTAGGTGGGTATTGATAGAGGTAGTACACACAGAGAATTTTGTGCTATCCTTGGTATGTATAAGGTATTTTTATATCTCAATGTTTGTCTTTTTATGTTAAATATTTGTATATCATATATTACTATGTATGCATACCCCAATTCCGAAATAAATCTATCTATCTATCTATCTATCTATCTATCTATCTAGTCAATGACCATCTGTGAACTAGCTGCTTTAGACACTGGTTTTATAACCAAGAGCATAAAATGAATATATTCATACGCTATATTAAATGATATGTTCAGTATATAGTCATATATTTATTGTGTTGTGGCTAGTACCTTTCAGTTCATTAATACTATGTTTGAACATTTGCTTAAAGTATGGTACAGTATTGTTTTAATAGTACGGTGATTATTATATGCTTATTTTAAAAGTAAGCTTGACTAAGTAATGGGATTTAGTTATCATTACGAAATATTTTCACGGTCGATGTTTCATCCTCTAATGAGTATAATGGGAAAGTCTGGATAATTTATCATAACTCTTCTTCAGTGGGTGGTGTGCTTTATTTATTTATTTATTTTTTATTATTTTTTTATTTTATTTGGTAAAGATTGAACTCGTGAAAAGAAAAGGTGAACCACTTTTAGAATCATTTCGATTATCAGAGCTTTCATTATATCCAATAGAAGCAGGATATGTGGATTGAGATACCGTTCAAAGGATTCTTAGTTTCAAAGTAATTAATATTTTGCCGTTCGGATATATTGTCTTGGTATAGTTTGGATATAATACATTTCAACGCTCGGACTAGTATTTTGAAATACATACTGTTTTGTGCATGTTTTTTTTTCTTTGCTGCTGATATGAGTTATGTAATTTACATTTTCCAGAAAAATGATTCTGTGCTTATATATTCTAAAAGGAGTAGCATGGGATTTTAGTATTTCTCATCAAGATTAGGGGTGTTTTAACTACTCGTCTCTAATTGTTTATTGTTACTTACCACCATGCGAAAAGGCATGCCCCAGAACAAACAGCATTTATCAAGTGCAGATCTCTCCAGTCGTCAAAGAACGAAGCGATGAAAGCAAATAAGCATGCCTGAATAGGCCATGATGGAAATCCAACAATCCAATTTCGCCATTTAGCCAGGGAAAATTCCGATATCAGATTATACTGGACGGTTAAGAAGAAAGCATTTGCAAGTCCGATGAAAAATCTGCACACGGCAAACACGATCCAACTTGTTGTAAAATAGATGGTCAAGTTAGCAGCAAACAGCAAGATAAGTGATGTAAAGTAAGGCATTTTACGACCAAAGAGATCAGCCAGCTGACCCGAGAGTGGATTTCAATCAGCATTCCAAAAGTCTGTATGGACATTATGGTGCTTGGAATGAAAGCTCGGTCACATGTGAAGTGAAACTGGAAGTAATATATATGTAATGTGAGCCAATCTAAAACTATCAAGGCATACGTATAAACATGTATTGTAATAGCTTTAGTAACTGATGTAGATATACTCAGTATTTGAAATGATTAATATTTTGATTACCTTTCGTGTTATCTAATTAGTTTCCTATTCACTATTTCAAACATCTCTCCTAATAACTATATGTAATCTGTATTAACTAAACAACATTACACATAAAAGTATACATAGGTATTTTACCTCACTGACAATAGTGTTTAGGCTGTCATCAAATGAAAATTTCGAGCATTTCGACCCGTTTACTCCAAAACAGGATTTGAATGCAAAATCAGTGTCATTGTATAAGGACGCGTTTCCCGTTGACAATACATCTTCACACCACCAATCTGGTGTTTTGGATGAAACCAGCATGCTGACCCAACTAAAGGTGATAGCGGTTTTGATCACGTGAGTGACAACCACAAGTTTTATCTGATAGCGCCCACATCCGCCAAGTTCTTGAATGATTTCGTCTGGTGTATTCGTGGTCATTGTCACTTGATATGTTCACCTAATGCAATAGTGAAAGTGGTATAAACTCTGCAATTCACATGTGATTATTGATTAATTGCTAATGAAAGCTTATATGCATGAAATAATTAGTTTGTCATATGTGACGAATATATTTTTAGCATTGTGTTAAATGTTTTTTGTACTGCAAAATTAACGTATTTCTGAATTAAGCAATAGCTACTGAAGATAAAACATGTATATGCTGATTCAATTGTGTTATCTCATCTGCAGGATCTAAATATTTCTCTACAGGAATGAAAACTTATTTTAATCATGCTTTCGGTTTTATAGTGTGATATGTTTATTTACAGATACAAATTGTTTAACAATTTTCCCTACTGTATATGTTTTCTCTCGTTATAATAATAATAATAATAATCATTATCATCATGTATCTGACACAAGACAGGCAACATAAAAAAAGAAAACGGACAATGAGTTTTTAAACAAAACAAATGCATATATTTTGATTATGTAAGTGACGGTATAAATGAGAACAAAATATATACTGTATACCTTAAAATTTATCCTAAATTTATGTCAGTCAACCAACTCCGATCTTAGAAAACAATTATTGTAGCGTCTGTAATAAATATATTATCATATGCTCGAGGGTATTTACTACTGTGTTGACACCTCTTTAATGCATTCACACGCGCTTACGTACCTTCTTGTACTTTGTTTACGTGAAGATAACAATTTGTTAATCTTCATTTATGATGTTTGACAGGACATACAAAATTTGATTACGCCTTTATATTTTTTTGTAAATTCTTAATTCATGCTTGACGATTTTTTATAATAATATACTGACGCACAATAATTTTTCAATGCAAATGGAAATCACAAATGAACTGCTGTAATAATGATTGTCCTGACAGTAGTGATTTTCGGCAATGTATGAAAAATATCTCATTTATGTTTCAGCATTACCATCTCAGCAATGGAAGAATCATTCCATGAAGAAGTGACTAAGCTCTGTGCTGATTGTGGTAAACAATTCCAAAGCAGAAGTGGACTAAGAAAACATCTCAAAAAACACGAAAATGATCAAAAATATGAATGCGAAGAATGCAAACTTAATTTTACTGAAAAACACCAGTTTCAAGGCCACTTAAGGAAGCAACACGGAAAAGAAAAACTGACTTGTGATAACTGTAGGAAGCACTTTAGTTACAACTTTTCGTTTAAAAGACACATGAAGACATGTGTAGTTCCAGAAAACAGGAGTGTGGTAGCTGCTTTTATGTGTAAACATTGCAATTTAAAATTTGACAGAAAGGATGTGCTGTCGGACCACATCAATGGAGTGCACGAGAGTATTCGTCGCTTCCGGTGTACCATGTGTTCCAAGGTCTACCAGTGGAGATCAAGTCTGTGTAATCACGTGAAAAAAAAGCACAGTAAATAAGTCGATGCATCTTGTTTTTCTTCTTTTATGTTACATTGTTTACATTTTAATTAAGTGAGAGAACGATTTTTGGGGGGTTAAATGTTTAAATATGCACATGTCTCATTTACATAAATATATCACATTTTGCATGTTTTGAAAATGTAAAATTTTGAACCGTCGCCTATACTTTAACACAGCTGAAATATGTTTCTTCTTGTAACACCAGTTCGTGTGTCGCGCGCATTGATCAATCTTACAACTCTTGAAAGGCGTGTCAGAAACTGCTGTTCATAATTCATTTGTGTCCGCTCTGTAACATCCATGATAAAGGATGGACTTTCATTAGAATTTTTAAAAAATGTCGTTACACAATTTGCGTCGAGATCTATAAATCTATCATCTAAGGAGAGATTTCTATAAAACACTAAATATATTCTTGAAATTTTGTCACTTAGGAAGATGAATATTTATTAGATAATCTGTTTCAACATCATATATTGTAAAAGTTAAAGGACGTAAGCTTGCGTATTGTCGGTACAGTGTGTATCTTAGGCATTGAATAATTTTAAAATCCATGCTTAGTTTTATCAGAAAGCCCTGTTTGTACATAATATCAAGACTATTTTTCTAATATCGCGCACGTAATTTACGCCTTTTGTAATCTTTCATTTTCAAGTCCAGCTAAGTTTAGCCTTTCAAATTTGTATAATTGCAATAATAATGATTTAGTATATTTTTTATGGTTAAGAGATATTATTTTTTTTTCTTTTCGGTCTGAAACCCGTTATTTTTCTTTTTTTAATACACATTTAAGACAAAAAAGAATCAGCATATTTTTACTATGGTATAAGAATATTTAAAGAAACATTGCGTTATGTGAGTATCTACAATATCAAATTGAACTGAATTTCCTTCATACCTGTAGAGTTAACTGACTGCGATCCGTTGAGATTTCAGCAATTTGATTCACTTTCTAAAGATAACTTTTTTGACCTGATCTTCAACAAACTTAGTAAGACAAATGTGTGACGATAGCATCTTGGTCGAATTCAAGCATGGACTAAAAAGTAGGCCGATTTAGTCGATCTTGTTCAAACTCTAAGGGTAACATTTTGTCTTTCTCAAACATCAGATAAGTTCAATGTTTGGTAACATCAGGTTAGAAAAATCGGTCCTAGCTAAAACACTGTGAACGTTTAAAACGCTACACTTGGAGGTACCGTATATAATATGAATAAACAGTTGTTATCACTGGATAAATGGACCCCATATTATTAGTGCTACTTATCAGGTAAATTCAGAAAACATCATTGGGTATTATATGGTAACAAATAGTTGTAATGATACTAAGATCTTGTTGATTTTTTGTGTGATTTAGAGCAATGTCATGTAGGGTGTCATTATTTATGTAAATCACTCAGCGAATGCCAATTTATGTTATTCACGTTTTGTCTATGAGATTTTTTATATACAATTGGAAGGTATGCAATTCAGCTGTGATTAAATTTTTTAACTTTTGTTTATTCAATTTTTACACTATTGATTTGATAATTTATGTCAGGGAATGACATATTTAGAAAAATAAAAATACTACAATGCGTTGTTGATTAATATTTTGTGCTTCTTATCAGGTATTTTTCTAAAAAAAATCATTGAGTATTATATTGCAACAAATAGTTGTAATGATACTAAGATCTTATTGATATTTTGTATGTGATTTAAGCAAATTGTGATAAACATATCATGTATGTTATCATCATAGGTAAATCATTCAGCGAATGCCATTGTTTTTGTTATTTACGTGTTTTTTTAATGAGATTTTTTAAATGTCAAGGAATGACATCGAAAAAAAAATTCTCAATTCATTGTTGGTTTTTACATATTCAGATATCCATACAAGTCATACAAGTTGATCAAGCCTTTATCTAAATTGAATAAAGTTATACATATATTATTTTAACGTATCAGATTTATAGCCAACGAAACTATCAGTCTTTTTCGTAGGTACAGTTAAAACAACATATAAGCATTATATGAACAATATATTAAATATGTCCATTTGTAAGCCTCATATACCGAAAATGCGACAAAAACAATACAACCACGGGTTTAATTTTCACTTGTCAATTTTCTAGGAATCAAGATTTAGTCACGTCTGACATGGGGAAGTATCTTCGCTTCCGAGGCTTTATGATATTCTCGAACTGGGAACGGATTTCGTGCTGGTTGGTTTGGTTTGGAAACCTTCCCGGACTTCCTTGTTCTGTTTCCTCGTCTTCGCTCCTGAAGATCAAATGCATGATCCCTAACAAAAGAAAAAACTACTATTTTTTGGGCAAAATAACAAATATTCTAAAATATTGTAACGGTTACAAATTTGTTCAAATTACAAGATTTAACACGTTACACATATACAGTTTAGAGAAAATGGTATTTCTTGTTCACTTACAATGATGGATACGACAAACAGACAGTATATTTATCTTGTTAAAAAATCTTTTAATCCAGTTCAGTAGTACTAAGCAAACTGGTATTGAAAACAGTTTTAAATGCTAAAATGAATATATAACTTACAAAAAAATACCTTAAACAAACAGTTGAGGCATCTCTAAAATGTTGTCCCCATTCAGGCAAAGTTTGTTGTTCATGCTGTGCACAAATGCCTTCTTTTGACGGATAAACCCTCTTCCTTGATGTGTTCATGAAAAACCCTCTGCAATATGGTTAAGAAGATGAATAGTAATAATTAATAGTCGTCGTGTGAAGTGGTGCTATTTTGATACATACTTTTAGAAATGTATGTGAATATTTTTGATACATATACATTTTACTTTTTCTACCCTCTGTCTCTTTTTTATTATTTTATTAATTTATGGCTCTTTTAGAAACATAATTATAGAAAACCAACTAAGACATAGCGACTTATAACAAAATATCATTTATACCTTTCTGGGTCTAACCTTGCATCGAGGAGCTCCATTGCTACGCCTATAGCAATTGGTATATCATCGGGTCTTAGTACTCCTGTACCACGTGGATCAATGTCCTGGAAACTCCCAAAAAAGTTTTCTATATCAAGACTTCCGACGGCACGGACGTTGTATGCACCTGCTTTTGTAAACGGATACAGTTGTAACTTCCGTTCTAGTCCTACGAGTAAGCCTTCGTATAGTACAATAGGAATATCTTTTACATACGAACCATAGGGAGGGAATTCGTCAAATCTCACTCCATTCAATAGCCACTGCCTGAGTTCCAGTTTGGCAGAACATCTCTCGCGTGCTGACAGTCCCGGTTCGTCTTCGTCTGGTTGATACCAGTTCCGAACAATATTGCAGAAATGAGCCTCGTTACTGGCATGTATTTCGACTAGGACTTCTTCTACACACTCAGAAAATGTTTGTACTGCGTATGCGATGCTCTGCTTGTCGATCATATCACGAACGAAAGCTATACTTAATCCACTACCATTTGAATCACTGTTTTCTGCTACATTATGCATTGGTTTACTAAACACGCCAGCTTTTGGCATTCCCGGGCCACAGAAAATTCGGCGCAAACCACATATTTGATGATATGCGTCAAGTATAACAAACAAGTAACTTCCGATCGCATCACTGAATTCAGGTTTAGAATACCAATGTGAAGGCTTTATATTTTCAAATCCTTAATTTTCATAGTTGCACCGAAAGGTGAATCATTCTGCCAGAGTTCTAAAGCTTTAGGGAAGATATACTGAGCATAAACACAATTCAATATTATCTTTGTTAGCTTCTGGATCGCCTTTCGGGCCAAACTTTTCAGGCACAGCGGAACTTTTACTTTTCTTACAGCTTTTTGACCTAACCTTGAACCGTCTCCAAATATGTCCGATAGTATATTCGTAAGTGTATATTTTGCTTGCGATTTATTGCATTTCAAACCTTTACTTTTTAACAAACCCGAAATAGGGGAAATCATTGCTACAATCTGAGCCTTGTTGAATGATTTATCTATTGAATTTGCTGATTTCAATTTCAAAGTTAACTCAGTATGACTGATGTTAAGCTTCTTGTCAAGTGATTGCAATTCAGATAACATCAAATTGATATTTTCTTCTGTGTTCAGCGTTTTTAAAAAAAACGCCAATGTCACTCGTTACGTTTCCCAACTGTGATGATACTCCTTGAGGTTCGTTTAGACTGTCATGTTCTGAATCAACGTCCATTAAAATGTCATCAGACTGATTTGATTCCGTCTCGAAAAGTGAATGAATGGTGTCTATATATTCTTGATCGTTATTTTCAGGTTTGTGACGATGTCCACTTTCAGACTCATTTGATGCTAATGTTGCTACTTCTTCAATTAACTCTTCTTCTATTTCATCAATATATTTTTCCGGCAAAGAACTTATTACCATATCTGTTATCACACTTTCTGAGTCATTGTCGTCTCCTGTTTTAGTTTCTTCTGGTTCGGGTGTTTTTTTCATCAAATGAATAAGACTAGATGTCATCACTATCCTTTGATTTTTATTTCTAATTTCTATTTCCTAGAAACAGTTTCGTTCCTTCTCTTTGAACTTCGATCACATTTTCGGAAGATACTTCTGAATTCAAACTTACAACATTTAGGTGATGTTTTTTTATTATCTGACTTTTTGACATTTTTTTAACATCTGTATACACATCTTTCTGAAGCTGAAGGAGTGTTAGTGGCTTTTCATATCTATCCTTCACTGCCATTCGGAACCATTGTCCATCAAAGCTGCATACTGGGATATATAAACCTTTTTTCCAACATTCTTTCAATACATATTCGATCATATCCCGGAGTGTTTTGGTAGGTAAACTGTATCCTTTTAAACCGTATGCAACAGGCACAGCATGATATCTTTCCAAATTGTATTCCCGATCTAAATCCGAAACCATGAATCCCAAAAGTTCACTTGCTCTAGTTCTGTTCAATTCATATGCTCTTTTAATACACACAGTTATTTTCTGTATAATTTCTTGTACATCTCGGACTGTTGGACGATTCTTGTTTGACTGGGGTTTCGTATGAACACAGTAAACTTCTTCAGTCTCAATTTCACACGGTTCAGCCACAACAGATGGAAATTGTGCAACAAATTCGACATTCTCCTGTTAAAACTTATTGATCATTTCCTTTATGATTAAAGATTGGTTGGATTTCTTTGCAGGTCGAATTGGGTGTTCCTGGCCATATACGAACCCTGTCTCGTTTTCCAGTAAACACCAAAGGTCTGAACAGAAACGAATTTTGAAAATAGTTGATGATTCTTTTGAATAGCAAATAAAATACAGTTCTTTGGCATCCATGCTATACATCTCTGCTAAAACTTGAGTTACATAGTATTTCGGAATTTTGTAGTACACTGGGGTAGCGAATACTTTTCCAGGAAATGGACACTTGCATTCTATACCGAATATTGCCGGACCATCAGAATTGTTTCTGAGGCTCCCATCAGGACTAACAACTATGAGAACTTCATTTTTCTCATTGCCTATGGTCTTCCTATAGCACCCTTCTTCGACATAAACAAGTGATGGTTCAAACACTGGTAAGACCTTGCTTACTAAAGTAGCAATTGCATTAATCTCTTGCTCGGATCCATATTTCATTTTCATTTGCACATTACTTGACAATTCTTTAGGTTCTTTCTTATAGAGCACCTTATCAAAGTGCTCAAGTTGTTGTTTTAATGAGCCTAACCCAAGAGCATTATTCAATGAACTTCCAGTTACTTTAGCAGAATTACGTATTTCATGCCATTCGTCACTATGTTGTTTGATTTGTCTTGGTTCAACAGAATTTTTTTCCATAGATGTACATGAAAGGTGAACATAATTACTCTGGGAATGAAGTGGCACACTTCTACTTTTAGAATAAAACTGTGCTCCATTCCTTAGGGTCGCCACTGTAAACCCTACTTCATCAACACAACTTAGCAATTCCTTTATGCAGTTAGACACATCAAATAAATCTGTTTCCAGTGAGCTTATGACAAAAACAAATTTTGACTTCCGCCAATCTGGTCCACTCTGTTTCTTCAATTTCTCTAGCATTAAGTCCTTATTTACCTTCGTTTCTCTAAGTACCCGTATTTTTTCTCCAATTATCCGTATACTTTCTAATAACGGTAGCAATAAGTTATTACTTTCGTCAAGAGAAAGTTCTCTTAGCATAGTCTTCTGGCGTATAGATATGGCGTCTAGAATATCTGATACTGATTTCAATAACATAGTAGTTTCTCTTTGAAATTCAGATTTTCTGTCTGATAGAGTCGGTGGCTTTTCAAAACCAAACAGATCAATGTCGCCATTAGTCGGACTTTTTCCAGAATTTATCTTCTTACCGTCTACACAGAGTTTATATGTTTTACTGTCTGTTGTTTGAGCTGACAACTTATTTATCATCGGTAAAAGTAGACCTGGCTTTACTTCTTCATTTAATACTTTGTTGCTGCTCCCTATGGGTGCTCTGTACGGTACTGCAAAATTTATGTGAGCTTGATCGGCCAAAATCTCATCATCCGGATTAATAATCTTTTGTCCAAGGTTTTTCGGACCACTCATAAAATGTAACCACTTGCCGTGAAAAAGACAATATCCAATCCTCCAGAAGCGTTTTACTATAGGACTGAAACGCATGGAAGCACTGTTACCAAGAGAATAAAACTTGCAAACATCCATGAATAAATTGAACGCTATGTTATCCATAGGAAATTGTTTTTCTTTAACCATTTTATGAAATGATAACCAATTTTGAAGTTGGTCGATTTTTCTTAATTCGTGAATTACTTCTGGTAATATGTCAATTATTTCTTTTAACAGATCTTGATCTTTATCACTGAGCATATGCTCTTTTCGGTTTTCTTCAAAATCATCTTGGTAGATTGGATACGGATAATTCGGCGTTTCATTTGCAATTTTGTGTGGTGTTGAGGTCTTCATTCGCTTGAAGAAAGGGCTCATACATTCAGGATCAGGGATATCATCGAGTGACAGGTTAATCAGTCCATAATCATCTGTTTCTATTTCAATAATTTTTATATTTTGAATTCCATGTTCATCAATAGGTAAATTTTTTTTGTCTTTGGCTTTAACAATATCTGGAACTATACTAAAATTTAAAGTTTTTAGACCTCTTTTTCCGCTTATTTCATTAATTTCCCTGCGTCGAACTTTTAAAATCTTGTCAGTGTGGACTTCCGTCGAGTGATTAACAACAGTTTCAAAATCCCCATCCAACGAACAGTAGTAGCAGACGAAAGGTGTAAATCTGAAATATAAATACAATTATATATAAATATATATGACATTTAAATATGAATTTACACGCCTTTAGTTATTTCATATTTAATTATATAAATAAAATATTATATAGCGCTTTCGCCATGCGGCTTATCATTAAGTATTTAAATGCATAAAGGTGATGGTATATATCATAATGTTTTGGTCTACACCGTACACAATTTGGTCTACACCAATTTGGTTTTGTTCATGGTGTCTACACCGGTGTATCGACGATTTAAAAAACACATGATTTCAGGTATTTCTAGACGTTTTCCCCAACAACGAATATAACCAACATAAAGTATGCGTTTAAATTGTCTAGGAACAATCAAATAAATTGAAAGAATAAGCTTATTTGAACAATAATAACAAAAAACAAGACGAAGTCCTCGATTCAATTTTAAATTTCTGCAATTGGATATGTTTGACGCATGCTATCTCAAAGAATAATGGCAATAGAATATTTCTATATGGTACCGAGGCTCAATGCGTTCTTCCTGTACAATTTGCAATAGGTATAATGGTCTCACAAACTCAAGATTAAGTGTGCAAGATAGGAAAATATGTCACCTACCTTTCGTCATCCTCCACGTCCGCCATCTTGGATGTGTCTACACATTTACGACCGTACAGCTTACAACATAGTGAGATAGGCATTTAAAGAAAACAATTATCTAACTACATAGTTACATTCTAAATATAAGTTTTAATCAAAGGGCCGATAGTCCTGAGAGCTGCCAATTGAAAAATACTGCTACATTATCATAGCTTATAAGTTTGTGCATGGCAAATCATTGGATTTTAAAACCAGACACTTAATAATGGAATGGAATAAAATCTTTCAGAACAGTTTCTGTAATACTGTCATGATTACGATTTTTTTCGGTAATAAAGTTCTTGATATATAGGTCAACCTTTATTGAATGTTGTAGAATGCAATGGAATATATTGGCTACTGGGACGGAGCCCGGTCTATAAGTGTACAGACTCGGATATGATATTAAAAGTAGATATTTTCAATTCGTAATACACTGTATCTTATGAACACCAATGCAATGTCGACCATTTATGCTAATTGTATTCAAGTTGCGTAAATATTTTCGTTGCAAAGTTTTAAGATACATATGTGTTGATTTAAAAAATCATTCACAGGTCCGTACATATAGCCGCTGACTGTAATATTCATCTGTAAATATGAACCAGAATGAAATATCATTTTATCGTACGTGTTATTAATATAAAATATGGTTTACATACAACACTTTTTGAAACAGTTACTTGAAACTGTTCTCATAAGGTTTTGCTGAAGTATTGTATTCACAATCTGTTGGTAATAAAAAGTGTTTTCTCTGGTTGGTCAAACAAAGAATTCATGTCATTTTTTACAAAACTGGTATAGTCGAGTACATGAATCAAGTAGGGCATTATTTTATAGAAATATTGCTAATTTTAAATTCCAGCCATACCTTAATGCTATAAATATATCTAAAAAAGAAGTAAACTATCCCGCATGCGTGTTTCATCTCATAGATTATATATTGAAACAGTTTGATGGAACAGGCCTATTGCTATACCTGTTGATGAAAAATTATGTACTTTTTGTAACACATTAGAAGATGAATTTCACTTTAAAAACTTTAGAATAAAACCTTTAAAAAACAATTTATTCCTTCATATTACCATATTAGACCAAACATATTTAAACTGGCTGAGTTATTCATGTCAACTAACACACATAATTTACAAAAACTGAGTATCTTTTTGAGCAAAGCATTGGAACATAGAAATACTCTCCTTCATTATCGATAATTTTTATCTGTTTATAAATATTTTTACCTAAATTATGTCAACTAATTATAAAACATTGATAGTTGATGTGCTGTTATTATATACATGTATCGTGAGGACTGTTTGAAGTCACAAATGTTTACGGTTGAAAGTTAAACAAATGTCGATTTACGTAAAAAATTGAAAATTTATGTGTATGTGTTTATATGTTATTGATTCAATGACTGTTCATGTTGTTTAAAGTATTATTCGTCATAAGAGTAACAAAAAGTATTGATTTTCAAACTCACCTTGCACCAAATCCAGTCTTCGCTGCGTTCTTTTGTCTGTCCATCATCAGTTCTAAGATAACAACCATCCATTATGTTCTTGAATCAGCATATTTAAATTTGGGGGGAAAAACAACATATCTCATACTTTAAAAAGCTTTTTACACAGTTATATCCACAGTTTTTGATACAAAAACAAAAGTAATATTTTCCTCTGCATGCTATTGATGCTGCTTCACGTGTTTACCATGTGCTTCGGTGTGCGTAATTTTTACACGCATATCACAGTTGATCTTAGTACATGTATATAATATAGGTTTGAATGAGTTAATATCGAGAACTGAGGGCTCAACTAGGCTAGGTGCTTATATATTTATGTACACTTGGCCTGGTTTCGCTCTCGACCCTCGATATATATAGTACGCAGAATTTTGTGTTTTGTATATACCGCCGCCATGCTATGTTACCACATGGGTCTTATGGCCATCTGGTTTGCTTCAAATAAAACTTTGAATTTTGAAACTCATACGAGAAAGATACGAATAACTTAAGATATTACATAGAAACCGTCTGGTCTATTTCATAGGGAGCATGTATACTGAAATCCGAGTTATCAGGTTCCTGAGACCGAGATCATAGCAATGAGACTGCATTCTGAGCAGCTCAAAAATGCTATCTTAAATAAATAACTTACCAAAAGGTGGCGCCAAAGAATACAAATTAATTTTACTCTTCTTAAGAGACTCAAACAGAGTTTTTTTCTGGTCCAAGAACTAGTCCAATGTGATGTTAGGTGGACAGTTAGTCTGGTAATTGAAAGCTTTGAAATGTGATTGTTAGATAAATTTAGATAAAGAGGTAGTAGACCAGACCATAAACCAGTTCTACATCTGCCCAGAACTCTCACGTACCCAGGACTTGAAATTATAGTGGACAGAGACCGGACACACAATTATGACTGAACACACCTGCTTATAAGTAATCAGTAACAATTAAATATAATCTGAAAACAATGACACAAATAACGAACTCTGTGGCAGTAACAGTACGTGGCGGACTTTGCGTAGCCGAAAGCTGAAAAACCCACTGGCCAAGTCGAGCTGGCCTTTCTTGTTCGAGAATTTAACAGCCCCCAATCAATGCAGAAGCGCAAACTGCCGTCCCGCTTGGACTACATTACTGGAATACGGACTGTCTAACTCCCGAATTACTCCAGCGTCACGCATCTGTCTGATGTGCTGACGGACCTCCTCATGCATACCAGGAGGTATATTCCTGTATGGTTGCTTGAACACAACAACACAACTCCAACACAATCCTGTGCTCAAGGAGGTCAGTAAAAACCATTGGAAAATACATGTTTCCAGTTGCCCAAAACCTGAAGAACCCTTTGGAACTGTTCAGGTGTGAGGTTGTCCTGTTTGATCTTTACATCCAAATTAACAGCTGCAGTTTCCTCTGATTTGGAGCTATGGCAAAACAGAAGCCAAATTGTCTACTACATCAACTTCTGTGAGTTGGCAAACAGTTGTCATTGGTTGAATAGTTAATGACTTTGCCGTCATATTGATATACCCAAGCATTTAAGTCATACAGATGTAGTAAATATGAACATGTTACCCTGTAAAAGGATTTGCTTCATCTCATATGTTTCGGATGCAAGTGCATATTGTTAGATGCAGGATGAGCAGCCCCACAATGTTAAATTTATGAGGTCTAGCACATCGAGACATAATACAACAGCTTTATGTATCTTTTGTGTTCTATAAAACATGTTCTCGGTTACTTCCAATTTTTGTTAACACAAGGAATCTGCTATGTTATCTCGGCTGACTATGTGCGTGATTTTTTTCTCTCATTGTTCCACTTATTATCTTTGCAAATGTAATAATCCATCCTTGTATTGTTGTTGAATACATTTATCTTCTTATTTCAAATCTAGTTTAATTGTCGTCAAACTGAGTGATTATTTTGAGGTAATGTTATTGTTTAACCTTGCTACCTCAGTTTCAGCAGCCATGTTGTGTAACTTTAAATGATGCATTGTGGGATTATTTGCTTAGTAACCTGTTGCTACTGTAAACTTTAGTGAAGATTTAAAGGTGTTCAAACCTGCGTTAAGTGCAAGAAATATTAGGGTACGAAAGGAGTTCATTTTATGTCTAAATAGTCATATCCTAATGTGTATTGTATTCTGCCCTTGTTTTTATGTTAGGACTCTGTTTGAGTATTTTGTGGACGGTTGAGATTTTTGACGTCCATAATTTTAGGATGCCCGTCCTATCTTTCGGTCACCGTCCCATATTTTGGTCACCCGTCCAATATTTTGGACGTTTCGTCAATATTCTATTCGAACCACCCCAGTGGGTATATAAGAGGTTGGCGTTCCGATCTCGGGATCAGTCTTCCGTGGAAATAATCCGGACACACACTTTGCAACATGCAACTCGTAAGATTTTAATGTGGCATTTTAATATCACAAAAAATTCAAACTGACTGATCATTTGGCAGCCACTTAAAGTTATAAAACAACAAGATATTTCATAACTACAATTTTACATTAAACATATCATTAAATATTGGACAAGTTCGATTTTGGGTCATTAGGGTTCAAAAAGTAGGTCATGAGGTCAAATCTTAGTAAAACCTTGTTAACACTCTAGAGGCCACATTTTTGCCCAATCTGCATGAAACTTGGTCAGAATGTTTGTTTCTATAAAGTCCTGGACAAGTTCAAATTTGGGTCATGTTGGGTCAAAAAGTATGTCAATATGAAAAATCCAACATATGTTGCTCATTTATAATCAGGTGAGCGATTCAGGGCCATCATGGCCCTCTTGTTTCGTAGTGCTCGTGAGCGCGCATGTGGCGTGTACGTGGTGAAGTTAAATTCGGCATAGCTGTAGAGTGTCGAACGTTGTGGGCTTCCAATAGGTTCAACACTGAGTGTCAAATAGATGTCTTCAAGATATTGTTAAATTCAACTTTGGATATCGTCGATGAAATCGTTATTTAATTGTTGGAGAAGTTTTTATTTGATCTATTTTCCCATTTTCGATCCAGTTATTTTAGTGCATTTTACTTAGGCAGCTATTTGGGTTTCCCCGTTGCTATTTTTAGATATATTTAAATCAATAACCTACTTTGGAAGCGTCTAGTAATATCATCAATTTTGCTGGTAAGTCTGTTATTCATTTAAAAATTCACTAATTGTCTGAGGACACAATTTTCTGCTGTTGTTGTTTACTTGCTGCTGCTGAGTTTTAAGGCCAAGTTTTATATCTGGTTTCTGATTAAAGATAACTTATTTAGGGATTTTGATATTTAACTAGTTTCATTCAAAACAAGCTTGTATTTAGTTATCAGCGTGAAGTAGACAACTTAATAGTGTCATTTTTTTTCTTTTGCTTTCATCAATATTATTAAAATATTATAACTACTGATTACTGTTGTATTCCTTGTATTGTCGCAGGGTGAGAAAATGTGCAGCCTGACCGGGACCGCCAATGTTCACATGGGTATGTAAATAGGAAAAATAGCCGGTGTAGTTACAATATGTTATATTTTAATAATCAGAAAGAAAAAAACTAAAACAGAAATAAATAGCAATATTCAAATTTATATCTACATTAAATATTCAAAAAAGTTCTTATGCACTTCAGAATTTCAACAATTCCAACTTTTGTACAATAGATAGGCATTTAAAGAAAACAATTATCTAAATATGTAAATACATTCTGAATATAGTTTTATATTTAAAATAAGCCTGGGTAACATATAAAAGTCTTTTTGTCACGCTATGTGATCTGATTGCAGCCACTCAGATTACGTGCAGTCTTATGAAACTCTTACCGCATTGTTTGTTTATTAATATTTTTCACTTTAATTATTTTTTTGGCATACATTGTCTGTTAGTATATAGTGGGTTTGGATGTATTGCTTTTATTCAATAACAATAAAATGACATGTTGAATTCGCACGAAATAATGAGACATGAGGTCACTGTGTATGATATAACAATTCACACACCCAAAATACTGCATGGATGTAAAACTACGTGGAATATTCAAATTGTTCTTCAATAGCAAAGTCCGTCAGTTTGAGGTGAGTTTCATTTTTTTATCATTTAAAATGATGTTACAAATAAATATATGAAAACATATTTTGATCGAAAATAACCATAACAATAATCTTCAAATAAGTTGCTTTTCTTGCCTGTGAAATTCATAGCATTGCTATACTTAGAGCAAACATTGTTTAAGACCGAGCGAACTCACCGCATACATGTAATAATATGTTATATCATGTATGACACTGCCATCAACAGTCATGATGGTAACACGTGCTGTTAGACACTGATGTTTTAGCCAAATCATTTTTATGTATGATTTTTAACATCACAATCACATTAATAAAATATTGTTTTTATCTCGTTTATTGGCATTATTCAGGAATAACGTAATACATTTAGTAATACCAAAGCAGTAGTGCATTCTTACAAAATAAAAGTAAATATCTACAACGATTTTATTTTTCTTCATTTAGAATGCTAGGCAGAATTAGTCGTTTCAAAAAATGAGGCCCGATTTGAAATTGAATACTAAATAGAAGGGGGGGGGATAAATGGTTTGTGTCGAGACGGAGAAAGTTTATCTGGTAAGGAACGAAAACTGAAGAGAGCTCCTGTTATTCTACATATTCTCAATTTATTTATATGTATATACTTTATTGGTTGAATGTTTCAGAAATGTTAGATCTGCATATACTAATGGACATATTGGAATATTTATGTCTGTTGTTTGTTTATTATGCTTACCGCCCCACCCACAGTATTCCAGTTAATTGGGGACAATGTCTACATGGGACAGATATAGTGCTGCCACACTGCAATATGTGGCATGATACTATACCCAGTTTAATTAACCTGACACCGGGCCAACCAGTCCTGGAACTAACCTTATATGCTGAGTGTGAGCAAGGGAGCTATACCATAATCCATTATTTACGTCTTCGGTATGTCACGGCCGGGGATCGAACCCACTACCTCCCGATTCCAGGGCGGGCGCTGTAACCACTCGATCACAGGTATATTTATACCTACTAATAACTTGTTTGTTGTGTGTGTATTTTATCTGATTATAAACAGAATGATGTTTCCATCATCAAACAGCGACGATTAGATGATGATGCCGCTTATTATAAACGGTAACAAGGTATGAAAGCAAATACGCATACAGTTTTAAGAAATTTGAATTTTTTAAATTTTTATTTGATAATACAAATTAAGAAACTGTGGATCAATACACTACACTGAGTTTTGCTTGCATATACTCGATATGAATGTAAATTAGAATTTCACAAACTACCGAACACAAGGTATATGGAGAACGTTACTTAAAACGGTATGGCTTTTTCCCTCAGTAGTTCATGTTCAAACAGACATTTATCAACCGAGAATTTCTTATTTGTAAATTGTTTCCGATTCAACAAATAAAAAGGTGCATTTAATGATAGTAAATGAAATAATGTCTATAATAAAATTTTAAATATATCATTGTTAGTGAAAAACGTAAATATTGAAATTTGAAATAATTTACTAGTTAAGTAACATTAAAATGAAGGAATGGATGCAAAATATCTTTTAAACTGGGACTTCAGTATCTTTCCCTTTTTCGCGTCTCTTGTCTTCAAGTTTATCTGTTAGTTCGACATTCATAGTTTCTGGTATGAACATCAACCCGAACATGCAAACCACTGCAACTGCTCCGCATGTGAAAAGCATTATCCCGGGTACCTTTGAGTCCTGAAGGCAGTGGTTAACAAAACATTTTCCATGATTAGGTAATTAACGATAATATGCATGGTCATTTTGTAAGTTTAAATGAACTGCAATACATAATGAATATTCATATTATCATATTATGTATCCATCCTGCAAAAATGAACATTTCTTAAAAAAAAAAAACAAAAAAAAAAAAAAAAAAAACATTCAAAGTATGTTGTCTTTTATCGGTGAATATTTAAAGCACTAACGTCATACTAACATTGGCCTATGGCACTCATATAACACAATTCTATTTTCAATTTGAAAACAATGATAAAATATGAAACCTGACACCGTGTAGCATTTCTTTCCTTAACAAAATTTTTGACAGGTTGCCGACTATATCAAATGAATTGGCAAAATCATTGTTGCATGTCCAAACAAAATTATTCTCTGGAACACATGTGTCACCTACTAAAGCGTGACGGTAAAAGTGTGACGGACAGACAGACGGACAGACAAACCACTGAAAAGTGATCCCAATGTGTCACCTTTGCTTACATAAAAAAAATGGTCGACTATCGGTAGTAAAATGTAGTAGTAGTGTAGTATCGAATAGAATAGAATATTGATTTAAAGACACCTGAGGGGAATGTAATCAAGTTTAATAAGTTAATGAGCGTAAAAATCAAAGCGATTAAAGTATCAACAGGAACGGTATTGAAAAGCTCTAACATAGTAGTTACATTAAAATAATTTGTCCTGATAAGACTCAAATCCACACAGTCAACCAAAATATGTTGAATAGAATATGGTTCCTGGCAAGGAGTACAGAAAGGTTGAACCTCACGATTTAAAAGATAGGAGTGAGTCCAATTCTGTGTCCAATTCGACAACGATTCGAACACGTTCTTCCCTACGCACAGTGCGGGAAGCCGGACACCAAAGTCCTAAAAATGGTTGAATTGTTCTCAATTTATTATACTCAGCATTATGCCAAACAGCTTGCTATTTGCATTGAATACGTTTATTAATAAAGGATTTGAAATCTGTATAAGGGATGTTAATGTCAGATTCATCTATATCGGATGCTGCCTTCGCAGCGCGATCAGCTTTTTCGTTCCCATGAATTCCCATATGACTAGGAATCCAAATGTAAAATGTAACTAGTGAAGTATCACTTTACTAACCTCAGTTAGCATGGCGTCTTGCCAAATAATAATAAACTGTGATAACATATATAAAGTTGAAAATATTTTACCAAAAACACAATCTGTGGTCCTAGTATACCTCCAACACGTCCCATTGTGCTTAGTGACCCAAATCCGATGTTTCTGGAAATTGGAAATACAATTTCATAAATTTGTTTTAAATTACTTCTCTAAAGACAACTATCGTGTGACTTTCACTATTTTAAACATCTAGATACAAGTAGTTACAAGCAAATCGAAAGCAATGTGCAAAATTATTGTTTCTTTGTTTATACTCTGAATGTAGTTTGCATAGTTTTGCATCAAACCATCGGAATTATATGGCTAGCTTCCAAAACCAAGCACAAAATATTATGACAAATACGTGTTAAAAATATATATCGTAATTAAACAAACAAAAAAAATGTAATTTTATCAAATAATCAAGATATGTATTTACATGTGAACAATAGTATTGTCATTGATATATATAATGTCAAATGAAACATTTTAATTGAATTGAATCTACACATATGACAATTATGCATTCAACATAACTGAAGGGGAAGAGAAACGCTTGGTGATTTTTCATGTTGGTTTTGAGGGAAGGTTTAGATAGTATTTAGATTATTCTAAAAAAACCGGTATATTCAGTGATATATCGATATCAAGCTATCTCCAGATGGGGGGAGTCAGGCGGATAGACCCATCACATATGTGCTCTTAAGTACCGAGATCCGAAGTGGGAAATGCTTTACAACGAAGTGGGTCTGTGTGTAAATACAGATGACAAAATTATGAGGCCAGTATTACCTTTTTGATGTACTAAGTTTCTTTATCTCTTCATAATTAACTGGATCACAATGTAAGAACATATATAACCAAGAAAATTAAGTAATCTAATATAGAAATAATATAGATGATATAATATAGATCTATATAGATTAAAGATGAAAATACATACATTCCCAGCAGACATGATTTTAACAATAACAGGTATGTGTTGAAAAGAAGTGGCCTAAAAGGCACTCAAAATACCCCCCCCCCCCCCCCCCCCACACACACACACAGTTATCATCTTCCAAGATAATAGAGGAATGTCACCCTGCTGGGAGTTCACAGTGGGGACCCCAATAAACCAACAAGTGGTGTATGTATTTCACGCTTGGTGAACCCATTGCCAATATACGGAGGACATTTTAAATCACCCATAATAAGTTAGACTGTTTGTTTTCATAAATTAGCTCAACTTAATGATGCTTATTTCACATAATTGAATTTCTTAAAATTCAGTTACATTCAATGTGTTTATTAAAATTTTATTTTTTTTAAACCATTACTCTTTCCTCTTTTAGCAATAATTAAAACAGATACAAAACAGGTACTAATTATGACTGATATCTGTGACCCTTCCTATCCCACCCTAAGTCCACTTCAGCGTCTTACTGGGTACATCCAGATCGTGAATTACCCAGCAGGATGCTACATGCATACACATTTTCAATGCCTTTAATAAAGGTACCTGACAACAGTCGGGTAGAGTTCAACGGTTCATGTTTGTACACTGGCCCAAGCCATACTGATTCCCATATTGGCCACGATTGCTGACCAGTTGATGATTGTGCCGCGGTTAGAGATATCTATTTCAAACAGAAAATTCATTGCCAATCCCATCATTTATTTTCACAGTTCACAATTTTACTATATCATTGCGAAATGGTGATAAAAAGCCCTGAACTAATACATGTATTTAAATTATTGTCACAAGTATACGCCAAATAAATTACGTGGTTATTCTTGAGTATGCATATTGAAATCATTGCCCTCAAAATTTGTTTTATGAAAAAGGAAAATACACTTTATATTAAAAATACACGATTGCTGCCTTAGCAAACATACACTGACGGAAAGTTATAACCGAGTACTTTTTAAATTATCTGTTTTCAAAACCTACAGGGTATGTTAAAAGTAGTAAGTCTGACGGTTTACGTCTAAACAAACTAGACCTACTTTCTAGGTAGGCGGCTATTTTGTTTCCATTTATAGTAACTCATTTACATATAAGGGTTTTAGGGTAGTGCGCATGTGCGGCGGCCATATTGTTTTCTAGCATCTATTTTTAGAATGACATCATGATCTATATTTAGAAATGGCATCATGATCTATAATTAGAATGACATCCTGATCTATATTTAGAATGACATCATGATCTATAGTTAGAAATGACATCAATGTACAGAGTTGTACATTTGACCTAGGGTTAAGGAGATTGAGGGTCAAGTCTTAGGTGGAGACACATGGTAAACACAAAAGTACATGAGATACAACAGAGGTATTGATAGTCCCAATAATATACAGAGCTGACTTGTATATTCAGTCATAAGGCTTAATCACGGACATTGAGGGTCAGGTCCTCAGCCTTAGACGGGGACTTTACAAAGTCTTAAAACAATGATCAACATATGATCATCATATAATAAATATAATTAATCTTTATCAAACATTATTTGGAAAACATAGAAAAAAAAATTAATGGCATTACTTACGATGTGAACAGCTCCTGTTATAAAATGAACATAACACTAATGTTTTACGTGTAATCTGACGTTTATGGTCATAATACTTCCGGAAACTATATTTAGTACAACTAGAATAAACCAGAATTAACCAGTTTTTATCTAAAAATAACCATGTCAATATTGGAACGCATTTTTTGAACATGCCTGTACACGTTACTTCAACACAAAACGGAAATAAAGATCAAATTATCAGAATTCAGACGTGTGTGGAACACACTTTTTGAACATGTCTGTACACATTATTTCAACACAATTTTTGAACATGTCTGTACACTTTTTACATGTCTGTACACATTATTTCAACACAATTTTTGAACATGTCTGTACACGTTATTTCAACATGGAATGGAAAAAAAAATTAATTTGTGGAACACAATTTTTGAACATGTCTTTTAATTTGCGAATATTGAAATCATTTAAAGCAGGCACCAGTACATTTCATAATCACATACACTGTGACCTATATAGCAACAGAAAGAAAAATCATCTTACCTACCATGCATGAATACATTTTACTTTAAATCTGGAGTAACACATTCCATTTGTTAAATTCTCTCTCTCTCTCTCTCTCTCTCTTAATTTCTGTAGAGTTTGTATATGATTATATAAGCACATTCTCATACTTAGTGTATCAAATTTAATGAAGTACATGAACACGTACATGTATACATGTAACATTTTCATGTTATATTCCCTCTCTCTCTCTCTCTCTCTCACACACACACACACATACACACACACACGTGATATACCAACACACACACACACACACACACACAGAGTCACGTTCGCGCAACACACACACACACACACACACACGTGATATACCATTTTAAGTCAAAGTATTTCCGGTAATTATTTTAAAATTTAAACGACCAATGCTTCATTTTATATCGACTGAACAAGTATAGACATGTTGTCTAAAATAACCATGACTTAGATCAACAACCAATCAGAAACGAAATGTAGTATTACAACCAATAACATGTTTCATTCCATGAATAGGCATGACATTGCACAACAACCAGCAATCATTTTTACTCCATGAACCTATGAGGCGTATACACGCACACACACGCACACTATTCAAGCAAAATAATAGAATGCGTTCTGGAAATGAAATGGACATGCCGAGTAAGGTTATCTTTTTAATATATAAATCACCTACCTTTTTTTCCTCAGTATCCATTTTTTTATATCACAACAGAATTTCCAAAAAGTGAATGACATGTATATCCATTAGTCTTTAGAAATTTCCTGCACACAAAAAATTCCAAGTGATCACTCTAAGAGAATACATAGAAAAAAAAACCTGTGTACTCTGTGCGTGAAAAAGATTATGTTTTGGGCTTCGCTAACTTAAAACACATGTGTGTGTGTAATCGGTATGCTCTTAACAGCTGTGACCTTGCAGCAGAAAAGCTAATTAAAAAGTCATTACCTCTTTATGTTTACCAAATTATATACCATTCGAATATAAGTATAAAACATTGAACGAATTTTGTTATTTTGATTTCAGAAATCAATTGATTGATATTGTTTTAGTGCAAATCAATTCTAAATACATGATTGATCAAATATTGATTATTTATCGATTTTTGTTATATCATACAAAAAATCAATATTTTCCTTTTGTTCACTAATATTTAGTCATTTGAACAAACAAAAAGTAAGAAGCTTCAAAATAAATCTGTTGTTTTTATTTTCAATCGAATTATTGTCAATTATCGATTTCATTGATTTCCCCACCCACTTTTTTAAAGGTACAATGTTAAAAGGTAATATCTCCCTTAGTTATTAACCAATTTGAATCATTTTCATAGCAATGGAAAGCTCAAAGTGAGATCTTTACTTTGAAAACTCTTAACCGGAAGGTCATGATGAATAAAAACCGGAAATGACGTCAACACATTAAAAAATGACTCTATCTTCCTTTAGTTTTCACTCGATTTATATATATTTTTTTATAGCTATGAAAAGCTAATTTTGATTTTCAATCGAATTATTGTCAATTATCGATTTCATTGATTTCCCATTTTTTAAAGAGTTGGTTGTTTTGAGGATCCTATTGTCAAAGAAAACAAACACATTTTAATCTGTTACTTATTTTATTTTGCAATACAATTCGCTTTCATATGCATACATTTTCCGTTCTACAATTATATTGTCCTTAGTCTCAAACATAGAAGGTTGAATTGGCCGGAATTCCTGGTGGTCGAAATCTTTTGTTTGATTTTACAGGGGAACTCATATTCTGACGTTTCATGGAAGTAGACTTTCTTTCCCTTGGTGGAGAGTCTTGTCTCTTGAGTTCTGACTTGGCCATTTCTACTGCTTGTGCCACAGGGGTAACATATTGAATGGTCGGTTCTTTAGACGTGCCACCAGTCTGTATTTTTTCTACCACGTAGTGTCCTTTATGATTAGGACGTAGTTTTCCCTCGGCCATGAGGCGAAAATGTTGTGACCATCTGTCAATGTTCATTATTAGTTTTTATTTATGTCTATTAGTCTTCTCCCCTTATAAACTTATTCATCATCATCATCATCATCATCACTAGATTCCGAATCTATCTCTCCGTGACCAATGACCTCATCGAACCAATGATTGTACTTTTTCAATACTCGTTTAATCACTTTCTTTTTATTGTCTGAATCCAAAATTTCTCGAAGAATTTTCTGATGAACGACGCTTCCTTCTAGTTGAGCCGCTGTTCTCAAAAAATCTGTATACATTCGCATGAATTCTTTTTTTATCGTCTTCAAAGACAAACTCGTAGGCTTTTGAACGGGCTTTCTGTTCTGAGTTTCCTTCATTTCTATATTCGTAGTATTTTTTATCCCAAATCGTTTCCGTTTTCTCACCAGCTTTTTTGGCTAAGGATTCGAAATATTCATTTATGTCTTCAATGAAGTCTTGTTCGTCCATAGAACTTTCATTACCAGAACCATCATCGCAGGTGATCCAATCTCGACGGCCTACTTTACTCGTAGGCTCATCTTCATTACTAGTATGTTCAGCTTTTCTTTTCAACACCGCTGGACACCATGCTCTGACATGATTTTGTAAGTTACTAATGTCTGAAAACATAGAACCGCAGTCGTCGCAAGAAATCATGATGTTTTGCAAAGTTTCGACTGGAACAGTATCCTGTCTCTGTATATCGTTTGGTGGTTCCATTCTACAATCTGTTTCCCTTATAAATTCCATCACATTTGTGCGCATGCGCAGTGAAGCTGGTGTAAGTGGCTTTAAATCTACGAGTAAATAGCCATAGGGATGACTAACAGCCTTTTCAAAAGGTCTTAACAGTTCTTGGGGGTTACTGGGGTACATTTGTCGGGCAAGGGTCATAACCTGTTGTCTGTCTATAGGGTTGTTAAATAATACCAGATAATGGCAATTTCGTCTCTGGGTAGGATCTTTCCTGAAATACAGGTTTTGGTTGATAGCGATGACAGACAGATTTCTATGGTGGCTACCTTCCGTGAATAAATCGGTCACTCGTTGGTCTTTCACCGCTTCCGTAGCCATGTCATCTAATATGATCACATTTCTGACTCTAGGGTAAAAAAACTCGTCTTTTTCCAGATTAAAAGGTACTCCTTTTTTGAATTCTACTTCCGGAAAAACGTTTTTTTGTATTTCGTCATATAACGGTTGCCATCTCTTGTATAACCAGATAATACGTTGTGGAGCGGGACGAAGTTTTTCATAAGCCCTCTGTAGTAGCTGTGATACGAAGTAAGTTTTACCACAAGAGGTCGGTCCGCTGACCATACACGTAAAGGGATGTTGAAAAACAAATTCCTGTCCATTAGTAAATGTTGAAGGAGGTATTTCCCTAACTTTCTTTTGTGTCTGTACTCCCTGAAATATCGAACCTACTTCTTGAGGAGGAGGAAGAGGAAGAATTTCCTCCTCCCTGAGGAGGAGGAGGAGGAGGAGGAGTCAATTGCGGAGGAGGAGGAGTCAATTCTGGAGGAGGAGGAGGAGTCAATTCCGGAGGAGGAGGAGGAGGAGTCAATTCCGGAGGAGGAGGCGTTTCATTGACTGTCTTTTCATTTCTGTTTAAATGCACAATGTCTTAACATATTGTCCCTTCTTGTGAATACTTGTTCACACTCTAAACACTTTATAGAAAACATATTTTATGAACTGAAAAAAGGAGTCACTTCCCCTTATAAGCTTTTATAAGTCCCAAGACTTTGATCCTGCTTGTTCTTATATTAAACAGGCTTCACACATCTCTAGATCCAGCTCTGAAAATCCCTCGTCGTAGTTCATGACATTGTCCATCTTAAGGAAAGATCTTCGTATGGTTATTTCTACCCCGAAGTTCAAACTAATGAAGATAGAGTCATTTTTACATAAATACATTTCTGGTTTTTTGTTTATCATGGACTTCCGGTTAGAAGTTTAAAGTAAAGATTTCACTTATAGCTTTTCATAGGTATAAAAAATATAAATAAATCGAGTGAAAACTAAAGGAAATAGGGTCAATTTTAACATTGATGACGTCATTTCCGGTTTTAAAGACCCATGGACTTCCGGTTGAGAGAGTTCAAAGTAAAGATCTCACTTTGAGATTTCAAAAGCTATAAAAAATATTCAAATCGGATAACAACGAAGGAAGATAGAGTCATTTTTTACATGTGTTGACGTCATTTCCGGTTTCTATTCATCATGGACTTCCGGTTAAGAGTGTTCAAAGTAAAGATCTTACTTTGAGCTTTCAAAAGCTATAAAAAATATTCAAATCGGATAACAACTAAGGAAGATAGAGTCATTTTTTAATGTGTTGACGTCATTTCCGGTTTTTATTCATCATGGACTTTCGGTTAAGAGTGTTCAAAGTAAAGATCTTACTTGAGCTTTCCATTGCTATGAAAATGATTCAAATTGGTTAATAACTAAGGGAATATTACCTTAAAGGAATTTAAAAAAGGGGGAAAAAAAAAATTAAAATTTTAAAAAAAAACAACATATTTATTTTAACTTCTTTTTTTTTTAAATTTTTGTATGATATAACAAAAATCGATAAATAATCAATATTTGATCAATCATGTATTTAGAATTGATTTGCACTAAAACAATATCAATCAATTGATTTCTGAAATCAAAATAACAAAATTCGTTCAATGTTTTATACTTATGTTCGAATGGTATATAATTTGGTAAACTGAAAGAGGTAATGACTTTTTAATTAGCTTTTCTGCTGCAAGGTCACAGCTGTTAAGAGTATACCGATTACACACACACATGTGTTTTAAGTTAGCGAAGCCCAAAACATAATCTTTTTCACGCACAGAGAACACAGGTTTTTTTTTCTATGTATTCTCTTAAAGTGAACACTTGGAATTTTTTGTGTGCAGGAAATTTCTAAAGACTAATGGATATACATGTCATTCACTTTTTGGAAATTCTGTTGTGTGATATAAAAAAATGGATACTGAGGAAAAAAAGGTAGGTGATTTATATATTAAAAAGATTACCTTACTCGGCATGTCCATTTCATTTCCAGAACGCATTCTATTATTTTGCTTGAATAGTGTGCGTGTGTGTGTGTATACGCCTCATAAGTTCATGGAGTAAAAATGATTGCTGGTTGTTGTGCAATGTCATGCCTATTCATGGAATGAAACATGTTATTGGTTGTAATACTACATTTTTTCGGTCTGATCGTTTGTGATCTAAGTCATGGTTATTTTTAGACAACATGTCTATACTTGTTCAATCGATATAAAATGAAGACATGGCATTGGTCGGTTCAAATTGTAAACCAGTTATCTCTGGTTTACTCTAGTTGTATACTGAAAATACATTTCCAAGAATAATTACCGGAAATACTTTGACTTAAAATGGTATATCACGTGTGCGTGTGTGTGTGTGTGTGTGTTGCGCGAACGTGACTCGTGTGTGTGTGTTGGTATATCACGTGTGTGTGTGTGTGTGTTGCGCGAACGTGACTCTCTGTGTGTGTGTGTATGTGTTTGTGAGAGAGAGAGAGAGGGAATATAACATGAAAATGTTACATGTATACATGTACGTGTTCATGTACTTCATTAAATTTGATACACTAAGTATGAGAATGTGCTTATATAATCATATACAAACTCTACAGAAATTAAGAGAGAGAGAGAGAGAGAATTTTACAAATGGAATGTGTTACTCCAGATTCAAAGTAAAATGTATTCATGCATGGTAGGTAAGATGTTTTTTCTTTCTGTTGCTATATAGGTCACAGTGTATGTGATTATGAAATGTTCAATATTCGCAAAGAAGTCATTATGTTGAAATAACGTGTACAGACATGTTCAAAAATTGTGTTCCACACACTGAATTCTGAGGATTTGATTTTTTTAACAGACATGTTCAAAAATGTGTTGAAATAATGTGTACAGACATGTTCAAAAAGTGTGTTCCACACACGTCTGAATTCTGAAAATTTGATATTTATTTCCGTTTTGTGTTGAAATAACGTGTACAGACATGTTAAAAAATTGTGTTGAAATAATGTGTACAGACATGTTCAAAAAGTGTGTTCCACACCGTTGAGTTCTGAAGTAACGTGTACAGGCATGTTCAAAAAATGCGTTCCAATATTGACTTTATTTTTAAACATAACGTCATGGCTCTCTATTCTGATTGGTTGTTGATCAAAATCATAGTTAATTTTAGATAACAACTGATTAATTCTGGTTTATTCTAGTTGTACAGTGCTAAATACATTTAAATTTCCGGAAATTATGACCATAAACGGCAGATTACACGTAAAACATGAGTGTTGAGTTCATTTTATAACAGGAGCTGTTCACATCGTAAGTAATGCCATTAATTTTTTTTCTATGTTTTCCAAATAATGTTTGATAAAGATTAATTATATTTATTGTATGATGATCATATGTTGATCATTGTTTTAAGACTTTGTATAGTCCCCGTCTAAGGCTGAGGACCTGACCCTCAATGTCCGTGATTAAGCCTTATGACTGAATATACAAGTCAGCTCTGTATATTATTGGGACTATCAATACCTCTGTTGTATCTCATGTACTTTTGTGTTTACCATGTGTCTCCGCCTAAGACTTGACCCTCAATCTCCTTAACCCTAGGTCAAATGTACAACTCTGTACATTGATGTCATTTCTAACTATAGATCATGATGTCATTCTAAATATAGATCATGATGTCATTTCTAACTATAGATCATGATGTCATTCTAAATATAGATCAGGATGTCATTCTAATTATAGATCATGATGCCATTTCTAAATATAGATCATGATGTCATTCTAAAAATAGATGCTAGAAAACAATATGGCCGCCGCACATGCACACTACCCTAAAACCCTTATATGTAAATGAGTTACTATAAATAGAAACAAAATGGCCGCCTACCTAGAAAGTAGGTCAAGTTTGTTTAGACGTAAACCGTCAGACTTACTACTGTTAAAGTATTTGCCATTACGCTACTAGGTTAATTAGAAATTGAGTCGCATCATTAAATTTCGAGTCCATATACAAATGTGCTCAGACAGGCCAGTTTGTTTGATCTAAACCTTTTGCAGCCCGTGCGAAAATGCCTTCGAATACAAAGTTGTTGCAGTAAATTCTGTATCAAATATGAGATTTGAATTGCCTAGTATGTAGCTTCGTGACCAAACGTCGATACACAACATGGCGAGTATGACCATTCCAGAGCGCTAAAGAGCAGTTGGAATGTCGACTGCAGTAGTCACCGTAAGACAGGTAAGTTGCTGCCAATAATTTTTTATAAAACTCAAAAGTATAATATGTTGCTGAATCAATTGAAACAACATTCATTAGACGTAGAAAAGGTCCTAAATTTTCATTTCAGGTAGCTAGACATTAAAACAGGGCTTTCGCCAGTATTCATGTCCTGTGAGCAAATTCGGCGGACCGGAAGTATCCGAGATCTTGTCCGCCGACCGCGACAGGGGGGTGACAACGCACCATCAGGATCGACACATAGTCCTTTCCCACTTGCGCAACCGTTTCCTATCTTCTATCGTGACCACTCGGAACGTTATTGGGCGCCATTACCGTCCTGTATCACCAAGGACAATACGCAATCGTCCGAAAGACGTCGGAATCAAACTTTACAGACCGTGTAAAGGACCAATCTAAACCCAACGTCACAAAATGGACCGCCTCGCTCTGGCACGTCAACATTTGCACTTAACTAGGGCGGATGGGACTACTGTTTTGTTCGTGGATGAATCAGGCTACGTGATGCAGGTGGACGTACACGTGTATACCGTCGTAGGGGAGAACGCTACACCGAAAACAGAGTCGTTCAAGTTGACCAGTTCGGCAATTCGGTAGTGGTTCAGTAATGTAGTGGGCAGGTGTGTCCATGCACACGAAAATTTGTGCTGTGTTTATTCTAGGAAATCACACAGCTTAAAGATATCAGAATGACACCACTTATCTGTTCTCATCCCCCATGTAAGAGCTAACTGTGGCATGCCAATAACCCAAGATCCATGTCACTCTGCAAGAGCTACACGGGCGTTGCTGGCTTTTAATCAAGTTTGAGTTTACCATATGCCCGCAAGAAGTCTGGATTTAAACCTAAAATCATATTTGGGATTTGTTGAAAAGGCGAGTTCGAGCTCTGCCTCAGCAGCTAAAATTAGTTTCCCTTTAACAAAATATCATCAGAGTTTGGGGCGTTATCAATCAGCAAGAAATACATAATTACATCACTTCAATGCGTAGCAGGTGCCGAACTGTGATTGCTGCAAACGGCGGGCACACCAAATAGTATGACACTTAAAGTCAAGTCGATAGAGTGACTTTGACTTTTGAGGGTAGTTTTAGCTAAGTGCTATTGTAATTCGCAACTTTCAGAGCCTTCGATGCAGGTAAAAAAGAAATTTCCGTCATGATATTTTGATGAATAAAAATCATTATCAATAAACCTTCAGATAAAGCATTTGTTCACGCTGCATTGGGGCCTCTACCTCAAAATAAAGGGCTGGAAAATTGTAGTTCTCTCTCGATTATAGATACTGTTAAGCGTAAATATACCTGTATAAGTGATGATACCCGCAAACAGGCCACCGGCAGCTGTCAGTACGAATGCTATCAGAGATGTGTACTTTCTTCCGATTCTAGAAAATATTTTGAAAAGGACACATTCATCACGATTTTTTTAAATTTTAAAATCTAGATGATTTACACACGTATATAGTGAAAAATTACAAAAGGATATTTTTGTAAATTATTTCATTGCATTTCTTTGAAAAGAACAGACATTCAGAGGAATTAATTGGTGTCAGCAACCATGATCATAAGTTTGAAAAGGCATTCGTATTTTATATGGTTGAATCTTCCCCTCTTTTTTGTAATATTTGTCATCATTATTAATACTATAACAAGCAAACGGTAACGATTTGAAGCCGTTTCTCATGCAACGAAATAGAAAAAGAAATAAAGCCTTAAACGTATCTCGTATATCTCGTTACAAAACCTGTTAAGAAGCATTAATCCAACAGATGTCGATGGTAACGTGGTGATGTTGAACAAGTAAATGTTCAGGTAAATATTTCTTGATAGGGCTTGAATGCCATAGTTTAATCCGTAACTGCAAAATCCTAGACCGAACCTGAAGTTAAATCATAAACGAAATCAAATTAACACACACACAAATCAAAAAAGTGAATTATTTGAGTATTGCTATGGTCAGTTAGTATTTCAATAAATTAAGAATGCTCCTTAAATCTCTTTAAGCATCTTATGAAATTAGTTTTGTTTTTATCATTTTAATCTTAACTGTGTTTATACAGTTTCATTAAGTTATTCAAATAAAACAATGAAGAATAGGGGGAAAACCTTTTGGAAACGTGGTAGCCATTGTTTATAGTTCTGGGTTTGTTGTCTAAATAAGAAAGATTCTTAATACATCAGCTTTATTTATGGATCCACAAAACTTGTTACAATTCAATGTAATGTAAATAAAACAAAAACGATTACAATAGACAAAGATATAGTTACCAATTTATTGCAGAAAGTAATGTCACTTTAACGAAGTAGCGTGTTTTGAACAGGTGTACAAATGTATATTTTCGATCAGGTTTCTTTACATCTTCGTCAGGAAAAAGAGACAAAAAGTCAGGCATTGGATGTTTGTTGACTTGAGCTACTTTCTTAGCGACTTTTTTAGCATCTGCAATTCGTTCGTGTGCGAGGTACCAACGGAAACTCTCAGGGATAGTCCTAGGGATCAGAGCAAACAGCACAATATTATATCGGTTTAAGTACGTAATAAGACTTACTGTAAAATATTATTTATTTACTTGCATAATGTCGGATAGTTAAAGCGTTAATCACTAGTTAATAAACAAGAGTGTACTTTGGAACACATGCATCATCTTCAGAAGCGTGACGGGAAAAGTGTGACGGACAGACAGACGACGAAACAGTGATCCCTATATGTCACCTCTGCTTTCAGCTTGTGACAAAAAAGTATTATAAATTATCTTCTAATGAAAATGTACTTTGATGTCTCTCTAGTTGAATCAACGTTAAGTCTTACAATCAAAACGGTTTATTGTTAAATAATAAAATTTAATGATAATTGTTTTAGCTGAATTATTGTCAATCCATTGGTCACATTCAGTTGCTAAGATTGCCTTTAGGAACATTGGTATCTGTCGTTATATGTAAATATAGGAGTTGTTCTAAGTTTTCAGTTATACTGGTAACCAAGATTTTGTTGCTGGGATATTTTTCCAACTATAGTTCAGATTGAAGGTGATTAATATCCCCGCAAAATGCTTTGATACAGGAGGAATCAGACTCCAGGCGGAGCATAGATAAGAACCTGTATACATAGGTTATTGGTTGAGATAGTAAGTAATAAGTAAAATCTTTAATTAAAGTAAATAGATAGTAAATTATGATTGTCTTGCACAGTAGTTTAAAAGTGTAGGGTTTCAGTTCTTTGACATTGTAATTCTCCAAGTAGCCATCTGTTAACGTGTTTAGTTTTAAGTAAAGACCATGTATAATACTAATATTCGAGTTATGTTCCGGACAAGAAAAAAACAGAATAAAACAAAGGGAGATAATTAAAATATGGGACCAGGTAGAGTTACAGTTATTGAAGACTACACTCTTCCTAGTCGTCATCTGTTTACCATGACTAAGCATAGCTTCTACTTCTGTCTTAGCAACCTCTCTCTTGTTTATTGGTAACCTTCTAGGGGCTTGTTTTATTGGAGGATGCTCCCCTGTATCAATCTTGTGTTTGACCAAATCAGTTTTACCTAGATCATATTTGGATGATGCCAACACACTCTTATGTTTAAGCAAGAGGTCTTTAAATCTTTCTTTTTGTTTTTCATCAAGTTCACCAACATTATGGTCCTAGACTGATTTCAAGTGATCAGGAAGTTCCATTATATTTAAACTAGTGTGTCTTACATGTGAATTTGACTCTGAAATGCCCTCTTGAGAGTTAAATTTTCCTACACAATGGATAGGTTCTGCTATGGCAGCTATAGTTTTTGGATATACTGTTTGTTGATCATCTGTGATATTCATAAGTCTTAGGGGAATTATATCACTTCTGGTATCTACCAGTGCTCTAGCCACCAGAATTCCCCTAGTAGTCAGATTACTGTCTGGTTTAGACTCAATCAGTAAATTTTTCTGACATTTTTCTTTGTCTTCTATCCTAGCATTAACTATGACCTCTGAATTTGGGGGTATAGTAAACTTTGACTCCAACCGCACATGAAATGATAGCTTTAACTGACTCTCTACAAGCTACATTTAATGGTTTCATGACCCACTCTTAACAAAGAACTACCCACATCAATGGAACAGTTGTTCTTAAATAGAAAGTCATATCCCAGTATGAATGGAACATTAATATCTGCCACATTTATCAGATGATTATAATGTGTTTGACCAAGTCTCATCTGAAACACACCTTTCCCATGAATTGTGCTAGTATCACCATTTGCCATAAGTAAAGGGTCTGTAACTTCCTCTATATTTGGCTTTAGATTGGTATCAATCTTACTGAACAAATTCTGACTAAGGACAGTAACAGTACTACCAGTATCAATTAAAGCATAAATGTTTTTACCACAAATCTCAATAGGGACAAAGATACTCTCTTGCACAGATTTTCTAAGCTT
>CM037780.1:16254636-16304636 GCA_021229015.1 Solen grandis | reverse complement strand
GAGTACTCACTCGATGAGACATTTAACACCTTGCAGAGGCTTGCAGACGCTTAACAGACAGACGCTTTACAGTATAAATAAAAATTGAAAATTATCCTCGGTGAGACATACATATTTGGTTTAATTGGCAATAAATTGTAGAGAAAACTCAGTATATTTCTAATTAATATGAGACATTTTACACATCACTTTATCTCGCGGTCACATGATCGTACACATGATTTAACGAGAGCCTCTTTTGACTTGCTCTTTACCTATATCAAAGTTCCGGATTTCTATTAGGTAATTAGGTCATTGGTGCGCCCAACTTTAATATTCCAAATTCTCTCTTTTCGTAATGGCAACGGCTTGTTGTTCTTGCAATTTCACATCTACCCACAACAGTCCGTTACTATCCCAATTTTTAAGCTGAAAGAGATCTGAATACCGTCCTGCAAGAACGACAACTTTGACATTACGAAAGAAGAGACTACAATATTTTATTATGCATTTGAGATTTAAAATTATGTAAATCCCCTTAACTTAGGGAAATCTTTTTTTCTAATTGCTCCAAGTTGCAACTGTAGAGACAGTCCTTCTTGTTCAATTATAAAATGTTTTCCCTTAATGGTGTTTATAAGGACTGGTGATTGAGTTTATCAAAATGCTGTCTTGGGTGTATTGAAAACGTGACTGACCTAGAGCAGATAATGGCGTCTCCAGATGATTGTCGTTTTCCCACTAAGGCATGGCCAGCATTACACACCTAATAATGATGCCCGTATTTGAAAGAACAAAAGTAATAATGTATGTGAACAAGTACAATAACATATATATATAAATATATATATATATATATATATATATATATATATATATATATATATATATGAACAAAATAAAAAATATGTGTATATCGTGCAATTAAACACATGTCGAAGTGCAATAACACATTTGTAAAGAAGTGTTTTGCTTTACAAAAATATCGGTACTTGTAAGGTCAATAATTCGATTTAAAAAAAAAACAAACAAAAAAACGAGTTGATCAAAGTACAATGGAACATGTGTATAGAAAACAACTAAACATGTGTTCAAAGATCAATGAAACATTTGTGAGAAGCTTTTTTATTTAATAAGATGTGTAAACATATATAATGTATATTCAAACACGAAGACATAATTATGCATGTCTTCAAGATGTAAATAACAAGTCGAAATAGTTTTGTCTTCTTTTCCAAAAGTAATTATCCAACGTTTGCATTTAAGCATTTATTTATACCCAAAGAACATCAATATAATTGTGAGAAGCTCTTTACTTACTGATTTGTAGATAAATTTAAATATTATAACATACATACATATTATTACATATTATTATTTGTACACAAAATTATAATTATAAATGGGTACAAAATGTTTATGTGGTTGTGAGAAAGAATGTCTAGTTATTCAATTATGTGTACCCAAAAGTACAAAAATGATCAAGTCTGTGATGTGATTTATTTGAAATAATTTATTCGTACAATCTGTAATATATTACAGTCCATAGTGTTCCTTTCCATTAGAATTTATTTTTTATTTTAAGAATTCATAAGTACAAAGAACAAAGAATCTTCAGCATATACTTTTTAATCATTCAATTATTTGTATTTTAAGAACAAAAATAGAAACTAATTCTGCAAAATTGTACACCTAAACACACACACGCAGTCGTGCCAGCACCTTCAAGTGAGGACAATGTTTTTTTGTGTTTTTTTTTGTTTGTTTTTTTGTGTGTGTATATAACATAAACTAGCCCTAACCTAAAACGCTAACACTGACCCCTGACCCCTATCATAACCGTTAACTAATCCATACCCTTACCTAACCATTATGAAATAAATCGAGGTCAAACCAAATGGGGACATCCTCACTGGTGAGTAAAGTTTGATACCCGCAAGCAATTTAGTACAAAATTGACCTCACTTACCGCTCTGTGTAAGAGCACACACAAACACTGTGTTAAAATCGAAAAGTTGTTATATGTATTGACGTCGATTACACAAATACACACACGAATCGAATCGACGTCAATTCATATAACAACTTTCCGACTAAATTTATATTGAATTGAAATTGTCTTTACAAATTATATAAGAAAACAGACAGCAACATGGGGCCTCATCTTTCATGGGATTGACTTCTTGCAGTTTTTATAAAGGTTCATATGATTTTCAAATGCTAGATTTATTAAGAGTGCGCCTTAAGGATGATTTGTTCAGAAACAAGTGCGCCGTTACGATCAAAGGTATCCGGTGCGTTGATTTGACCGAAAAACTGCCGCATTAAAAAAATCTTATATATAATAAGAAGGTAGGTATTTCTTTTTTCCATTTCAATCGTACATTATGTCGTTTTAATTGCCGAAACTCCCACGCAAAGTTATTTTATGAAAATCTACCAAAGTTCAAAGAAGTTACGGCATTGAAACAACATGATGTACGTTTTCAGTGGAAGACGTTACCTACCTTCTTATTATATTTAAGGTCATTTTTTAATTTTTTTTTTTTGTTGCTGTTGTTTTAAATGGGCAGCATCGTACCGGATACCCTTGCTTACGATTAGAAGCATGTAACATTTGTATAGAAAGAAAAGTGCGCTTTAACGATGAGAAACAGAGTACATTTGTTCAGAAACAAGTGCGTTTGACGATAAGCAGTTGTGTACATTTGTTCAGAAACAAGTGCGTTTGACGATAAACAGGGGGTACATTTGTTCAGAAACAAGTACGTTTGACGATAAGCAGTTGTGTTTATATATGCATATGTATGAGAGGAATATGCTCAGAAACAATTGAGTCCGAATATAAGCAGCAGGGTACATTTTTTCAGAAACAAGTGCGCTAAACGAAGAGCATCAGGGTACATTTGTTTAGGACTAAGTGCGCTTTAACGATAAAGAACAGCGTACATACATCAGTAGCACGACAGCCAGCGTTATAGACAATCCGCATAGACGTGGTGACACGCTGTTCCATGTAACATTCCTGTGAAACGAACAGAGACTATTTTATTCAACTGTTACATTATAATAACAAGCAAAAGGGGTTTCCATGGTCGCTGAGTTCAATGACGTAAGCGCTTTGAGTTCGAGTCCCGGCAGAGTAACTCTTTCCAGGCCCTATGTTCTCAAAAAAGAAAATGGCCTTTAAGTATGAATTTGATACTTATACTCAAACTATGCCCATTAGTTTCAATAGGGATTTGAGTATGATGCTCAAATTTAAGCCTGAGATCGTACTTAAGTATTTTCACGTGGCCAGGAAGCATTCCTAGACATGCAGTTGTTCTACCCGAGTATCTTTGGACCCTCGGCGTTTCCCTTCACCTGTAGTAAGCTTTAAGTCGCTGAAATACTGTCACATAGACGGCAAGCTCAAAATCACAACAAATAGCCAATTTCCTGTTTTAGCCAGTAGCATCAATGTTAAAAAGTTATTTTGTGAGACATCTTTTTTTTTTATTTACACTAAGCCGTCACATGCACTGAACGGATCTGTTGAATGACAGCTTCGACTTTCGCAATAATTAAGTTGCTTTTTAACATAGCAGTTTATCTTTTTTTCCAAATACGTATGCTTTAATGCCAATAACTACAAGCGTCTTTACAAGGTTTATTGGTTATATTAATTAAATTGAGTCCAAAAAAGCTTTAATGGAAAAAATGTTTTTTTAAATTGTGCGCTTAAATGCCAAAAACTGCAAATGTCTTTAAAAACATTTTGATTAAATTCAACTGGATTGATATCAAACTTAACAGACAAAGAGTAAATATTATTAATATATGCATTTTATCGTAATGGAAATAAGCGTATAACAATACTGCTTCCTAATTTCTTCAGCATCTCTTTAATACAATAATGAGGCCTCAATTTTATTGCACTTTCATAAACCAATGGATCAAAATATACAAGAAAGAAGCCTTGTTCTCCGGTACATATTGATTATTAGAATAAATATAACCCACAAAAAGGCACTAAAACATTGCCATATAATGTTATTAAAAGCAAAACCTTACGGACAGCCACCGAGCAGTCTAACAAAAGTTATGTAAACTTAAACAACAAGCCGAATGAGCGATTAAGGGCTGAAATTGCCGAGAAAGTACGATCATTCTTACCTCGTTATCAACACACACATCGAATCTTACACAATCATCGAGCGTTTCCGCGTCGAAACAATGGCGGCATCTTTTCTGATGCGGGGTAGCAACAGTTGTACACAAACATACTGAGGGTGGATATATCAAGAATATTATCAACGTATTTAAAGCGTGCATGGCTACGAATCCAAAAATTAAAATTGTTTGATTGAACCCTTTCAAAAAAAAAATGTGCCGTTTCTTATTGTTCAATCAAAGCACTAGAATACAAGGAAATAGTTAGCATGTGATGACGAGTTTCCAAATCGATGGATGTCAAATATATATAATATTTAAGGATTTTAAGCAAAAATGATTTTTTTATTTGTATTGTTTTAATTTGACAGTCAAATAAGAATGCTCTTAACATTTCTGAAGTTTTACTCCAAACGACCAAATTCTTCCCTGTAAAACCAGGACACTTGTACAAAAGTAAACGTTCCATAAATAAATTGCTATTTTTATAAAAAAAAATAAAAAAAATAATAATAATTACTTTTATGATAATAATACATGGGCATTAAAATCAATACTTTTGGATCAATGATTTTTTCTACATAGATAGATAGCTATATATTTTTATTTCCTCCGATACATCTAAGTACGGAAGCACAGAGGGGAAATGTTTTTTTTTGTTTTTTTTATTTATTTAATTATTTATTTAATTATTTATTTATTTATCTTTTATGTTTTTGGTTATTATCTCGTAACACCATATTCCCTCTGTGCTTCTGTATCGAAGAGCAAAAATGAACATTTTGTCCAATAAATATAAAGAGGTACCAAAAATGAACATTTTGTCCAGTAAATATAAAGAGGTACCAAAAATGAACATTTTGTCCAGTAAATGTAAAGAGGTACCAAAAATGAACATTTTGTCCAGTAAATATAAAGAGGTACCAAACTTTACACAGTGTCATTCAAAGTATGTTTCTGTGTTATCTTTTGAGAAAATTGGGGAAAAAATGTTAATATGGTGTCCCGAACTTGCCATGAAAAAACTCCTTGGCGTCTTGTGGATTTGAACAAGCGGCCTTTATATTTGAAAAGGAAAGGCAGTCCTATGCTTTACACACTAGGCCAACATAAAACAAAATTTAAAAACTCTCTCTAAGACATTCTATTAAACATAAACATGTATATCTTTCTTTGAAATAGTATACATTCATCGACTTATTCCACCAAGGTTTTAGCAAGTAAGATTCGTATCGCTATAAAAGTATGTGACATAAGTTCAAACATTACAACTTCATATACCTGAAAAGACTGTCGACAGGAGCAGGATATATCCTAGGACTGAAAGAGAAACAGATAGAGAAAAAGAGAGACTAGGTGTCCGATTGCTTCAGTTAATGGTCATCGAATTTAGTTCGAATTCCACCAACAATACTTAGACTTAAATGATACTTAGATATTTAGGGGCGAATTTCATTATTTTTGTTTAAACAAATGTTAATTACACGCTTTAGAGTAATGATTTGTGTAAACTTAGTCACGTAAATGGTACTTTTCATGAATAAGGAAAGCTGAGATGCGTTATTTTACTGATTTCACGAACTGTTTAGCGTTAAGTAATGTTGGTGGATTTACAAGAAGTTCAGATTTAATAAGAAATACCTTTATTTTATCGGTCTATCACTACTTTGAAAGTAAATTAAAACTTAATATGTTGAATTAGATATGATGGTTAAGTTTTATAAACACATTTGCTTAAATGTGAATTGAATAAACCTGTGTTGGAATATTGAATGTTAGTAGGGGGGTCAACAAACTGTAGACATCTGGATTTATTTCCCCTGTTTTATAAACATCAGGTCAATGATAAGAGAATGTATGGCGGCCTATATTAAGTATGGGGACCCGGTCATAAATATATGTCATATAAAATAGAATGGACAGAAAGTTCAAATCCAATGTCTCATTGCAAAAGAAGTCTCCGGTCCGGATACATTATATATGATCATAAGCTATAAGAAATGTCACATCAGTAGGTGATAATCTAAATAAGATTTCCCATTGTCCTAATGACGAAAGAGCTACTGAAATCATTTTGAAAATGCATAATCAATGGCTTTTACGTACTTTATGTACGTTATGTTTCCTTTTTAATGTATGGTATAAATGGATTGTTTGTTTGTTTGTTTGTTTACTAGGTTTAACGTCCCACCGATAGTATTTCAGTCATTTAGAGACCATGTCTACTTGAGATAGATATAGTGCTGCCACACTGCAGTATCACGCCGTAGACTTTTGGCATAATACCACACCAAGTCACATTATCCTGACACCGGGCCAACCAGTCCTGGAACTACATTTATATGCTGGACGCCAAGCAAGGGACCTTGGTATGTCACGGTCGGGGATCGAAACTACGACCTTCCGTTTCCGGAGTGGACGCTCTAACCACTTGGCCACCGGGGCCGGTTAAATGGATTGTAAGTTTATCGTTATTGCATTCCACTCGTAGAATAAGAGTTGTCGGATTATGTTTAGAATAATCTAATATATATATATACATTTTTCTAAGCTCATAATGTAAAGGATATACCATTATCAGGATAAAGAGATATGTGTTCATCTGGGTGGGTGGATAGAAACCACCCAACCATATTGGCGGAATGCAGTAATAATGCTCTGCAGAGTTATTGCCTATTAACTGGTATGCCAGATGCTGTATGCACATGCTTGTAGAATATACGATATATGAATATCCTCTACTGCTTTCGCTAAAGATGTAAACTTCGAGTGGAAAATCGAAATATGGGGGAGAATTTTATATTGCGTCCCTAGAGTGGTGATGTGAAGAATCCTAGTAGCAAGGAAGCCAGACAAACTTGGTAAAGTCACGTGTATACAATATAAGATCAGGTAAATAAATCACTATTAAGCAATAAACAAGAAAAAATATGGAATACATTATTTCAGTTGATCGAGTGTTAAATATGGAAATTAGCTAGTTCTTATAATTATTTCTTCGAGAGAATATTAATAGTTTATATTTACTCACTGTGTTCCATTCTTAAATGCCTCTGAAACGAGATACTACAAATGAAACTCATTTACGTCGTATAGAAATATACATGTACAATTAATGTATTATTAAATCTATCTTAATCTATATTCCTTGACTACGTACTTGGCAATGTGCTGGTAATAAAACAAAACAGGTGAACGAGTTTCACTGATAAGATCTAACTGATAGTACATGACATGGCCACGGCCATAAGGTATAACTTGAGATTAGGCTAATCGTAAATTATTAACGCCACCATTTTTCTTCTGTTTATTTTCTCTCTTTTTTTTCTCTCTCTCTCTCTCTTTTCCCATATATTTAATCAATTATTATCTTAAAAAATTCACATTAATTAGATGTGCTTTATTTCGTATTTTATTATTTATTTTTATTATATGATAAAAAAATGATATTTCGATTATTTTTTTTTACTGCTCATACAAATTATTGATTTTAACGTATGCTTGTTTGACATTTTTGACTAGTTATTTCATCATGAAAAGTATAAGTTTGCCTCAAATCTAAACCGAAAGTGTAGAGTCTTTTTCCTGCATTATGTATATATTAATTTATATTACTGTTTAATCAATTAATTCATGGATTGATTGAAAACTCAGGACCTAGTTTCACAGTCAAAATACCATGCTAATTTCAAAACTTTATTTCAGCATTTGTGTTTTTAGCATTTCCTACTATACACGTATTCCTATATGCAAAAGACTTGCATTTCTTAAAAATGTGCGAATATAAGCCCATGGTCATGTTTCTCATGGTAAATTGAGTACGTGTAAAAATTGTTTCCGCTAACACTAACTCTGACTTTAGATTTCTCCTCTGTATTCGATTGGCCTGGCTGCAATTTCGACATGATCGCAAGATTCTCAAATAATTTGGAAATGAGAATTGCCTCAATAAGACGATATTTCACGCACAAGGGTTGAGTTTCTAAGTCTTAGGTAAAGGTCAAACATAAGAGCCTTTTGCCATGTAGAAGTGACGTTACCCTCTTTGTCTAAAGTAGCGTAGCCGTTTATTTTGCGGGCACAATAACATAAGGGTGAGCGATTGGGGTTATGGATTTGCTTGTCCAGGTAAAAGGGTCAGTAGGATTTGTTTCAAGTCCCAGTATCTTACAGATGTTAGACCTAAATCCGAATGCACTTACAACATATATAATTCAGTTTTAATTTCATTACTGAAAGACCTTGAGAAATGCCTAGTAATTTACAGGAAAGATTCTTTTAGAAAAAATGCAAATTGTGGCTGTCTCTTTCTATATTTAGCTCAGAACAATGACAGGATAAAATTAACATACATGGGATTTTTCCTAAGTTCATGGATTTTCTTCCTATCTCTTCAACTACCGTGTATCAAGGTTTATTCAGTTTATAGAAAAAGTCCATGAACTTCTGAAACACCCCATGTACATCGAGAAATCCGTGGTTTAACTGAACAGTGTGTTTCAGAACAAGCTCCGTCCATCTTTCTCATTATTTTGCCCTGTCTGAACAACTAAGATTTCCGGGTGAATATTTCATTATGTGGGCTTAATTAAACATTAAGAGGTTAATCAACATCATTTGAGGCTTTGTTAATTAGAAATTTTGAAAAATATTTTTTTCCCAGCTAAAACGCACTGGGGCTTTCAATGAAACGATGTGTTGCGCTCATGGGTTTGGTCCCTCGCTCCATGGTTGCCCATGGGTTTGGTCCCTCGCTCCATGGTTGAGATCGAAATTAGAGGTGAAAGATACGCTTTAGGTCTCGGGATCGACATGTTGCCCTTGGAAATCGGGTAAGTGCGTTTAACACTTTTAATAACCGATAGACAAAAAAAGTATCACGAGGCTGAAACGAAATGATGAAAGACAGAAAATACTTAAGTATTGCATTATATCTTTCCAGATTGATTATGAAAATCATCTTATTTTAATGTTTTGATTACAAAGTTACGTATGAAATATTTCTATCAATATGCTTTGTAGAGGTGACGTCACGCTCCTCGTTTAACCTCTAAGCACTGACGCATCACCAAGCCGATTCTGGCTTTTTCTACATGCGCGCCTGATTACGCCAAGCGATTGCGCAAAGAAGTAATCCGTTGTTAATCGACAAAAATATCGAAGATAGGATATATCTCAATAACTTCTCATAAGTAAAACTATATTCGGGCATATTCTAGCAAAATTAGACATCTTAAGTAAGCACCATATTTCACATCATCGGCCTATGCTGTAGCTGTCACGTTCACTTCTAGGAATGGTGGATTCTGTCAGACTAATATCAGATATCACAAAGACTTTTGGATTTGTGCATCCTCTTAAAGATGGACAGATGGGGTGTCTCCTCTATGTTGTTGTCCTCTCCATGTTGTTGAGGAAAGGGATATGCCAACCGGAATAATTAAGGCCGAAATGAATCATCGTTCACTATACGATATAAGTGAGCGGCTATGTGAAAGTAGTACATATCCCATATGGGGCCGCCGTGGCCGAGCGGTTACAGTCGTGGACTACAAATCTCTCAGCTCCTCACCGCTGTGGGTTCGAATCCCGGTAGGGACTTCGGATTTTTCATGTGAGGAAGCCTTCCAGCTGGCTTGCGGTAGGTCGGTGGTTTTACCCGGGTACCTCTGTGTACTCGGGGTCTTCCTCCACCTGTAATTAGCTGGACGTCGCTATATGATTGAAATACTATCGCAGCGACGGTAATCCCCAATACAACAACAACAACAACAACATATCCCATGACTCTTTGAGAGAGAGTGCACAGGTTAGATAGCATAGCGGTTTATTTTGCGGACACATTGATATGTTTTGCGCATATCGTCAATCTTTAACGTTATGAGACGCGTGTTGTTTTTTTTTGTTTTTTTTTTTGTTGTTGTTGTTGTTTGTTTTTTTTTTGTTTTTTTTTTCCCGGTATCATACCAGACGCAGTGGCTTCAATGCACAATGCAGAACTCTTACGAATGTTAGCTATTTTGGTGTAACAAAAATAACATTATAACATTTACATTGACACGGGTTAAAATAGGTTTTTTTCAACATTACATGTGTATATTTCAGTACGATGATGACTTGGTTTGGTTTAATATGGAAACACATGTATCGTAAAATGTGTAAAATGAGAAATCAATAATGATAAATAATTCTAAATATAATCAATATTATTGATTAGTTATAATTGTTTATATCTATGACCTATAAATGGGTTATAAAAAGGAATCTTGCAAAATATGTATTAAAAACCGCTGATTTTTATTTTTTTAATTGAATGTTAGATCAAAGTTTGTAAATTTATTTTGATATAAATTCAATAATCCGATGTCTCTAGAAAATTTTTAAAAAAAAAAAAAAACCCGAATATCAAATTTCAATTCGATTGAATAAATCAATTTAAATAAAATATCATTTTGGCGATTATTTTTTCTAAATTTAAAAGTTTTCAGGGAGTCTACGCTTAGCAGAGTCAGGTTTTGAAGAGAAAAAGACATCTCATTCAAATACGTCATAGGCATCCACTGTAAAATTTGGCCAGGTCTTGAGAATTCAATATGTTTACCCGTTTCACTACGTTATAGATTCTCAAAGGATAAGCGCATTTGAAAAGCTGAACAATTGTTGCCGACATGGCCATTGTGTATGGTTGTAGTACAGGATATATTATGGAGACACTGACATTGTATATGCCATTAATGTATAAAATTGATTTTTTTTTTGTCAATTGCTGGGAGTTAATATTCAATGAATATACAAGGCTCACCAGAGTCAAATCATCGAGCTGCCTAGTCTTTTGTTTAGCAATAATAAAAGAAATGGGCAAATTCTCAATTTGATTTTTAACTAAATCAAACAGTTATCACATTGTTTTATAAGTTGGGGTTTTCAAGATAAAAATTGAATATTTCTTATTTCAGGAAGCTAATTCGGAGTCAGGAAATTAATGCATTAGGATATAACAAATGATTTTAAAGGCCTGGTACATGCAAACAGCGAGATGATCTGGTACACACAAATAATGACATGAAGCACCATGCACGCTGAAACTTTTCATTACAATTATTATTTTCTGTTCAGTATTGGGGCGTGGCAGTGAAGTTGAAATGAACTAGGTTTTCGAAATATAATAATGGGTAAAGGCATTACGCCTGTACACGTATGCACAGATCGCGTTATGCAGACCACTTGATTATCGGCTCGTCTCCCTCTCTCTTTTTTTCCCCATCACTTAACCCCGGTGGGTTTCATTCGTTTTTGTTTATGCCCCCGCATCGATAGATCGAGGACGGGGGTGGGGGTGCATATTATTTTTGTTCTGTTCGTCACAGCACAGAACTTGGACCTTGACCATAACACGGAAGTCTTTCCACCTTCAGCCTTCAAATTTCACAGGTACATGCACTTTTGATGATCTATAACCGCCAGGTGAGCTTGACCTTCAAATAACCTTGACCCCAAAGATCTAAGAGGGTTGTGTGTGTGTGTGTGGGGGGGGGGTATCACGACCCGACGCAAAGTACTGGTCTATCCAAAGAACAGCAGAGAGAGGATTCGTATAAAATATAAAAGAAAATGTGTCGCATCGGCTAAAAAATCGAACCACATATTCTTAAGCTTAATGTGAAATGTAATTTTTATACCTGTTTCCGTTACAATATTCTTGCAAAACAAAAAGAGAAAAGTATGATCATACAACGTGGTTAAGGAAAGGAAGAGTGGTTAAGTGGTAACGTACCAGACAGCGGATCCGAAAGGTTTGAGTCCGAAACTCGTTGAGACAAGCATTTTTATGACATACCGAAGAGAAAAGTACTGGTCCAATCCAGGAACTGCAGAGAAGAGTAATTTATAAGAACTTGCTTCCCAGCTTACGAAAATAAATATGTTTATACTAAAGCCCCTGTAACGTATGAAAGGAACGAATGGTTGCGTATGTAAAATTTAAATATATTGCTTCCTAGTTTCCTCTTTCGAATTGAGACTTAAGATACTGCTTAAAGCGATGACTCGTACTACGTGGTATGACCACATTAGAAACAGAATAAGTGGGCAAAGAAAGAATGAAATTCGTAATTACTATATACTCTTGAACATTTGAATAAAAAAATATGCTTGAAAAACCTGAAGTGTGATACGTATAATTTTTCGTTTCGTTTTCCAGAGTGGGAAACCTAAAGCATAGAATGTCTACTGTGACCCAATGTGAATATTCATGAACGCTTGTAGCTGAACAATGGTTGCAAATTTATTGTTCATTGACTAAAAGGAAGGAATAAATCCGGCTAATTTCGTCATGAACTTAAAATCAATATTTTATAAATTATTATAAAAACTGCTCGGGACATTTTTTTTTCAAAATTCATAAGAAATAACTGACTTATATCAGTAGTCTGTTAATTATTTACGAAATCTCGTTACGCATACAGTTAAACCTGTTTGGATTGGATTTTTTTAAAAATACTTGCATAGTACGGAATCCGGTTAGTGCCACTTTGAGTGATCGTGTGTCGCTGTATGAAGGCGAAACACGACAATTAAAAACGACTCTCGACAATTGTAAACGACACACGTTTTTATGAAACGACACACGACAGTGTGACACGACACTCGACATCAAGCGCGCAAATGTCGCGTTGACTCAAAAACATCTCACTCGACATTATAGCGCGCAATTGTGAGTGTCTACCGGTGTCTATACGGTGATAGAGTAATGTTTTATAATCGCACCGTTAAAAACGGTGACATTATTGACAAAAAAATCTACTTTAACACAAACTAATGACTAGCGCACCAGTTGGCACACGATATTTGCAGGCTATAATGTCGCGTGTCGTGTCGCATTGTCGTGTATCGAGTAACATTTTTTGGTTTAATTCCTTTCCTGCGACTCATATGTAATCAAGCACAGCATTTTGAAACGGCACACGACAATGCAATGCAACGCACGGCATTTGAAACGACACTCGATATTTTATTGCGGTATGTCGTGAAAAAAAATATGAGTCAACGCGACATTTGGGCGCTATAATGTCGAGTGTCGTGTGTCGTTTCATAAAATCGTGTGTCGTTTACACTTGCCGTGTGTCGTTTCACACTGTCGTACGTCGCCTTCATACAGCGACACACGACATTCAAAGTGGCACTAACTGGATTCCGTACATTAGAAGTGTTACATTTCTTAAACATCTTCCCAATGATAAATTTCACGAATTGTTTAAAATTGTACAGCAACTAACAGTTCAATCTTAAGGTGGCAATTTGACATGTTTTAATGCATGTTCATTATACGCCACGCGGGAATGCAAAATAGTTCAATCGTACTTCCCCGGGTCTAAAGGGTCTCGGAAGCGGAAGGTTGTGGGTTCGATCCCTGACCGTTGCATAAAGAAGTCGTAAAAATGGTCCTTGTAGTTCCCTGCTTGGCGCTAAGCCAAGATTAGTTTTAGGACTAGTTGGCCCGGTGTAAAAATAATATGACTGGATGTGGTATCATGCCAAATGATTACGGCAAGATACAGCATTGTGATAGCACTGCTTATATTAATTTTCTTTTTTAAAGTAAACATATTTTCCAAATGACTGAAAAATCATTGATGGGGCATAAACAAGACACTGAATAGTTTCAACCCAATAAACAATAAACACGCTCATGCTACAATCTGAAAGTTTTATTTCTTCGATTTTTTTTTTCTTTTTAGAACTGAACAGAACATATCTTTATTTTCGCCCCAGGTACGATACATACAACATGGAGAAATAGACAGAAAAATACACCGTACCGGTCATTATTATGTTGCCGAAGTAATTAAGCAGTGTGGAGCCGGGGAGAAACTCATTTTTGAATAAATAGGTTATAAATTAGGAAGATATACAGAAGTATGTGTACAGAAATAAATTAAGAGAGAGGGAGAGAGAGAATGGGTAAGAGAATAAAATTTTATTATAATAAATGTAGACACTGAGTTATAATTATACATGGGCAGATGTAGAAACCCCTGATCAGACAGCTCCTGGAAGGAGCAATCCGATCCAGGCCCTCTCAGGCCGCCAACACGCTCTCGGACAAAAAAAAAAAAAGTACAGCTACTACTCGTACCTTACATTGCGTCTTGTCGGAAACGAAACACACGACACCAACAAGGATAAAAGCCTGGTGTGAAACGATCCTGAGCGTGACATGGCAGATGAGTAACTCTACCGTCATAATGTACAGCGTCAACGTACACAATGTAGTATGATCACTAACTAAATTTAAACATGCATACTGGTTAAGAACCTCTAATGATGTAGTACATGAACTAAGACATAATAATATTGAGAGGTAATGGTCAAATGTAAATAATAAACAAACATTTATACAAAAACTTCTATAAATAGTATTAGATATATGATACTGTGTAATATGATAGGACTTGGAGGAATCGGAATATCAGATTTGATTAAAATTTTTCATTTTCCGTGCTACAAGGAAGCTAACAGATTTCATGATAGTAGGCGAAGCCGTGGAAAGTAAAAACATCATTGATGTATTTGCGTGATTGTCACGGAAGTTTGGTCTATCTAAATGATTTCTTTCCGTGTTAAAAAAGGAACATCCAAGTAAGTAATGTTTTTCATTTCCAACAACCCCAGTTTGACAAAGCGGACACAGCCTTTCTTCGAAGGGGATACCGACATATCGACCAGTTTCTACCGGTAATGAGTGGTTAGCTGTTCTATATTTAAATATTCGGAACATTTCCTTCCTGTTCAGCGAGGTCAGATAATTTTCGAAGCCATGGCTGTTTTTGAAGCTCCGGTAAGTAAGCCCTTTGTTTGATCTATAAGGATATGTTTTGTGTGCAACATTATATTCTTTAGGTTAGTGGTTAATTGGTTTTCCCAGATGTCTGGTTTTCCTATAGTATTGAGAATTGCTTTAATTTTTGTAGGCCATTTAAAAGTGATGTTCGTTACCCATAAACCTATAAATTACGGATGAAAGTTTCATTATATCCCCGAAACGAAGTTTGGGGGGTATATAGGAGTCACCCGGTGGTCGGTCGGTCGGTCCAGCGGTCCGTTGCATTTTCCTTGTCCGGAGCATAACTTGAAAACCACAAGTTGGAATTCAATACAACTTCATGCAATGATCAAGCACATGGAGAGAAGGTACAGTGCACAAGAACCATAACTCCATCTTGACTTATTACATTTCCATGTCCGGAGCAATTGAAAAGACAAGTTGGATTTCAAAACAATTTCATACAATGGTCAACCACAATATGAGGAAATGCAGTGCACAAGAACCATAACTCTATCTAGAGTAATTACAGAGTTATTGCCCTTTATATTTTTCCTTGTCTGGAGTATAACTTGTAACCTTGTCCAGAGCATAACTTGTAAAGAACTGGTTGGAATTCAAAACAATTTTATACAATGGTCAAGCACAATAAGAGGAAGTGCAATGCACAAGAACCATAACTCTATCTGTAGTATGTATAGAGTTATTGCCCTTGCACTTACATACAATAGTCAAGCGCAATAAGAGGAAGTGAAGTAGATGAGCGACAAACCTGAAATCAATTCCACTGATATGGTACCACATTTTTAGGCTGTGTACCAAACATCAAGAGACTGTGATAAGTAGTTGCTGAGAAAACTGTTACGAAAATTTCCTACCATTGACCATTTTGTTGAAAATATAACTAAGTCGGTAAACAGGAAGTGGATGAGTGACAGACCTGAAATCGAATCCCACGATATGGGACCAGATATAAAGAGGCTGTGACATTCACCATTCTATAACCTGGGTTTGCACCTGTGTAACCCGGTCAAAAATCTGGAAAAAAAAACTAATGTAAAAATGTCTTTTTCATACTCTTCTTCTTAATCCTAATAACTTCATCATTTCTAAAGCAGTATTGCGGGGGTATTAATCACATTTAGTGATAGTTCTAGTTTGCTTACTTGTTATTAATTTTGAACAAAAATCATTCATGCGTGTGCGTGCAAGAATTGACAAAGGGTATCTACCTTTTTCTCCATAAAGAAAGATTAAGGGTTTAGCGTTTTTAGATTTAGTAATACGACGAAGGAAACTGCAGTGGATTTTTTTCAATAGCTTTTATGTCTTCAAGCCCAAAGATTTCTGATCCATACAAGAGAATAGGGGAAATAGTGTGGTCAAACAATTTTATTATAAGGTCAATGGGTAAGTCAGAGATTTGAATCCTTGTGTGTAATACGTGGATAGCTTTATTTGCCTGTTGTGATACATGGTTCCTGGCTTTAAAGAAAGACCCGTTACTAGAAAAGGTTACACCAAGTTAATAATATTACTCAACTATTTCAATATTGTCGCTGCCTATAGTGAAATTAAGATGTTGTATTTGTCTAGCCCCGAAGACGATTATTTTTGTTTAAATGATAATTTACTTTTTATGTGCCAGTCACGGCAGTAGTCAGCAAAGGAATTTTGGAGATCTGTCGAAGAATTTGATAAAATAACAGTATCGTCGGCATAGAGGTGGATCAATACTTTAAGCCAATTGGTAGTATTTTCTGGATTGCCAAGATCTATGACAGATGAACCGCTATTCAATAAATAAGATTGAACATCATTTAAAATCAAACAGAATTAAATGGGTGATAGATTTTCGCCCTGCCTTACTCCAGTATTGCTGATAAAGAAAGCCGAGCATACACCGTTGAAAGAAACTCATGAGTTCATATTTTGTTCCATTTTGTGTATTACATTAAATAATTACCGTTTATTCCATTATTCAATAGTTTGTGTCAAATTCTGCCCTCCAAACGGTTTCAAAAGCTTGAGAAAAATCTGAATATGAAGGCACAAAATAGTTTTTATAAGCACATATAATGTAAAAATGTGATCTGAGCAGGGGTAAAACCAGCTTGTTTACAATAATCAAATTGATAATGCCATTTATAACAAGACAGTTACTGGTTGACTACATCTTTGGACGGACTAACCCGAAGATATCCGATTGTGGGTTGTCACTCAACTTACTGCAAAGTACAATGAGCATTTTTCAGACTAGTACCACAGTCATGTAGGTTTGTTGTTCCACAGTAGGTTGAAATCACGCTGACCCAGACGTAAGGACCTACCCTCACCGACCCAACCACAGGAGCAATATTCCCAGCCATCTAATTTCGCAGATTTATATTCATCAAGAGTTGCTAACCGTCCGCCAAACCTCTTGCATGCCTCGGTCGCACTTGCGAATGTAAAAGGGTGGTATTTTTCTATCAGCGTTGTGTGTAGCACTATCGAGAAAAAAGAATGTTACAAATTAGTCTAATTAAAATGTGTTTTATGATCTCGTTTGCCCCTAATACTACCACCATTGCTTAGATAACATAACTTTGCCTTCGTAGAATAAGACGTAATGTGAACAAAATAAACTGTAGAAATTTGTCTTATTGTTCTTTTTTTTCAGTTTGTTAACTGCGCTTTCATCAAACTAAATGACCCAAACGATACTATAATTTGCGAATATGCATATAGATATCAAACTTTGTATTAACATTTGGTAACCTAATGGCAGTTGTTGTTTAAACACCAAATATTACAGCATCATTCGGTTTTATTGCATATCGATATCTTGGTATAAAACTATTGCTACTCGCTGATTGCTTTTTTATACATAAATAATGAAACAAAGATTTCTAAGTACATATTCAAGAGTATGCACCGACTGTGCAGTGCACATGCTGAAAATAGTATTTATCGTATAACTGTTAACTCAATAATTTTCGTTGGCATTTAATTTCGTGGAATAACAAACTATTCTATTTTGTTGATTTGTATATTCGTGGAATCAGTCTAAGAAACATGGGGTCTATTAAATAAAGAGTTTTCGTGGGGTATGGTATTTTGAGGTCTACGGCGTCGCCTTGCAATGTCGCAGCAATGCAGCTGTCTCAAGAAGACATACATGTAGTTTCCAAATCAGTGAATTAATTTTAGTTGAACGACAAAAACAAGTAATTTTCAGTTTTATTTTTATATGAAATTATACATACGTCTGTATCCGTCTCTGATGAAGACTTTGGAATCCAGAACCTCTGTAGGGTCGGTTGGTAACTTTATTATTTCAACTTCTTTCCAAAAATATAGACTGCATTGCCCAGTGGTAACGTTAAGCAAAGCAATCGAGCATTCGTTTTGAAAGGAATAGCACATGACTCCACAATGCCAACTGGTTTTAACTACAGTTGTTGCCCTTGCTCCAAAACCCTCTCTAGGTTTAATGAAGCCATAAATGAAATTGAATTTCTCGAAATACGAATCCAGTCCAAAAGCAAATGTCAGACTGACAAAGAAAAGCGTTATTTGCATTATATTCATTCAATCGCTTTCCAAAACTGAAAAAGCACACATGTACTACGAGTGTTCCTGTAATTTCATCAAAAAATGTTCAACGTTATTTGACACTAGTGACAAATCAATTAATCACATGGCAATGACGTCAACTTTTAATGCAAATCGTATTGGACTTCAGCTCCACTGGCATTAGAATCGGATGATTGGCAATGTGGAGCCTAATTCCATTGCCACTTGCCAATTTAACATATTTACTTAATTGCGTCGCCCTATTTTTATGACCAAATGTTCCCATACACTCAAAAATGTCACGGAGAGGAGTATGTACTCCGTGGACTACCGTGTGTTGCGACCCTAATTGTAAACTGAGGTTTCGGAAATGAAAACAATGACAGAGAGGAGTTACAAGAGTATTCATTGGAACACATGTGTCACCTGCTGAAGCTTGACGGAAAAAGTGTGACGGACAAGCGTGACTGATTAAGTGGGACGGGCAAACAGACGAACAGACAGATGATGGAAAACTGATCACTACGTCTCACCTCTGCTTACAGCAGGTGACAATTAAAGTATACATAAATGTAACGGACAATTTTCTGAACGTAAACAAATAAAGGGAAAGATGGAGGAGATTAGGCGAATTGGCAAACGTGTATCATCTACAAGTAGATCTAATAGTTCATAAGTAAACAAAATCCGTAATATAATGCAGTCAAATCTAGAAAATATTCTACACATGTCTTATTAAATGTATCTTATATAAACACAAATCGATAGCCTAGGACACAAGCAGGACTGGTTCGTTCTAGATAAATATTAAGACTGACCATGTCTTCCCAGACTCGAAGCAGAAATTGTTTATAAATACCGCGCTCGTGGAGGATCTGAAATACTGAAAATTGATTAGTTTCCACAAACGCGGTCTAACAAAGGAAAAAGCATTACAAATAGCACGTAACAAACAGTACAAAGTATAACTATACCATATGTTTGAAAACCGGTCGCTATCTGCATTGAACTACGGCGAACAATATAAAATTGAATCGATAACTGACACTTCGTAGAATTAAAACAAAGGGACACATTATACTTAATAACTCAAGGAAATGTTATTTTGTTTTTTAATGTTCAATTGTTACCGCATGGAAAATGAAAATCGTTTAATTCTAAGCATTATAAGAATTCATATACGCGTTCCTATTTTAAAATGAGCATAAACGAAATTGAATCTTTAAGAAAATGATAACATATTATTAATCTTTTAATGATATTATTTATCAATGTTCAGTGCTTCATAAAAAATTAAAGAAACATCGCATCCCATGAAGGGTGATAGCACGTAGTGTCAACCTAAGATAAATATGTCCACTGAGGCGTTTACCGAGGCTGACATTACCATATCGAGGATTGACACAACGTACTATCACCCTCCATGGGATGGGATAATCACTTCGATCATCGATCATCACAATAAAGCAAGTCAACTAGATAGATTTGTACAATTACATATAAAAACAGGTTGCAAAACAGATAAATAAGAAATGAAATGTGTATTTACGTCCCCTGAATTCCAGCATTCTATTTTTAGCTGCACGCGTTAATGTCAAATGAGGGCATTATACAAATATCACATCCCTAAGAAGGCGATATAACAAGTTTTTATCTAGGACGTAATGCAACCGAACGATAGCATATGCACTGTCGCCCTCCGGCGGGATGTGTTTTTATTTTATTATACCGAACAGAATATAACCAAACAATGTAAGCGCAGGATGATGCAAAAAAAAAAATCCGGTATACGGTGCACGCTGCATAACCATATCGGCAGGCTCTCTGCGGAAATCGCTATATCGGCAGGCTCTCTGCGTTGTTGTTGTTGTTGTGTTGGGGTTTATCGTCGCTGCGATAGTATTTCAATCATATAGCGACGTCCAGCTAATTACAGGTGGAGGAAGACCCCGCGTACACAGAGGTACCCGGGTAGAACCACCGACCTACCGCAAGCCAGCTGGAAGGCTTCCTCACATGAAAAATCCGAAGTCCCTACCGGGATTCGAACCACAGCGGTGAGGGGCTGAGAGATTTGTAGTCCACGACTGTAACCGCTCGGCCACGGCGGCCCCCTCTCTGCGTTCGCACCGGTCATTCTGTGCCTTAAACACTAGCAAACGCTAGACGGAAGGGAAAGAAACAGACCAATGGTCACTTTTCAAAGGTGAGTTGCTCGATATTAAGTATTGCACGGAATATTAGAGTATCTTAGCTATATACGTGTAAACTTTTCAATTATCAGCGACTGCGACCTGAAACTCGGCCGAACAGTTTAGTGATGTACCAACATAACCACAACCTCGGAACTTTTTACAGGCTTCAGCAGGTTATTGCTTTGATTATGTCTATAATATGACCATTGATTTTACTCTTTTATGTATATTCTTCAAGAAGATACCGATAAATTGGCCGATTTTTATGTAAATTTCTTGAAAAACCCCTACTTTCGGTTTTGTCGTTGCACGGGAGGTCTCTCTGCACATCACTTTTTGAAGCACAGGCAGACTCTCTGCATTTACCACAGGCAGGCTCTCTGCATTTTGCCAGCGATGGTTTTTTAAAAGCATACTGCTAGCGTACTTTGTGTTTTATTGTTGTGAAATAAGTTTCATGCGTCTTGTCCTTCCAGTGTTTTTATGCTCACCGAAGGTGACGCATATAGTCGCCACTTCGTCCGTCCGTCCGTCCGTCCATCCGTTCGTCCGTCACACTTTCCTTGTCCGGACTATTTCTCAGGAACTAACGGCTTGAATTCAACGAAACTTTATGGGAAGCTTTATTACCAAGAGGAGATGCACATATCGTCAGCATGACACGATTCCTAAATTTTTCAAAGAGTTATGGCCCATTGACTTTTCGGCCTATAGAACATATTGCATGATTCTTGTCCGGGCTATTTCTCAGGAACTAATGGCTTGAATTCAATGAAACTTTATGGGAAGCTTTATCACCAAGAGTAGATACGCATATCGTCGGCGTGACCTGGTTCCTAAATTTTTCACAGAGTTAAGGCCCCTTGACTTTTTGGCCTATAGTACATATTGCATGATTCTTGTCCGGGCTATTTCTCAGGAACTAATGGCTTGAATTCAACGAAACTTTATGGGAAGCTTTATCACTAAGAGTAGATACGAATATCGTCGGCGTGACCTGGTTCCTCAATTTTTCACAGAGTTATGGCCCCTTGACTTTTTGGCCTATAGTACATATTGCATGATTCTTGTCCGGGCTATTTCTCAGGAACTAATGGCTTGAATTCAACGAAACTTTATGGGAAGCTTTATTACCAAGAGGAGATGCGCATATCGTCAGCATGACTCGATTCTTAAATCTTTCAAAGAGTTAAGGCCCCTTGACTTTTTGGCCTATAGTACATATTGCATGATTCTTGTCTGGGCTATTTCTCAGGAACTAACGGCTTGAATTCAACGAAACTTTATGGGAAGCTTTATCACCAAGAGTAGATACGCATATCGTCGGCGTGACCTGGTTCCTCAATTTTTCAAAGAGTTATGGCCCCTTGACTTTTGGCCTAAGTACATATTGCATGGTTCTTGTCCGGGCTATTTCTCAGGAACTAATGGCTTGAATTCAACAAAACTTTATGGGAAGCTTTATCACCAAGAGTAGATACGCATATTGTCGGCGTGACCTGGTTCCTCAATTTTTCACAGAGTTATGGCCCCTTGACTTTTTGGCCTATAGTTCATGTTGCATGGTTCTTTCCGGGCTATTTCTCAGGAACTAATGGCTTGAATTCATTGAAACTTTATGGGAAGCTTTATTACCAAGAGTAGATACGCATATCGTCGACGTGACCTGGTTCCTTAATTTTTAAGAGAGTTATGGCCCCTACTACCATGTTGTTGACTGATATTCATGTCATTTGCCTAATTTAACAGGAGATATCATTTAAACAAAACCCCACAAAATTCAATATGCTAGTAATGTCAATCATTATCATGTCAGCTAATTGTTGTTTAGCCCATTATACACTATTTCAAATATCCAGTTATATGTCAAGAGTGTTGGTTAACCTCTTTGATATGAGCACACATTGAAATGTATGACTTAATTTTCAGTAGTATAAAAACTTAAAAAATATCAATGAAAGATCTGATGAGTAACACGTATTATCATATTAAAAAGTAAACTGTTACTAAGTCTCCAAATTAGAGTTGGTAAAACATCTCATCTGATGAGGATTTAGAAATGGGGATTTCAACATATCCTCCCACCCATTGACCAAGGCCTTATTTGTAACAATGACGTTCTTCGGGGAGCATCTGTCAGTTCTACTGACTTTCACTGTTGGGGGAAAGGAGTCCGGGTCCAAAGGTGGGGGGGGGGGGGGGGGGTGAGCTTAAAAGGGGGGATTTTTTCTGCTATGTATTATGTAAGCCTCTTTTTTAATGATGTTTTATTGCATAAAACATAATAAGACCAATGATACATGTTTGAACAGTTTTATTAAGAATATAACATTTAATAAAAAACAGCAGTGAGTCCATGCACACAGTGGTTGGTAAACTGTCATAGTAATGGGGGGGGGGGGGGGTGAAAGAAAATGGGGGATGGGGGGTGCCGCCTTTATTCTCCGAATATTTTGAAAAAAAACAAAACAAAACAATGCGTTCAATTGTTCCAGTACACACCGTTCATTTACTCCTATGTAAGAAGTAGGATAGGTTGTCAGTTTGTGGCGAAATATTTCAACAACTTACACATTCGATTAGTATTAAAACTCTTTGGCTGCAAATTGCCGTGAAATATGAGGTATATTTCTTCTCGCATTATTTATATTATTTATTCATACTGAAAAACAAAAACAAACAAAAAACACTAAAACTAAGCCTATCGCGTTGCTACGGCAACTGAAAGTGATACTAAAGTCAATATTTAAAACAGATATATTAATATTTATTTTCTTAAAAAAAAAAAAAATGTGACATAGGCCTTGTAAAATCCGAAATCCGTTGTTGTTGTATTGGGGTTTACCGTCGCTGCGATAGTATTTCAATCATACAGCGACGTCCAGCTAATTACAAGTGGAGGAAGACCTCGAGTGCATAGAGGTACCCGGGTAGAACCACCGACCCACCGCAAGCCAGCTGGAAGGCTTCCTCACATGAAAAATCCGAAGTCCCTACCGGGATTCGAACCCACGGCGGTTAGGGGCTGAGAGATTTGTAGTCCACGACAACAATATAACATTGCTGCATAAATACTCTTAGACCTTGAAATTACACAAGTAAATCTGTTGTAAATTTAATGAATTAACAGGGAAGTATCTGTTCTACGCGACAATCACAATTTTTCGAAATACGCTTATAACGTAAATTTACTTTCTTCAGTGCGATGTTTAAGAATAATAAAATGATTATATAAAATGCCTATTATTTTATAATCATTATATTGTATATTAGTTACGTCCCTAGTGGCCTTGTTTTTGACAGAGTAATAATAGAGTTAATAATCATTTGTTACTTTAAATCCATGGGCGAAGTCATTGATTTACGTATTTACTCTCGCTTTGTCAAGCATGTTAGTGTGTAAACTGATAAAGTTTGCACATAGTTAAAATTAATAGACTCATTAATACAATATCTTTTTCATGTTTGATTCTCTCTCTCTCTCTCTCTCTCTCTCTCTTCAATTTTGAAGGAACATGCAAGTATGGCGATTTAATTTAAAATTATGAGAATTATTGTAATAAACAATACCCTAGAGGAAATTTATCTTTATATTTTATATCAACAAAATAGTAAAAAAAAAATCAAGTAACACATATATACTTTTATCTGACTACGAAAATAATACAAATTACATGCAAAGTACGTAATTAAAACACAAATTAGGAGTATGGACCCATGAAATTATTCATTTTCCGTAAACAATAAGATAAAACATAGCTTGCAGAGAGCCTTCCTGTGGTAAATGCAGAGAGTCTGCCTGTGCTTCAAAAAGTGATATGCAGAGAGACCTCCCGTGCAACGACAAACCCGAAAGTTGGGTTTTTTTAAGAAATTTACATAAAAATCGGTCAATTTATCGATATCTTCTTGAAGAATATACATAAAAGAGTACATTCGATGGTCATATTATAGACATAATCAAAGCAATAACCTGCTGAAGCCTGTAGAAAGTTCCGAGGTTGTGGTTATGTTGGTACATCACTAAACTGTTCGGCCGAGTTTCAGGTCGCAGTCGCTGATAATTGAAAAGTTTACACGTATATACATAGCTAAGATACTCTAATATTCCGTGCAGTACTTAATATTGAGCAACTCACCTTTGAAAAGTGACCATTGGTCTGTTTCTTTCCCTTCCGTCCTGCGTTTGCTAGTGTTTATGGCAGAGAACTAGAGTTTATGGCAGGGAATGACCGCTGCGAACGCAGAGAGCCTGCCGATATAGCGACTTCCGCAGAGAGCCTGCCGATATGGTTATGCACCGTGCGGTATGCACTAGCGCGAGAGGGCGAGTGCGTTAATGCAAGAGGGACGAAACGTTATGCCGAGCAAATAACATTAATGATTGTTACACACTGACGTGACGTGCTAAACTATTTAATAAAAATAAAGTGAAGTATAATAATAAAAATTGTCAAATGGCATGTATAAGGAAACTCAACATGGGGAGATCACTTGAGGTTATAATAAGATCGACCGATTCCTATTATTTCAGAAAATGATTTGGTGCACTTGATTTGAGATAGTTGTCGAGTTATCTTAACAAAATATCTAATAACGATTAAATCATGTGGGAAACGTTATTGCAATTCAAAATACACAGCCTTGCCAAAATAATGGTAAACTAACAATTTATATCGAGCCTAAAGAACGATGTTTTTTACATAATATCGATATACATATAAATGTATTCACCAGTAAAGAAAACACATGGCAAAAATAGAATTGACAAACACATTTGTATATATTTGATTTTATTTTCAAAGAAGGATACTTCATCATCAGAGAATTATTGAATTTAATGCAACATTAATATAGGCGGGTTGTGTATATGCTTTCTTCTTTATTCTTATCAGTGACGAAGACTAAAGATTATAAATTGGTTTTCGGTGCCTAGCTACTTCCGGTTTTGTTCCATCCGGTTTTGTTTAAGGATTTTTTTCGGATGAGCTGCTCCAGATATTAGTGTCACATTTGTTTTATTGTCTACCGCTTTTCACTGCTTCCCTGGAAACAAAAAGAAAAAATGCAGTATAATACAGTTATTATATTTGCTAACATTTTCTTTTTTTAAATATGACGGCAATAAAGTCTGGACATTTCAGAATATATTAGTAATATGGGCGAATATAACTTAAAGACAGCAGGTCTACATATTACCAATATCCCATGCTACATGTCTGGAAATATATGCAGCTGATGGCCGTTCTAAAGTGTGTTTTATACAAGTATGTTAATCGGGTATGGGTGTCATTAATGGAATTATAGTTGAAATTAGGTCACTCAGTTTTGCCTTTATGATTTAAATATCAAACATGTCTTATGGAGTTCAAACAGTATCATTATATAAATAATTCCCCTTTATCTTTTAAAAAAATCAGTCAATTATGGAAGATAAAAAATTAAATATAATTATAAATAATAAAACATTTATGCTGTACATCTATATTTAATATAATTTATTTTATACATTAGGTTCTGTAACACGCACAGAATTTCCAAACAGAGGGCTCTTAAGGTGGTGTTTTATGTAAAAAATCATCACCATCATCAACAACAAGAACGATATAACCAAACAAATCATCACAGAAAGATATATTTGGCCACGTACACGTGCTGGAATTTACAATTCCCCCGATATTCCTTTTCTATATAAATTAATAATGTATATAAAATTAATAGATATTATATACATATTTTTGGTACTTAAGTCGTTATATTTACAAAGCATTACAACATTTGCTACAATTTTCTGTTTATTTGACCAATACCAATCACTGTATATCATAATCAGCATATATATTTGGGTCGCAGGTTTGGCCTTTAGCTGTCAATAACACATGTTCGAGATACAGCCCTATGTATTGCAAAGATTGCAATTTACTGTTTATGTTTCATTAGAATCGGGTTTCATTGATTTTTCAAGTTGTTGCTATATATTAAAAAATCGGAATGTAAATTATTAAAATCTTGGCCTTTAAAACAACTCGGATGAGCCTCATATTAGTGAGGTTTATCCTAAATTATTTCACTGCTCCTTTTAGCATTTTCTTTCAAGCCGCTTAAGCAATTTCAACATCACCCTGTTAAAAATAACCGACCTAATAAAATACATAGTGATTTTGCACCGACACTGAGAATTACCATTTCTTAAATATTCCCATGTCCTTGACCACGAGTAGTTATATTGGGCCTATTCGACTGGGATTTTGCATTGAGAACGAAATGTGGGCGGAATTAGATGTGCAAAGAAAAAATTTACTCAACGAAAAATGCCCAGTCGAATTGATATTTCAATTGATGCCACTTATATCAATACTCATTTTTACAAAGAAGTTAAAAAGATAAAGATGTGAATAAGGATTTCTTTTTCCATCGCGATTATTTTTTTTTTGTTACAGAGAACCCAACTAATCAAGCTAAAATGATAAAATTGACCATGCATGACATTTATTTCATGACACGAGACATTATTCTATTTTTACCTAATAATCTCTAAACAGAACGTTTTTAAGTTCTGCTTGAACGGAGGATGCTAAATTGTTAAATTTAGAACTTAAAAGGTTCTGTTTAGCAAAATTATACAATGAGTTGTTTGAATAAGTATATATTGATTTCAAATATCGCTTATTTGTTCTAGTTTTTAATCTTGAAAATAATTAAGAGATTATAAACGGAGAATTTTCTTCGTTAAGTAAGTGTTTAACGCTCTGACGTCACAATCTTAACACTCCACCAGTCGAATGAAAAATTTAAAGTAACGAAAGAAAGTTAGTCAACAAACCCCCAATCGAATACGCCCATTCTTCCACATTATTAGCATAAAGCTCAAACATTTCGAAACATTAAGAGATAAAGAGCATTGTTTATCATGATAAAATTAGAAATATATTTTTACGGAAATGGTATTTCTCTAACCCATATTTTTTTAAAAGTCCATAATTTGAATATACAGTTGTGTTTGGACCAATTTTTTATATTTCATGATATTGTTCATATGTATGTAACTGCTAAATTTACAGGAATGATAAACAAAATCTCAGTTTAAAATTTGTTTCACAAGAAAGAAATGATTTGCTAACAGTAAGTTCGATATAAGTTTAAAAGTATATTTGCACTGGTATTATCCCCAGCCGAAGACGAATGGATAAAGATTTGGAGTTGTCCGTCCGGCTGTTCGTCCTTCCATCCGTCCATCTGTCATACTTTGATTGGACATAATTCTAAACAAAAACACCTATACCTAAAACCTCATATGTGGTTACATCTCATTTCATCTCAGTATCAGTGTAAACATCATTTGTTGTTACATTAATTGAGTAGTCGTGCAGTGCATAGGAACTGTAACTCTTCACCTCATATTTATTTAGTTATTCTCCGTTGCCTATTTTTCCTGCCTGATCATAAATTCAAAATATTTGAGGCATCAACGTTTGCCTTAAAGTACATAGAAGTGATGCAGAACATCGGAACTTTAATTCTTCACTTGATAACTTTGAATTATTACACCTTGTCATTTTTTTTCATAGTGCATATAATGTATCTGATGTTATTGAAGAGTATCAATGTTTGTTTTTCTCGCTTACAAAATTTGCATAATTCGGTGAGAGATATACACTCGCCGAATATACCCTTGTTTAAGTTTCATTTAGTTCTCAGTAGGATTTTTTTTAAATTTCGTTCCTGTTTGTTTTAACGTCTAAGTGTAATTGTTTAAATATGAGCAAATATGTACCTAAAACATATCCTCATGACTGATTTCATACCTTAAACAGATGTAATGATACAAACGTATTAAATCTTACTTTAATATCAGATTAATGTTTCAGAAAATAAAAATGAAATTCCTTTGCATGAGAACCGATAAAATGAATCACACATGTTCTATCTATAAAATTTGATATTTATAACATTAAATATAAGTAGGGTAATGCAGTTGTACTTTTCTGAATTTACCTTATATTATGGTTTTAAAATAGGGCTGTATTAATAAAAAAAGTCAATTTTTCATCATCTTATGGTTTGATACACATACACATACTCCTTGGGTAATGCTTCTTTTCAAACATTCCTTGTAAAACCCTTTAATAATAAGCATAAGGCAACTTAGGGACTCTATAGCTTTGGGGATAAAGTCGCCGCCACCTTTTTTTTATCTCAGCAAGGTCAGTCAGATATTTCATGCTGGTATATATAAGATCGTTTGTTCTAACCGAATGTTTCTGTGCACTCGGATGTCGACCGCTACTATGTTTTCAGTAAAACGAAAAGATGTGAGCATTTAAGACAACAACCTAGATTTAAAAAAATAGACTAGCACTATAGAAGTATCCAAGTTCATTTCCACTGTTAATAAAATGATATGTCATTATTGGGAGAATACTTTAAGTATGTTGTTGACAATGATGTTGTTGTATGTATTATTAACTTATATCAGTAGATTTTTAGTTTTTTAAATATCAAATACGTACACTTGTGAACAAATATGCGTATTCAAGCGACTAATTCTACAAGTTCAACAACGTTTAAAACATTATAATTTACTTGAAGCCATTGGAAACATTAAATAATGAATTTGTTATTACTGAATAGCTATTGATCTATATTAACTGATTTTTGCGCATCTGGTGTTGCCGTTTCAGGAGCTAAAATAAATGAAGTTACTTGGCATGAGAATTAAAGATGAAATAAGAGATAAAGAAGTAAATATTTATATTTATATCAAGAGAAGTATTATAACGTTTCTTTTAATTTCATTTATTGTTTTTAATGAAAGACTACATTAAGTTTGATTAGGCTTATTGTTTCCTGGAAAAAAAGAGGCAAAATGAATTAGTATCACACACTGGTTAAATCTAAAATGTATTATCTGAACGTCGCCATATCACGTCAAAGTAAAGATGTTAACAATGACACTAGTCTTGAGATATATATATATATTAAGTATTAAAAAAATGAACTATCATTTGACAAAACAACTCATATTCTTCAAAACTATGAAACTGAATCAAGATCATTTGAGATTTGTTTGTATTTCTATTTAAATGTTATTTAGTTCTCAGTTGAATCGTTATTTATTAATTGCAATTTCCTTACTGTTCGTTTCAACGTCTAAAAGTAGTTGTTAAAATTTGAAATGATATAAGGAAAACTTATATTCCTTTGCTTTTTCAGAACTTTAACACGCATAATAATATTATATTTTACCTTCATAATCAACTGCTTTTGCAAATATTTTATCTTTAAAGAAATATATATCTATATCGATATATATTTGCATGAATACATTGGTTATTGATAGCCCTGTTTATTTGACTTATATGAATCGCTTTATACTATAATCAGTATACATATTTGGATCTCAGATTTGGCCATTAGCCGTCTATAACACGTGTCCGAATTACGGTTTCATGCATTTCAAAGATTTGTGTTTTTATTGTATTTCGTTTCATTAGAGATGGGTTTGATTGATTTTTCAATTTGATGGTATGTATTTAAAATTCGGAATATTTTAAATTCACAAATTATTCATATCTGTGTGAAATAATATGCCTTTGAACCAACTTGAATTTGAACCTTTTATTAGTGAGGTTTATCCAGAATTATTTTACTACTTCTTTAATGACGCCTAGGTTTTCAGCAAAATCTTCTGATTGTGTTGTTTTTAATTACGTTGTTGCGTGTCCTATCGCCAAATATTAATTGTTTGAAAAAAGGATGAAAAAATGGAAATGCACATTCAAACCATTGTTTCCGTAAAGTTTAAGGACTGCAAAATATCATATTTTACCTTAATCTCTTTTTTCTGTTCCACGAACTCTAAACACTGAAATGTAAAATATCCAGTTATGTAATTATCATCTATCACCTGGTTGTATTTCAGTTATTTATATAATGATTTTTTTTAGAAATTTATCGATTTGTAAAAGAAAAAACTAAACGTAACGAGGATGGAGTTTCGTTGAAGAGTTGCTTATATCTTTCATGTGTATATTTGGTTCATTTTAAATAAGATAGACTAGCACTATAGAAGTTTCCCAGTTTAAATGATATTGGGAGGATATTTTCAGTTTGTTGTTGACAATGCCGTTGTTTTATGTTTTACTTTCTTCTATTTATAGTTTTTTAGTTCTTTAAATATCAAATAAGAACACGTGTGAACAAATATGCGTATTCAAGCGACTAATTCTACAAGTTCAACAACGTTTAAAACATTATAATTTACTTGAAGCCATTGGAAACATTAATAATGAATTCTATATTAACTGATTTTTGCGCATCTGGTTTACAGCAGTCGTTATAGTTATTACTGAATAGCTATTGATACAAGGTAGTTCTTAGAAGACTTTACCTTTATATCCTGTTGCCGTTTCAGGAGCTAAATAAATGAAGTTACTTGGCATGAGAATCAAAGATGAAATGAAATAAGATACACATATTCTATATGTAAAGAAGAAGAAGATATTTATGTTTATATCAAGAGAAGTAATATATCGTGTGTTTTTTTTTGTTTTGTTTTTTGTTTTTTCGTGTTTTTTTCTGTTTTTCTTTTTTCTTTTTTTTTTCTTTTTTGATGTTGTTTTTTTCGTAAAAGACTGCATTAAGTTTGATTATGAACATGGGTTCAAACATTCCTTGAACAAGCCTTTAATACTGAGCACCATGCTAAGAGATAAACCAGTATAAGAGACCTTCGCAACCGAGATGGTAAAGTTACCACCTTTTATTCAACAAAGTGTTCTGTGCACTCAGGTCTCCCTCCGTTTGTTATAAGCTGAACGTCGCTGTTTGACGGCTAAGTAAAGACACTTACTTATTGATACCGTCTATTCTATATCTTTAACAACTTACAAATACATTACTTTACCATGATCTATAAATGCTGTTGAGAAGACAGGATTGTTGAGAGTAAGAGTATCGTCAAGATAATGTGAAGTCATATAGAAAGCTCCTAAAATATCAAGATGAACGTGTAAACAGCAGTATAAAACATATCTGCAATTAAAGATGCACAAATGGTTCCCATCCCAATTATTTATCTAAAATGAAAAGCACCTTTTCCCGCATGTACCAAAACAAAATAGCAAAAAATTAGCCTTTTACCAAATATTAAATGCTAATAAATTTTAACGTGCGTGTGTGTATTCATTTACCTCAACGTTATGCAAACACATTAAGTTAGTCTACTATTTCTTGACAGCAAATTTTAAAATCAATGTTATCAGATCCTTCATAAATAATGTCCGTTATTATTATATAACCAGAAGGTAAATAACAAAAATGTGAAGACGAACAATTACGAGACTCATGTACAGATGCCTTTAGATTACAGTTAGGTTTTTATTAAAAATCATACTTCTAATTGGTTTCTTTTTGCACTTGTAACATATCATTGGGTTTTCTTTGAGTTTTCTTTGTTATCAAAGTTAATTTGAATTTTATTGAGGGTACATTTCTCTCGGAATATACTAGGTAATCAATGAATTCAGTTCTTTTATCTATTTACCAAACTTTTATAACCCAACAGGAAGTGTACGAGACCAAACTACACATCGAAGTTATTTCATTTAAATCTGACCACCCACGACAACTGCAGCCCGTACAATATCAGAAGTAGACATGCAAAACATTATTACAATATTTGCTTCCATGTAGCAAGGGGATGTATTGTGTGAATGAAAGCATCACTTGTGTTGCTTGTTCTTTATTCATTTATCAAATTTTATTAAGTTCTAAGTTTGTGCTATTTGTAGTAAATTGATAGACAAATTTAAGATACGTTAACCGTTTAAATGTAAATAAATATACACGACATTTGATCCTCCTTAGTGCATTTTAAGACTTCCACGGGCAGTGGTTATAGCAATCGTTATCAGTATTGAATAGCATTTAGTACATGGTATTTAGTAAAAGAAAATAGAGTAGGCAGCTATTCATATACATTTCACACTCTAAATAATCTTTGTTATTGTATTCATGCATTCTCACCTTGCCAGCTTGAGCTTAAAACTGTTTGCGTTTTGGTAAAGACTAAAGACTTATTGTACGTAATTATCGGTGTCGTCATAAACAATAAGAGACATAATTTACTGAAATCATCTATAAGTAAAATTTTATCGTACTTTTGTTTTATAAATCCTATGATAATAGGCCGGTTTTATATTTTAACACTCATAATTCTTTTTTAAGCGTCATTTCTTATTATTTTAGCATTGTTTGTGTTCATTAAACGTGTTCGAATGTGTACTAATATATGTAATTAATGTTCACATTTATCAATTATATAACATTGAACAGTTAAAAACTGATTTTACCGAAACCATGCTTTATCCAATACAATCAACTAGTACCAATCGATGTCGGTTTTACTGTATTTTGTTTTACAAATGCTATTTAATTCCCTTTTCATTGTTCTTTGTTTAAGCTTAAACGAACAGTTGTACATTCATACCACAAATTCCAGATATTTTACAAACGTAATAGTGTTATACGTTACCATTATCTGCAAATGATGCTGCAACTGAAACTGATTTTTCGAATAATAAGTTGCTCATTAACAATACTTATGTATTAAAGCTATATTTTGTAATAATTCATTTAGATTTTTGTCTTTAAGCTTGAAAAGTTACATTAATGGAAATATAGAGTTTTATTATAGCGTATGAAGTAATTTACAGATTATGCTGATTTTTACCCTTTTTTTTAAAATATGATCGCAAAATTCGCAATCTGTACCATTTTTAAGTGTATTTTATAACAGTTTTATTGATTAACATTTACCCTGAATTCCATAAAGCAAATATATAAGATAAAATAAAACTGTATTCCACACAATAATGAGTTAATGAGCATATGATTTACACGATTATAGATCATAAGAAATGTATACTCTCGAAATAAAGTTTTGGTTGTTGTCCCTTGTCTACATTTCCTTAAAGTGTGATGTTTGGATATACAGTAGTGTAAGGGTAATTTGTTTGGATTAATTATTTCTAATGATGTAGTACATTGTATGTCCTGTCAAGAGCACAATCAAAGGAACTGTTGGCATACAGCTAGCTATGATAATCATGAAAACGTTAAGTAATATGTTTTTTTAATTAATTTACGACTAACCATTAATTCATTTACGTTACTTTTTTATCTAAAATAAAAAAAAAGAAATATTGAAGAAGTTTTAAAATTCCAAAATTTAAAATAGAAAATATAGAAAAATACCAAAACAAACACTGAAGTACTTTTGTAAAGCAAAACAGTCTGATACGACTATATACGGCGCTTATTATTTCACAGGAAATTCACGAGAAACATGTGTGGGTCTGCTCCATGCACCATTAGATTAAAGGAGAATACTAAGATATCATACTTTACCTGGAGCTGCGTTTTGTGAAAAAGACTGTTCTGTAAATGAAATTTCTGATATTAATTTTAGTTATTTTGGGCCATCTGGTTTATTGTTATCGTGAATCGTGACTAAAAAAAGATATTAAGTAATAATAAATGATGTAAATATTTCCCACAACATTTCGTATGATTCCAAACCAAAAGATCTAACCTAGATCTATATCTCCCTATCGATATCTCTTACATAAACTGTTGTAATAATATTAAACTCACCTGGATCTCCCTTTCCTAGTGCAAATGCTAAAATAAAGAAAAAAATAAATAAAATACACACATAATAAGTATGGACCATTATTACAGATAAAGTTGCGTAATTATTACGTAAGAGTTGCTACTTAATCCAAAAAAACAAAAAACAAAAAACATGATTTTCTTTAAAAATGTTTTTCACCACTTCACCACCCCCACCAACTTTTGGTTGACAGCGACACCTTAAAGAATTTATTTTTAATTTGAGTAAAGTTCGTGTCTTTCAAAACACAATGCGGTCAATATGATATTTAAGAAAATAGATATATTATGAAGGACGCATAACGTCACAGTGTTGTATGTACCGGTTTAAAAAATGATGCAAGTGTTTTCACTATACTTTTATTTTCAGTCAGTGTTTTGCAAATTTAATTTGATACGCTAATAAATTTACTGATTTGCACAACTTGTGTTGATTATTTGGAATATATGTAAGAATATGGTCGAGTGAGCAATATTTCACGTGTTGTGCTGATAACTACTATACTTCATATGAAATTATGCTCGAATTATTTCGTAAACCTCATGCAAACGTTAAGAAGTAAACAATATGTTTAACCTACCCCTTCGAAGTAAATCAATTTCAGTGTATATCAGTACACAATAATTCTATGTTACACATACATAGGTATGTGTATATTAACATATTTATTTTTTCTAAGTGTTCAATACCTGGAATTACGTCATCAATATTGGAAAAAATCGTTAAAATTATTATCATATTCTGTCCTCGATCAATCGCAGCTCTTTGGTAATTTTGAACTGCTATTTAAAATGACATGTGGATTAGGATAGAGTCTTTATTTTGAGTTTCTGTCATCGTCGTTACTATGTGTATTAACCTTTACTGGAAATTCTTTGAAATAAAAATTACAGAATATAGATAGCTTCTACAGCAGTAGTAGAACTTAAATCTTAAACTTTTTCTTATACAATAAATGGAATTTAAATGTTAAGTTTAATAGTTTAATGATTTTTTGTCTCGTTGTTTTGAAACATTTTGAATCATTTTGAGTTTTAAACATTTAGGGAAAAAAATATTTTACAAGATTGTATATTGCGTAACTATTAAAACGGGAAAGCTTATCCTTTGTACGTTGCCTGGAACTGCGGTCATTGTATGATTCACTCGTTCAAATAATCATAAATATAAGATTGCGTATAAATAGGTACTTGCATTCACCTGACTTGTTTAGCATATACATAAAAAATATCTAACTGTAGTGATCGCTGACAAAAGCTTAAAATATTTGATATTACACATCATGTTTATTGCTTTTATTGCCATTCTATATAGATAAAATACTAAAGATTTGAATATCAAAGTGAGTTGTTAGTAGTAATCAAGTTAATAAATAATAAGTTTCGCATTTGTGATCGGACAAATTATTTAATATTAATTAATTACTCCCTTTCCGTTTTACGTTTTATATATATTTGGTATTGATTATTTTTACAAAAGATTTATGAAATAAGTCTTGAAGAATAAACATTCATTTTATACGTAAATCGTCCTACCTTTGTAATGGCATGTAGAAAACATATAATTAAATGATTTGTTTCCTATACTGTAAACGAATGGAAATTAGAATTATACTGAATATCTGCTTATATTGTATATAAGGTGTCTTTTTATTTTTATATATTTCTATTTTTGCAGGTTTTTTATGCATGTTCTTCCAGTGCTACGGCATACATGTATTATGATGCTTATTTGGAGGTCTAATTTTATCACAAATGATAGTGATATAGGAAATTCAAGAAAATTATAATAATATTTCATTGTTCTTTGTTTAAGCTTACACGAACAGTTGTACATTCATACCACAAATTCCAGATATTTTACAAACGTAATAGTGTTATACGTTACCATTCTCTGCAAATGATGCTGCAACTGAAACTGATTTTTCGAATAATAAGTTGCACATTAACAATACTTATGTATTAAAGCTATATTTTGTAATAATTCATTTAGATTTTTGTCGTTGTGGTTGTTTCCATAGTTACTTTTTATGGTCTGATTTTAACATTTCCTCATATAAAGTACATAGAAAAATAATATATCTTATAGCGTCACAGGTTTATAAGCTTGATCCTGTATGATAACATTTTCTAAAAGTTACATTAATGGAAATATAGAGTTTACATTAAAATATGATCGCATAAATTCGCAATCTGTTTACCATTTTTAAGTGTATTTTATAACAGTTTTATTGATTAACATTTACCCTGAATTCCATAAAGCAAATATATAAGATAAAATAAAACTGTATTCCACACAATAATGAGTTAATGAGCATATGATTTACACGATTATAGATCATAAGAAATGTATACTCTCGAAATAAAGTTTTGGTTGTTGTCCCTTGTCTACATTTCCTTAAAGTGTGATGTTTGGATATACAGTAGTGTAAGGTAATTTGTTTGGATTAATTATTTCTAATGATATAGTACATTGTATGTCCTGTCAAGAGCACAATCAAAGGAACTGTTGGCATACAGCTAGCTATGATAATCATGAAAACGTTAAGTACATATGTTTTTATTAATTAAATTTACGCACTAAGCCATTAATTCATTTATCAGTTACTTTTTTTATCTAAAATGCTTACAAAATATTTAAAACAATAGAAATATACAGAAATAGAAGAAATATTGAAGAAGTTTTAAATATTCCAAAATTTAAAATAGAAAATATAGAAAAATACCAAAACAAACACTGAAGTACTTTTGTAAAGCAAAACAGTCTGATACGACTATATACGGCGCTTATTATTTCACAGGAAATTCACGAGAAACTTGTGTGGGTCTGCTCCATGCACCATTAGATTAAAGGAGAATACTAAGATATCATACTTTACCTGGAGCTGCGTTTTGTGAAAAAGACTGTTCTGTAAATGAAATTTCTGATATTAATTTTAGTTATTTTGGGCCATCTGGTTTATTGTTGTCATTATCGTGAATTGTGACTAAAAAAAATTAAGTAATAATAAATGATGCTAATATTTCTCACAACATTTCGTATGATTCCAAACCAAAAGATCTAACCTAGATCTATATAAGTATTGAAGTAATCTTATTTAGCTGTTTCAATGTGAATTGCTGTAAAGAAAACATATCTCCCTATCGATATCTCTTTCATGAACTGTTGTAATAATATTAAACTTACCTGGATCTCCCTTTCCTAGTGCAAATGCTAAAATAAAGAAAAAAAAAATACATACATAATATGTATGGACCATTATTACAGATAAAGTTGCGTAATTACGTAAGGGTTGCTGCTTAATCCATTCATTTCACACAAAAAAGAAAACAAAACAAAAAAACATGATTTACTTTAAAAATGTTTTTCACCACATCACCACCCCCACCAACTTTTGGTTGACAGCGACACCTTAAAGAATTTATTTTTAATTTGAGTAAAGTTCGTGTCTTTCAAAACATAATGCGGTCATTATGATTTTTAAGAAAATAGATATATTAGGAAGGACGCATAACGTCACAGTGTTGTATGTACCGGTTTAAAAAATGATGCAAGTGTTTTCATTATCCTTTTATTTTCAGTCAGTGTTTTGCAAATTTAATTTGATATGCTAATAAATTTACTGATTTGGACAACTTGTGTTGATTATTTGGAATATATGTAAGAATATGGTCGAGTGAGCAATATTTCACGTGTTGTGCTGATAACTACTATACTTAATATGAAATTATGCTCGAATTATTTCGTAAACCTCATGCAAAAGTTAAGAAGTAAACAATATGATTAACCTACCCCTTCGAAGTAAATCAATTTCAGTGTATATCAGTACACGATAATTCGATGTTACACATACATAGGTATGTGTATATTAACATATTTATTTTTTCTTAGTGTTCAATACCTGTCATTCCGTCATCAATATTGGAAAAAATCGTAAAAATTATTATCATATTTTGTCCAAGGAATAATTTAAGCCACGATCAATCGCAGCTCTTTGGTTCATTCGAACTTCTATTTAAAATGACATGTGGATTAGGAAATAGTCTTTGTTTTGAGTTTCTGTCATCGTCGTTACTATGTGTATTAACCTTTACCGGAAATTTTTTGAAATAAAAATTACAGAATATAGATAGCTTCTACAGCAGTAGTAGAACATAAATCTTAAACTTTTTCTTATACAATAAATGGAATTTAAATGTTAAGTTTAATAGTTTAATGATATTCTGTCTCGTTGTTTTGAAACATTTTGAATCATATTGAGTTTTACACATTGAGGGAAAAAATATTTTACAAGATTGTATATTGCGTAACTATTAAAACGGGAAAGCTTATCCTTTGTACGTTGCCTGGAACTGCGGTCATTGTATGATTTACTCGTTCAAATAATCATAAATATAAGATTGCGTATAAATAGGTACTTGCATTGACCTGACTTGTTTAGCATATACATAAAAAAGATCTAAGTGAAGAGATCGCTGACAAAAAGTTTAAAATATTTGATATTACACATCATGTTAATTGCTTTTATTGCCATTTTGTATAGATAAAATACTAAAGATTTGAATATCAAAGAGAGTTGTTAGTAGTAATCAAGTTAATAAATAATATGTTTCGCATTTGTGATCGGACAAATTATTTAATATTAATATAATTATAATATTAATAGGTATTATGTTTATACACTCCCTTAACCGTTTTACGTCATATATATATTTGGTATTGATTATTTTTACAAAAGATTTATGAAATAAGTCTTGAAGAATAAACATTCATTTTATACGCAAATCGTCATACCTTTGTAATGGCATGTAGAAAACATATAATTAAATGATTTGTTTCCTATACTGTAAACGAATGGAAATTAGAATTATACTGAATATCTGCTTATATTGTATATAAGGTGTCGTTTTATGTTTCTATATTTCTATATTTTGCAGGTTTTTTATGCATGTTCTTCCAGTGCTACGGCATATTATGATGCTTATTTGGAGGTCTAATTTTATCACAAATGATAGTGATATAGGAAATTCAAGAAAATTATAGTATTTTATTATTCTTTGTTTAAGCTTAAACGAACAGTTGTACATTCATACCACAAATTCCAGATATTTTACAAACGATATAGTGTTATACGTTACCATTATCTGCAAATGATGCTGCAACTGAAACTGATTTTTCGAATAATAAGTTGCACATTAACAATACTTATGTATTAAAGCTATATTTTGTAATAATTCATTTAGATTTTTGTCGTTGTGGTTGTTTCCATAGTTACTTTTTATGGTCTGATTTTAACATTTTCTCATATAAAGTACATAGAAAAATAATATATCTTATAGCGTCACAAAAGTTACATTAATGGTTTACATTAAAATTGCAATATTATTATAGCGTATGAAGTATATTTACAGATTATGCTGATTTTCACTCCTCCTTATTTCAAAATATGATCGCATAAATTCGCAATCTGTACCATTTTTAAGTGTATTTTATAACAGTTTTATTGATTAACATTTACCATGAATTCCATAAAGCAAATATATAAGATAAAATAAAACTGTATTCCACACAATAATGAGTTAATGAGCATATGATTTACACGATTATAGATCATAAGAAATGTATACTCTCGAAATAAAGTTTTGGTTGTTGTCCCTTGTCTACATTTCCTTAAAGTGTGATGTTTGGATATACAGTAGCGTAAGGTTAATTTGTTTGGATTAATTATTTCTAATGATATAGTACATTGTATGTCCTTTCAAGAGCACAATCAAAGGAACTGTTGGCATACAGCTAGCTATGATAATCATGAAAACGTTAAGTAAATATGTTTTTATTAATTAAATCTACGTACTAAGCCATTAATTCATTTAGCAGTTATTTTTTTTTATCTAAAATGCTTACAAAAAAAAAAAAAAAAAAAAATAAAAAAATGAATATTTTGTAAAGCAAAACAGTCTGATAAGACTATATACGGCGCTTATTATTTCACAGGAAATTCACGAGAAACTTGTGTTGGTCTGCTCCATGAACCATTAGATTAAAGGAGAATACTAAGATATCATACTTTACCTGGAGCTGCGTTTTGTGAAAAAGACTGTTCTGTAAATGAAATTTCTGATATTATTTTTAGTTATTTTGGGCCATCTGGTTTATTGTTGTCATTATCGTGCATCGTGACTAAAAAAAATATTAAGTAATAATAAATGATGCTAATATTTCCCACAACATTTCCTATGATTCCAAACCAAAAGATCTAACCTAGATCTATATAAGTATTGAAGTAATCTTATTTAGCTGTTTCAATGTGAATTGCTGTAAAGAAAACATATCTCCCTATCGATATCTCTTACATGAACTGTTGTAATAATATTAAACTCACCTGGATCTCCCTTTCCTAGTGCAAATGCTAAAATAAAGAAAAAAATAAATAAAATACACACATAATAAGTATGGTACATTATTACAGATAAAGTTGCATAATTATTACGTAAGAGTTGCTACTTAATCCATTTATTTCACAAAAAAACAACAACAACAACAAAAAAAACATGATTTTCTTTAAAAATGTTTTTCACCACTTCACCACCCCCACCAACTTTTGGTTGACAGCGACACTTTAAAGAATTTATTTTTAATTTGAGTAAAGTTCGTGTCTTTCAAAACATAATGCGGTCAATATGATATTTAAGAAAATAGATATATTAGGAAGGACGCATAACGTCACAGTGTTGTATGTACCGGTTTAAAAAATGATGCAAGTGTTTTCATTATACTTTTATTTTCAGTCAGTGTTTTGCAAATTTAATTTGATACGCTAATAAATTTACTGATTTGGACAACTTGTGTTGATTATTTGGAATATATGTAAGAATATGTTCGAGTGAGCAATATTTCACGTGTTGTACTGATAACTACTATACTAAATATGAAATTATGCTTGAATTATTTCGTAAACCTCATGCAAACGTTAAGAAGTAAACAATATGTTTAACCTACCCCTTCGAAGTAAATCAATTTCAGTGTATATCAGTACACGATAATTCGATGTTACACATACATAGGTATGTGTATATTAACATATTTATTTTTTCTAAGTGTTCAATACCTGGAATTACGTCATCAATATTGGAAAAAATCGTTAAAATTATTATCATATTTTGTCCTCGATCAATCTCAGCTCTTTGGTAATTTTGAACTGCTATTTAAAATGACATGTGGATTAGGATAGAGTCTTTATTTTGAGTTTCTGTCATCGTCGTTACTATGTGTATTAACCTTTACCGGAAATTCTTTGAAATAAAAATTACAGAATATAGATAGCTTCTACAGCAGTAGTAGAACTTAAATCTTAAACTTTTTCTGATACAATAAATGGAATTTATATGTTAAGTTTAATAGTTTAATGATTTTTTGTCTCGTTGTTTTGAAACAGTTTGAATCATTTTGAGTTTTAAACATTTAGGAAAAAAAATATTTTACAAGATTGTATATTGCGTAACTATTAAAACGGGAAAGCTTATCCTTTGTACGTTGCCTGGAAATGCGGTCATTGTATGATTCACTCGTTCAAATAATCATAAATATAAGATTGCTTATAAATAGTTACTTGCATTCACCTGACTTGTTTAGCATATACATAAAAAATATCTAACTGTAGAGATCGATGACAAAAGCTTAAAATATTTGATATTTTAATTTTTTATTCCATTCTATATAGATAAAATACTAAATTTCGGAAAATTATTTAATATTAATTATTATAATATTAATAGATATTATGTTTATACACTCCCTTTGCCGTTTTACGATTTATATATATTTGGTATTGATTATTTTTACAAAAGATTTATGAAATAAGTCTTGAAGAATAAACATTCATTTTATACGCAAATCGTCATACCTTTGTAATGGCATGTAGAAAACATATAATTAAATGATTTGTTTCCTATACTGTAAACGAATGGAAATTATAATTATACTGAATATCTGCTTATATTGTACATAAGGTGTCTTTTTCTTTTTATATATTTCTATATTTTGCAGGTTTTTATGCATGTTCTTCCAGTGCTAAGGCATACATGAATTATTATGCCTATTTGGAGGTCTAATTTTATCACATATGATAGTGATATAGGAAATTCAAGAAAATTATAGTATTTCATTGTTCTTTGTTTAAGCTTAAACGAACAGTTGTACATTCATACCACAAATTCCAGATATTTTACAAACGTAATAGTGTTATACGTTACCATTATCTGCAAATGATGCTGCCACTGAAACTGATTTTTCGAATAATAAGTTGCACATTAACAATACTTATGTATTAAAGCTATATTTTGTAATAATTCATTTAGATTTTTGTCGTTGTGGTTGTTTCCATAGTTACTTTTTATGGTCTGATTTTAACATTTTCTCATATAAAATACATAAAAAATAATATATCTTATAGCGTCACAGGTTTATAAGCTTGATCCTGTATGATAACATTTTCTAAAAGTTACATTAATGGAAATATAGAGTTTACATTAAAATTGCAATATTATTATAGCGTATGAAGTATATTTACAGATTATGCTGATTTTTACTCCTTTTTATTTCAAAATATGATCGCATAAATTCGCAATCTGTGTACCATTTTTAAGTGTATTTTATAACAGTTTTATTGATTAACATTTACCCTGAATTCCATAAAGCAAATATATAAGATAAAATAAAACTGTATTCCACACAATAATGAGTTAATGAGCATATGATTTACACGATTATAGATCATAAGAAATGTATACTCTCGAATTAAAGTTTTGGTTGTTGTCCCTTGTCTACATTTCCTTAAAGTGTGATGTTTGGATATACAGTAGCGTAAGGGTAATTTGTTTGGATTAATTATTTCTAATGATATAGTACATTGTATGTCCTTTCAAGAGCACAATCAAAGGAACTGTTGGCATACAGCTAGCTATGATAATCATGAAAACGTTAAGTACATATGTTTTTATTAATTAAATCTACGTACTAAGCCATTAATTCATTTAGCAGTTACTTTTTTTTTATCTAAAATGCTTACAAAATATTTAAAAACCATAGAAATATACAGAAATATTGGAAGAAGTTTTAAATATTCCAAAATTTAAAATAGAAAATATAGAAAAATACCAAAACAAACACTGAAGTACTTTTGTAAAGCAAAACAGTCTGATACGACTATATACGGCGTTTATTATTTCACAGGTAATTCACGAGAAACTTGTGTAGGTCTGCTTATGCACCATTAGATTAAAGGAGAATACTAAGATATCATACTTTACCTGGAGCTGCGTTTTGTGAAAAAGACTGTTCTGTAAATGAAATTTCTGATATTATTTTTAGTTATTTTGGGCCATCTGGTTTATTGTTGTCATTATCGTGAATCGTGACTAAAAAAAAATTAAGTAATAATAAATTATGCTAATATTTCCCACAACATTTCGTATGATTCCAAACCAAAAGATCTAACCTAGATCTATATAAGTATTGAAGTAATCTTATTTAGCTGTTTCAGTGTGGATTGCTGTAAAGAAAACATATTTCCCTATCGATATCTCTTACATGAACTGTTGTAATAATATTAAACTCACCTGGATCTCCCTTTCCTAGTGCAAATGCTAAAATAAAGAAAAAATAAATAAAATACACACATAATAAGTATGGACCATTATTACAGATAAAGTTGCGTAATTACGTAAGGGTTGCTGCTTAATTCATTTATTACACAAAAAAAGAAAACAAAGAAAAAAAAACAAACGTGATTTTCTTTAAAAATGTTTTTCACCACTTCACCACCCCCACCAACTTTTGGTTGATAGCGACACCTTAAAGAATTTATTTTTAATTTGAGTAAAGTTCGTGTCTTTCAAAACATAATGCGGTCAATATGATTTTTAAGAAAATAGATATATTAGGAAGGACGGATAACGTCACAGTGTTGTATGTACCGGTTTAAAAAATGATGCAAGTGTTTTCATTATCCTTTTATTTTCAGTCAGTGTTTTGCAAATTTAATTTGATACGCTAATAAATTTACTGATTTGGACAACTTGTGTTGATTATATGGAATATATGTAAGAATATGGTCGAGTGAGCAATATTTCACGTGTTGTGCTGATAACTACTATACTAAATATGAAATTATGCTGGTATTATTTCGTAAACCTCATGCAAACGTTAAGAAGTAAACAATATGTTTAACCTACCCCTTCGAAGTAAATCAATTTCAGTATATATCAGTACACGATAATTCGATGTTACACATACATAGGTATGTGTATATTAACATATTTATTTTTTTCTTAGTGTTCAATACCTGGAATAACGTCATCAATATTGGAAAAATCGTAAAAATTATTATCATATTTTGTCCAATGGAAAAGTTAAGCCTCGATCAATCGCAGCTCTTTGGTTATTTCGAACTGCTATTTAAAATGACATGTGGATTAGGAAAGAGTCTTTGTTTTGAGTTTCTGTCATCGTCGTTACTATGTGTATTAACCTTTACCGGAAATTCTTTGAAATAAAAATTACAGAATATAGATAGCTTCTACAGCAGTAGTAGAACTAAAATCTTAAACTTTTTCTTATACAATAAATGGAATTTAAATGTTAATTTTAATAGTTTAATGATATTCTGTCTCGTTGTTTGAAACATTTTGAATCATTTTGAGTTTTACACATTTAGGAAAAAAATATTTTACAAGATTGTATATTGCGTAACTATTAAAACGGGAAAGCTTATCCTTTGTACGTTGCCTGGAAATGCGGTCATTGTATGATTCACTCGTTCAAATAATCATAAATATAAGATTGCGTATAAATAGGTACTTGCATTCACCTGACTTGTTTATCATATACATAAAAAAGATCTAACTGAAGAAATCGCTGACAAAAAGCTTAAAACTTTTATTGCCATTCTTATAGATAAGATACTAAAGATTTGAATATCAAAGTGAGTTGTTAGTAGTATTCAAGTTAATAAATAATAAGTTTGTGATCGGACAAATTATTTAATATTAATATAATTATAATATTAATAGATATTATGTTTATACACTCCCTTAACCGTTTTAGGTTATATATATATTTGGTATTGATTATTTTTATAAAAGATTTATGAAATAAGTCTTGAAGAATAAACATTCATTTTATACGCAAATCGTCTACCTTTGTAATGGCATGTAGAAAACATATAATTAAATGATTTGTTTCCTATACTGTAAACAAATGGAAATTAGAATTATACTGAAATCTGCTTATATTGTATATAAGTGTCTTTTTATGTTTTAATCTATATTTTTTCATAATTATATTGTAACATGTATTAGGAACATATACAAGCTTATGAAATAAACGGCCATAACTTCCGTTACGTAATTGCTGTTTTACATAAAATAAAAAAAATGCATAAAAACAAACCATAATGCATTACCATTGTTATCCACATATACAACACATAGACTATTCATATACTATAATTTTCTTGAATTTCCTATATCACTATCATTTGTGATAAAATTAGACCTCCAAATAAGCATCATAATATGCTGTTAGCACTGGAAGAACATGCATAAAAAACCTGCAAAATATAGAAATAGAAAACACATAAACGATCGCTCATATAGTGGCCTTAAATGAGTATCCAGAAATTGAAAAGCCTGTACCTCCAACCATGGCGAGTTGGAAAATCATCACAAGTCCGAGGGAAAGCGGAACCTGGAGTTTCATCTGAAAAAAAAAAAGAAAAAAAAGACAACAGGTCGGTTATAATACCATACAGGATATGTAAGATTTACAAAAGTCGTAATGATATATAAACACATACTGAACTTCCTGCCTTTTTCACATACAGTACCACCACAAGCATAATAACATTTGGGAAACACTGATACAATCAGTATAACTGTATAACTAAACCTATATATTGAATTCTCGCGAGGTCAGTGACCTAGCATCCATTAAATCAAAAGTCAACTTCAGAAAAAAACATAACCTTCCAGGCCGCGACATAAAAAATTCGTTTTAACAGTACTTGCATTCTTAATGGGTCTGTTATTGTTGCTACACGACATCGTCTTATGTTGGCTATCACCACTATGACTGGATTTTTGGCCGGAGACATTTGTATTGATTTAATGCATATACGTTAAAACAAAATCATATCATAAAACTATTGTTTACTATAGAATTAGTTTGTAATCAAAGACGCATTCCCAAATAAAGGAAGTTAATAATGCTATTTTCCTGTTGTAAAACTTGGGGATTTTTAATAAGTCATGCGGTATTAGGCATTGATGAATAAAATCATCATGTTAGAGGGTCATTTAAAAGTTTCTTATTGGATACAAATACATTGGAAAAGCGTGCGCGGGCAAAAACCTTTAACTTGCTCATACTTGAATGCTACATATTTTTGAAGACGTTATATGAATTCACTTATTGCTTCAGAGGTAATCCATAATTTTTCCATTACAAAATTTCAACTCCTTAGCAAGAGCTCTGCATCTTCCTTATCCAGAAAAGGCTTTCCGGCTATCTTAAAAGATTATCATCTTTTGATATTTACCCTTATTTTTTTAACTTCTGTACTTAAAGGAAATTCATCAATTTGTATGATTCAGCACGTTGATTGTTTTAATATTAATGTTCAAGATTCTTGAATGTTAAATGTTGCATTTCTATACGGATTTGCATAAATAGTGTACAGTTAGAACGGCCCACTTCCTTAAAAACCGCCCCCAGCTGGCTTGTGGTAGGTCGGTGTTCTACCCGGATGCCTCCGTGCATTCAGGGTCTTCCTCAACCTGTTATTAGCTGGACGTCGCTATATGACTGAAATACTGTCGAAGCGACGGTAAACTTAAATAGTCAAGTCAAGTCCTTAAGAACCAACAAACAATCAAATACTATTTTCATTTTTAAGTACTAATTAATTTATCATAATATTTGGTGGTGACCATAATAAATGTTTATTTGGTAATATATGATAATTAAATTGCAGCTATTAGCGATACGTACCGTGTAAATAACAGCACATTAATAACGTAATATGTCAGTGAATATAATCAACTAAATAAAACATGTTGATGCCATATGGAAAGAACATTTAACGAATAACTGTATAAATAACAATATTTTGTCTTTGATTAAACGATTCTATAAATGCAATGCACACTGAACATGAGGCATATATTTATGTTAATTCACGATTCAATGCAAAAAGGATCTGCATATGACAAAATCATAAAAGAAATAATGGAAGACAAAATTAATTATTATTTCTTGTGCCTAAATGCTTTTCTGATTCATAAGAGTTTTTTTTTATTCAGCAAGAAATTGGCATTAACGTAATATTATTACTGAATGAAAATACCATATTTACTTATTAGTTACAAAACGAAATGGACAACCTTTCTACCAAAACGTAATGTTTTGTCAGAGACTGTTCAGTTAATTAAACATGTAAATTGAATGTGGGCATTATTTTATGATATCTTGATTTGATAGGTATTAATACGGTTGTATAACCAAGAAAGTGTGCCGTGGACACGTTCATCGACTTAACAGCTTTCACCTCTGATCATCGAGGAACTAGTATCCATCTATCAATTTCCCCAGAGAGCCTTTCACTCCGATTATGTCAACCAAAATTTGTTATAACAGTACTTGCATTCGTAATGGATATGTTATTGTTTCTACACGACATCGTCTTATGTTAACTATCACCACTTTGACTGAATTTTTGCCGGAGACACTTGAATTGATTTAACGCATATACATTAAAATTAAATCATACCATAAAACTATTGTTTACTATAGAATTAGTTTGTAATCAGTGAAAAGCATGCTAACATTCCGCATGGTCAAAGACTTTTCAAAATTGCTATATGTTCAGTGAATTCAGATAATGTATCTTGTGGATATCTTAAATCCCCCCAAATTTTATCAAGGATGTATAGCTATTATTTTGTATTTTAAGAACACGTTGATGTCATTTTTTGATTTTTTGCTGAACGTTTTAAGGCAAAGTATTTTTGAAAAGTAAAATCTGTTACTTATATGATTTAACCTCTTTCTTAATTATTGAATAAGGTTTATAGCGTAGATAATCTAATTTGCGAAACATGTTTCATCAAAACAGTACACTTGCATTTTCTTTCAATAGCATATATTCGATTTACGATCTCATCTAAACCATCATTAGAATGCATATCGATTTACCAATGCAGTCAATCAACATGTATTGACAGGGACGAAGCAGCCAACTAAATTCGAGATTTCACGGTCCGATTATCGCCACGGTCACGGAGAGCGGCGGAAATCGTCTTTTGTGGCCGGAAATACGACTGTTCGGTGTGGATGTATTGTTTGAAATCTCATATTGTGTTATTGTCATTTCAGTTTTTTATTCAGGTATAGAAATATACATGTAGTGTCCTTTCCCTCTTGTAATATTTCCCTTTGTCCCTCGTTCCAAACAGAATAATGAACATATTTTATTATAACATGATGCCCTATATATAAGTGTATTAACCGTGGACGGTTCCGCAAGATGTATGTAACTCCTCCCCAAAATGATATTTTGACTGTTTCTAACTTTCTATTCATACCTAGGTCAAGTGCTCACAAACAGTATCATAAATAAAAAAAGCACGTGTTCCTTTGAGTAAAATCACCATGTGCTTCACACTTACAGTGGTAGGATATGCCGGTTAATGTAAATATACTTGACAGTTAATGAGCTGTTTCAATTAAATTCTGTCGGTTTCTAGCACAGTGAAATGTTACATTACGTACATGTGTAATACAAGCTGAACTGTTGTCCACTTGGGAATATTTTTTCTATTTATCACATAACCATTTAATCAGCTGTTTTTACTTTTATTGTATTGATCGGAACTAAGGGGAATTTTAACTATGAAGAAGTGGATAAACTACATATAAAATTTTGTAAAATTATTCTTGGCGTAATGAACGTACCGTGAATCAAGCAGTACTAGGTGAACTAGGAAGAATCCATAATCGACATTAGCAGCTTTAAGATTTATCAAGTACTGGATGAAAATAAGAAATTGATTGTAATATCAGCTCTGTTAAGAATCCTTTTATAATCAATTGATAGATTCCATTCCAATTAATGATAAAACATGGGCGTACAGAATTAAGGAATTATTAGATAATTTAGGATGTTCAAATCTTAAGTATATTGAAGATTTAGATGTAAATTTATTCAAAGAAAGAACGTCTGATATAAAACAAAAATGGTAGAATATATTAACAATTCATCTAAATTAGTTAATTAAATAAGTTCAAGATTTTGATTTTAAAATTGAAATTGAAACTGGAAGACATAACAATATAATTGCAGAAAATAGATTATGTATTTACTGCAACCAAGGCCAAGTTTAATCAGAATTTTATTTAATTTTAATATGTCCAAAATATAGAGATTTACGTGCTATTTATTTGTCTAGCTATATGTTATTCCCTACAATAAATGAATTCCTTCATTTAATCCGTCAAATTAAATTTTATATTTTATATGAGATAAACTTAATTTAAAATATAACACAAATAAAATGAAGTT
>CM037780.1:16238251-16254536 GCA_021229015.1 Solen grandis | reverse complement strand
ATATAAAAATAAATAAATAAATAAAATAAAATAAAATAAAATACAGAGGGAGCATGTCCGAAGGTCCCTAATCCCCCCTTGTCAAAGTTATTAACAGTACATTTATTAAATCCATGCGTTGAAATGTAAATTTTGTGATAAATATTTTGAAAGATGAGACACATACCTAGCCATGATTCATGTGGATGAACAATTAAATTCGGCAGAAAATGCCCCATCAACATTTTGTAAATCGTAGAACCATCTGACGCATTCTTGGCGTTCTAAGGTACATTAGGGATATGCTGTATCCTATAATTTTTCAGTATGAGCATATGTTTTTACAAAAGATTCAAACTCTTTATAAAAGTATTTTGCCTATATATTTTTGTTAAATCGTATTTGAAATGTTATTAGTTTTAACAAAAGTTATGACAAAACTTTAAGTCATTTTAGAATATAAAATATTGTCCGTATATACCTACTCAACCTGAATTTACATTAGTCGGGAAGGGATAAATATACTATTTTAATTTGGGATTAAGTATTTTTGAATGAAAAAAATCTATCATACCGGGCGCCTTATGCTTACAAAAACTTAGATATTATATCAAAAGAACCAAAATAATACAACGTGATTCCTGGTGCTTAAATCGTTACCTCATCAGTTATGTTCATTTTCTTTCAGGCCAGCTTCAATATAAACTCCATAACATGTTGCATATGCTTGGAGACGGACCGCAACACTTAATAGTACCCATACGGCCATATCTTTTTTTGTTTGTTTAATACATATTTTATTCAAGAATGAAAGGTTAAAACAGGCTAATACCTTTCCCTTTAAATTTAATACAAACTTAAATATATGTAATGGTACAACATGTAACCAAAAATGTTATTGAAATGACAAATAACCATGTTAGATTATGTATCTATTATAAATATTCATAGCTAACGTTATTCATTAGAGAGAATATTATAGAGAATGAAATGTATAAATTTATAGAAAGAAAAAGGGGGAAAAAAAAAAGAAAAAACAATTGTCACTCATATCTCCGTGTCTGGTGTATAAAGCTGGCAACCACTTCATGTATTTTAAGAAGAGTTTTATTGTCAAGACGATCATCACCATTTAACAATAGGTTAACTGTTAATTCTTCCACTTTACCTAACTCCGTAATGTTATGTTTCATAATTTGTCTAGATGCCATATAAGCTGGACATATAAGTAAGAAGTGAAAATTATCCTCGCAGTGATAGGAAATTTTGGACATGCCGCTGTTTGGGATAGTGAGTGGTCAAATAGGTGTTTATTTAAATTGCTTGCATTGATTCTAAGTTGACATATTATAACATTATTCTTTCGGTTTCCTAGACTGTAGTATACAGGAGGTTTTGATAGATTTCTGTGCTTATGGAGTGCATTTTTGAAACTGTCAACTGAAGTTGCTGATTTAATAACTCCAGGTAATGAATTCCAAGATCTTAAAGTACTAGGGAGGAAACTGTTAAAATATGAAGTAGTTCTACATTGTGGGGTCTTGAGACGGTGTCCCATAGATCTAAGGTTGTATATAGACTCATTAGGTAAATAATGGAGAATTAACTCAGACATGTATTGAGGACATAAACCGTTTAAAATTTTATATATTATTATTAACTTATGATTTTCACGTCTGATATATAACGGTTCGATACCTAACTCTCTATATAAACATGATCTCGATGAATTTCGCCTCAGGCCAGTAATTATTCTCGCGGCTTCAATTTGGACACTCTCTAATAGATCGGACTCTTGTTGTGAACATTACACCAAACAGAATCAGCATATTCTAGCACAGGGCGAATAAAAGAAAGATACATTCTAAGTAAAGAGTTTCTGTCAACCGTGTATTTGATTGTTCTTAGGTTATATAATCGACTGCAAGATTTTGTATATATATTCTCAATGTGGGAAGACCAAGTTGCATTTGACTGAAAAGTTAAACCAAGGTGAGTATGAGATTGTACTTCCTCAACAGGTGTATTTGAAAAATAAATAGGAGGATGGGAATTCTGTTTCCTAGTAAATGTGAGAGTTTTCGTCTTTAGTTGATTAAAGGTAACCGCCCATTGTTTACTCCAGTTTTGAATTTTGCTTAAATCGTTTGTTAATGACGAGGCAGATATTTCTTCAAACTCTTTATTTACAACTACGAAAAGTGATGTGTCATCTGCGAAAAGTCTAATTTCATTTTCTATGTCATCAACAATATCATTAATGTAAAGAATAAAGCAAAATGGTCCAAGGACTGAGCCCTGAGGCACTCCTGATCGTAAGACTGCATAATTTGATGAGAATCCGTCAATAACTACTTTTTGTTCTCTGTCGCATATGTAATTTTCTATCCACTTCAATAAACTGCCATTTATACCATATTTTTTAAGTTTCAAAAGAAGACCTTTATGCCACACCTTATCAAATGCTTTTGCAACATCACAAAAGACAAATCTTACATCCTTTCCTTTATCAAGGTTACTTAAAACAGTATTGTATATATCAATTAATTGGTTAACAGTGGAGTCGTTTGGTTGAAAACCAGATTGATGTTTACTAAGAAGGTTGTTACTTTTAACAAAGTTGAATAAGTGTTTAAATATAATTTTCTCAAGTATTTTGCATATAAGACAGGTAAGTGATATAGGTCTGTAATTTTGGGTAAGGACGGGTCTCCGTGCCTTTATATATAGGTGTAAATGAGATCGTTTCCAATGGTATGAAGTTGGTTGAGCGATAGCGAAAGATTGAATAGTTTAGTAAGTGGGGCTGTTATAGATGGTCGGATTTCTTTAAGAGGCGTGAACTAATATTGTCTGGGCCCGAAGGTTTGGCTGGATTTAATATTCGTAGCTGATCATTACTTCGCTTTCTGTGACAGTAATATTTCTATTCTTTGATTGGTGCGATCTTGTATATTCTGTTAAAGTAGGTCTTCCTGAATATTTGAAACTGAGCAAAAGTATTGTTGAAGGCTTCTGCTTTATCGGTTGGATGTGTTAAGATCAGGCATTTGTTTTTATGGGAGGTTTACTTTGGTTTGATTTATTAATTAGCAATAGATTTAGCAATACGCCACCATTTGCCGGAGGTATTGTTTCATCCGTCATTTGAGAACAAAGCTTGATTTATAGGCTTCCTTTGATAAACGAATAAGGCGTATAACTTCATTTCTCTAAACGGCGAAAAGTTTCCCAGTGATGAGGATTGTTTGAATGTTTAGCTTTTCTATGAGAACTATTCCGCTGACGCATTTAACGATTTCATTATTCATAAACGGTTTGTCATTTGGTCGTAACTAGTATTGTTTTTGTGGGGAATATTGCGAGATGCGCAAGTTTCGATGACATTTATGAAATTCGAATAAACCTCATTAATATTATTATTGTAAAAACATCCGAATCCCAATTCGTAGAGGATAATTCTGAATTTAGTTTAATAAAATCAGCCTGATTATAATTCCGTATAATCCTTTTAAAGAGCTTTTGTTTAAAACATGAAAATTTTAGATATAAGCTAATAACACAATGGGTACTGCAAATTGGTGTTAATACTTCAACATTGTTGATAAGTGAACTATTGTTTGTAACACACAAATCTATACATGTCCCAGCATTAGTTGTAAAATTTGTCAAATCATTGACTACATTGACCATATTTATTCTGTTTAATAATTGTTTAAACATTCTCGAAGAACTTGCATTCATGTTAATATTAAAATCACCAATTAAGAAAATATTATTATTGTTATCTGCCGCCTTTGTTAAATTATCATAGAGAAGATTTAGAAGCTCTGCATTTTCATTAGGGGGTCGATAGAAGACACCAATTAAAAATTTACCTGTTTGAGAAAAGATTTCAGCCCATAATATTTCTAGTTTTGGACAATCAAGGTCATTTCTGATTTTAGCATGTAAATTATCTTTGACATATATAGCCACACCTCCCCCATGCCTATTCCTATCTTTTCGTAATGGAGGCTGGTAGTTAGGAATGAGAATATTTTAATCAGTAATAGACATATCAAGGTGAGTTCCTGTAATGCAGATTATATCGTGATGTGTTAGCTCAGCTTCTATTATACTTAGTTTTAGTAAAAGACTGCATACGTTATTATGCGCAATTGAAACAAGTGTTGTATTAATATCCACAGGTCCAGGATTTCCCTCAATACCATTTATAAGTAAGAGGATTTGTATCATACACAATACAAATGAACTGAGAAAGGGGTATAATTTAAATGCTCGGGTAAACACAATGATCGTCTGGTATAGTGGCCAAATAAAGCTCAGTGCGCTGTAGTTTACTGTTACTGAAAAGTTAATCGTGAGTATCAAAGATCACGACAGAATAGCCGAGATATGGGCGCACTGTGTTGTTTTCATAGAGAAAACCTTTGGAAATATGAGTGACGAGTAGAAAAAATAGTTCAACATGACAAACAAAAAATAACACAAAACAAGGGAACGTATATACAAAAAGAGATGACATATTATACAAACAATTAATTGTCATGTATATCGTGTCATAAATAGCCAGTTTTGGCTCTTGTGCTTATTCTAAACACTTTTTATGATTTGAGCTAAGCCAAACCAAACATTCAAGTATAAGACATAAAAAGGAATACAATACATAACGAGTTAAAAGAGACTAGCACGTGGTATATACAGAGGCTGGGTTTAGCTGAAAGAGCTAAGAGGTAGCTTGAACAGTGTTTTCATATAAGTTGATTATGATTTCACTTGGAAACACAAAAGGACAAAAAATAGATAGATACTGCAGATAAAAGTAGTACATGTATTGCAAATATAGTGCTAAAAAAGTCTTCATCATTATTAAAATTAAAGGCATAATCATCATCATCATCATCATCATCACAATTTGCATATCTTTATCGTCATTAACGTTATCACTCGTTACACCATTTCCATCAAATACAACATTTTCATCGCCGTCATCATCATCGCCGTCATCATCATAATCTTTAGTATTGTCTATGCGGTTGCACAGGAGCAGGAGAGTGCATCCATTAGGCCATGTGCTCTGTGTAGAAAATACATAACATGTATTCTGAAACCTGTAAACTAAACTGTGCTATTCAAAGTATCATTTTTTTCTGTTTATGTTTCTTGCTGATCTGTTAGCAACAGTTGGACCGCATTTTCCCATAATTTATGAAAATCATAAGCTATGCATGTTTTACATGATTGTAAGTTGTATGTTATATACCATGCTGAAATTAGCTACACATTGTTTTTCATTATTAACGAGAAGTATTTTTTTGAATGAATATATCTAGTATTCTAAAGGTATAAGAATATGTTTAATAAGTAACCTTGATAAAGGAAAGGATGTAAGTTTTAATTTTTGAATCAGAATATTTCTTTTGAATAATATTGCCTTAACATTGTGACAAAACGTATGGCTAAATAAAATTTCACTTTATTATTTTTTTTAATGTGAGCTTCATAAAGTAATTACTTAAAACACATAGTCTTTATTTTATTAGAATTTACCACCTTTGCCAAACATAGAATTAACTTGTAACAAGGAAAAGTAATTCAAAATTGTGTTGCTAAGCAACAAAATGTCAAGAGCAGAATGTCAATAAGCATGGGCGGCAAAGTTAGAGATATTGCCATAGCATCAGTAATCGTAACGTGATCTAAAGCATTTGGCTTAAAAAATGTCTGGCAAGCTTTCATCAACCAAATGTCATTGCAAAAATTAAAATTCAAAATAGTATCTCTATTCTGTGAATATGTGTCTTCTTTGTTCAATATAAAATTGACCATACTTTCTAGCATTTTTCATTCAGAGGTGAATCGACGAAAAATGAAATATTAAGTTTATTTTTTTATTTATTGGTGACCGTACCAACCTAATATTAATGTATGCGTTATCCAAATATGGAAACGTTAATGTTTCAAATTGACTTAATCGGCACTTTCATAAGGAAAATAATAATATAGAGTGAAGAAGGATGAAGATAGATTTACTAAGAAAACGACAATTGTAGAAGTTGTGTTGGCACCTTGACACCATTGATGGTCGAACTGTACGTAGTGTATTATGTTAACAGCACCTCACCCATACGAATGAACTAAACATTATACACATTATAAGTGCCCCCAGGGTAGGACCTTGATAGCGAGAACAACTCAGTTAACAGTAATTAGCAGATATGGAAACATTTCATGATTAAGAATTTCCTCCCCTGTCAATGAGAGACTCTAAACAAAGGAGTCAGTCGACAATGGATTTCTGCACACCAATAGGTCCCTCGTTTACACCTGTCCCAGCCAGCCCGACCCCCACGGATTATGGAGGTGATGATATTGAGATATTAACAGTTGTACCGTTAAGTGTATTCAATGGTCCAGAGAACATATCAATTATGCAAACGCCTTGTAAAAGTCAGAATACCAGTGTATTTTATGATGATGGTCACAGTCAATCTCAGATAGCAAGTCAATATCTAACCAGCAGTTCTTTTACATGCTTGATAAGGAATTATACAATCTGCCAAAGCTATCTTATGTGGACAAACTGTTTGACAAGGACAAATGTCCTGATGGTTCACTGATACAACGGAGAACCACACAAGCTAAAGGAAGCTCCGAATGCTATGTCTGCTTTTCACTGCAAGAGCAGTGTTTACAAATAAAGAACAAGGTCAACGACGTTGAGGCCAACATGGGAAATCTTGATAAGCGAGTCCTGCTCCTTGAATACAAATCGCTTGACCTAGAAGCACGCAGCCGACGCAACAACCTCATTTTCCTGGGATTCAGAGAAGAAAAATTTGAAAACTGTCGCTTAAAAATCACGAATTTTATTCAGAATAACCTTGAGATACATTATGACCTAGTCATAGACAGGGCCCATCGTTTAGGGAGGTTCACCAGAGGGTCCGACAGGGGGATTATTGTTGCTTTCCGTGACTACACGTCAGTAGAGGCCGTGTTGTCCAAAGCACACCGACTTAAGGACACACAACACAGCATTAATAAGGATTTTCCTAAAGAAATAGTCCAGGCACGTAAAGCCCTTTGGGGAAAGTTCAAAGATTTAAAACGTAACAATCCAGACAGTCGTGTCAGTATGGCCTACCCTTCCAAAATTATCAAAGACGGTCGGGTAGAAGCCGACATGTTTCCGCTTTGGGACAAGAAATTGACAGGCAATCGTGTTAACACCTATTCTTCTTACTCCCGGGACACAACACACGCCCCTAGTGCACGAGCCACACATTCTGAACGTCACCATGGCCATGTCCAGTCCCGCAACAACGTAACGGACACAGACAATGAAAAATTCATCCCTTTCACACAGCGTCCCCGAGCATCCCGTGACAATCGCTATCGGTCCACGTCACGTGAGTCAGCTAGATCAGCGCCAGGCACTCGATCGCCACCATACCGACACCAATCGCGGTCCCATTCTCGTCGAGGCTCAAAGCACGCACCTCATCGTGGGAATAATGCGGTCCCAGTCACGTGACCGCATTCCAGCACGGGATCCTACAGCAGACTCCTCTATCCGTCGTCCTTGGGACAGCTCATCAACACCTGTGAACAACAAAAACAACAACAGCAACAACGCATAGGTCAGGCGGGGGAAGTTACATGATGAACACTTGTCTCCTATCAAGTTTGGTTGTTTAAACGTAAACGGACTAAAACAAAAATTAAACTTTCCAGATTTTATTGATGTTGTGAACAAATATGACATATTTTGCGTCTCTGAGACTCATCTTGATACATACGATTTAGTTGAAATCCCTAACTTTATTTTTTACTCCAACCCAAGATCACGTGATTATAAAAGGAAATCAGGGGGCATAGGCATATACGTTCGATCAAGTCTTTCAAAGCATGTGCAGTTAGAAATAGATCATACTGAGTATGTGTTATGGTTAACATTTGATAAATTAATAACTAATTCTGAAGATAAATTAATTTTAGGAGCCGTCTACATACCACCTGAAAACTCGCGCTTTTTCAATAATGACGATTTTGACGCTTTTGAAACCTCTGTGGCACGAGTATGTAGTCAATACAAATATGTATACATAGCAGGTGATTTCAACTCAAGAACCGCTGAGCTTAATGACTTTTTACCATCTGATCAATTCTTATACGACTTATTTGATATCGATGACGATATGCAGGCACAACTTAATAAACATTCTATTTTGGAAAATAACGGTATTCCTTTGAAAAGGAACTCCATGGACCAAAAAACTAACACACACGGCTTTAGACTGATTGATATCTGTAGAAATTGTAATCTTTTTATTCTAAACGGTCGTTCAGGAAATGATCTGACAGGGAAATTCACATTTAAAGACTCATCTGTCATTGATTACGTATTATCCACTGCTGATTGTTTTGAAGATTTGTTACAATTTGATGTCATCAATGACTGTTCTTTATTCTCTGATGGTCATAGTCTGGTACAATGGCATATTGTCGTAAAAGCTGAAAAGAAAGACACAGATACTTACCGTAACACATCCCGTCCATTATGGGAAAATCAACATGCGACCTCATTCCATAACAACATTGATATTGATAGTCTTAACTCCGTCATCAGTCAGCTTGATACCTTCCCGCAGTCTCAAAATACTGTAGACAATGTCACACAAGAACTCTCGCAAATCTTCCATCACTCAGCACAGTCCTCGTTCACACCTGTAAAGAAAACATACAAAAAATTTAATAATAAAAAACCTTGGTTCGGTCCTGAATGTCATTATGCCCGTAAACGTTTCCATAAGGCAAAAACAAATACAGAAAGTCGCCGACAAACTTTAACAAAAATGAATTGAATTCTGCGAGTAAGTCTTACAAAAATACAGTCTACAAACATGTCAAAAATATAAATTCAACCAGTCAAAATACCTTAGCATCAAATAAACCTAAACAGTATTGGAAATTTCTAAACAATCTTAAACCCAAATCTACTGAAACCCCAGCACCAACATTAAATGAAATGTATGAGTATTTCAAAAATGTTAATAGCAATGACAGTACCAGCATTTACACACCGATTAACACTGATGAATGTAACCTTACTTTAAACGCACCCATAGGCTCATCAGAAATATTGAAGTGTATCAATAAACTTAGTAACTCAAAAGCATCAAGCCCCTATGATAATATTTTAAATGAATATATAAAAACAACAAAAGACCTTTTGTTACCAATCTATACAAAACTTTTTAACTGTATCTTGGATACCGGAATAATACCTACCAGTTGGCTAAATGGAATTATTGTTCCAATCTATAAGAATAAAGGTGATCCAACTTGTGCATCCAACTACAGGCCCATTACTATTCTTAGCTGTCTCGGGAAACTTTTTACTTCTGTACTGAACCTCCGGTTGACAAAATATTTAAATGCAAACAAGATAATCAATACAAATCAAGCTGGGTTTAGAAAAGGTTTTTCGTGTCAAGATCACATCTTTACCCTCCATTCAATTATTGACATTTTAAGACAAAAGAAGAAAAAAATTTATTGCGCTTTTATAGACTTCTCTGCGGCTTTTGATAAGGTTCATAGGATCAGTTTATGGAAAAAATTACTTGCAAACTCTATTAACGGTAAAGTATTTCAAGTCATTTATAATATGTACTCCAACATTAAGTCATGCGTGTCTTATAGCGGCGCTTTTTCCTCCTTCTTTGCATGCGAAAACGGTCTTAGGCAAGGAGAAAATCTCTCGCCCATACTTTTCTCTCTGTTCCTAAACGACTTGCAAGACTATATTCAGAGTAACGGTGGCACGGGCATAAACCTTACTGACGTACCTGACGAAGCGTGCTGGCTTAAACTCTTACTGCTACTTTATGCCGATGACACAGTTATTTTGTCTGATTCAGCCGAGGATTTTCAAGCTTGTCTCAACTCATTCCACGAATACTGTAAAAAAATGGCATCTTAACGTGAACATGAGTAAAACAAAGGTGATAGTTTTTGGCTCCCGAAACACAAATAATTTAAATTTTTCACTAGGAAACTTACCAATTATAACAACAGATCAATATCATTATCTTGGAGTCACGTTCTCAAATTCTGAATCATTCCTTAACGCTAGAAAACACATCGTACAACAAGCAAAAAAAGCTATGTTCCTTCTTCTATCCAAAACATATAACGCCGATCTCCCAATTGACCTTTCTCTTAAATTATTCGACCACACTGTGATACCAATTCTTACTTATGGCTCAGAAATTTTCGGTTTCGAAATTTAGAAATGCTGGAATCAGTTCACAACGACTTTCTTAGAAAAATTACTCGCAGCAGGAAAAGTACACCTACCTACATGTTACACGGTGAACTAGGTCGATATCCGGTTTCCGTCACAATTAAGAGTCGCATGATCGCTTTCTGGTCGCGCCTCGTAACTGGAGAACAAGATAAACTATCATTCCGCATTTATAATTACATGTACAACTCAATAAACTTAAACTCAAAATGGATAAATAAAATAAAAAATATTTTAGACAGAACTGGAAACTCTTACATTTGGTTGAATCAAGGTACATTGCCTTTTCCTATTAACTTGCATAAGAAAGTTAAACAAACACTAGTAGATCAATACATCCAAGAATGGGAGACGCAGATAAGACAATCAAATAAAGGTCGAAACTATAACACATTTAAGCAAATACTTCAGTTAGAACCATATATAAAAATCTTACCATTAAACGATGTAAAGACTTTCTTCAAATTCAGAACTGCTAACCATAATTTTCCAATCGAAACGGGCCGCTGGGACGGAACACCTCTCAATGACAGGATCTGCACATGCTGCAATAAAGGGGAAATAGGTTCAGAACAACATTATCTACTAAGTTGCAACTTATTCGACAATGAACGAAATACTTTCCTAAGTAATATATCTCATCCATTTAACACAAATGTCAACAATAGCGAAAATAATTTTGTATCTTTGCTGCGATCCGAATCTTACCAGGATCTTACAAATATATGCAAACTAGTTCGAATAATAATGAAGCGAATAAAATAATTGTTCTATAAAATATGCCTATGCTACCCTACATACCTTAAATGCAACCATTAATAACTGTAATGAAAATGATCTGTGATGTAAATTCATAAATTGAACTGTCATTCCACATAGAAAAACAAGCTTACCTTTCGTCTGATGTCTAGGATGGCTACTCGGGTCACTGTGTCACAGACACATACATGATGTGGTGTGTATAGTCTGCACGGCGTGTAGATAAGTTCTATTTTTAGAGATAAGTCTATTTTTAGACTGGCTTGGGTAGAACATGCCCTCGCCCTCTCTCGCTATGTTGCTCTAACAGTTACTTGTTTACTTAATTTAAACTTGAATATTTTGTAAATGAAGAACTACAAATAATTATTTATAGTTAGACTACATGTATAAGTTTTGTGGAGATAATCTATTCACACGTACATAACAAAATAATTCACTACTTATCTGAAACGCGCCCACTACAATATCAACACACATCCAACCATCCACTCATTCATATATACATACATTCACCTGTTTTATATATTTACACTGAGCTTATATTGTTAACATACACTTTTAAATATTTGTACATGAATCGTTAGCATAAATTGTTTATACATATTTGGTAATGCCCCCCCCCCCTCACTTTACTTTATTGACTCTCTCTCTCTCTCTCTCTCTCTCTCTCTGCTACAATTTGAAATTGAGTATAAAATGTAAAAAATGCAACGCATACATGTAAGTGCTATTAGCTATAACATTATCAGAATAACAATTGTAAATATTGTTCTGCTAGAAATATATGTAGATCTGCTTTCTTTCTCCCAACTGTTTCCGATAATACTTGTTTATTACTACTCACTCAAAACCTTGAACCGGTAAAATTAGTTTGAACTATGTATTTATTGTCATTTCTCCATGCTGTATACCTTGTATACCTGGATGTAATAAAGATATGTTCTGTTCTGTTCTGTTCTTAATAATGGCGATCCTAAGATTCTGTGTGATATTTTGTCAAGAGGAAACTAACTATACAGACTGAAGAAAGAGATTAGATTAATCTCCAGTATTAAACATGGACTTGCAGAAATGAAATCAAAAATATCACTGTTATTTGAAGAAATCACAATACTTGAACAAAAAAACAACCCATGGCTCGGCCAATAGCAGTACTCTGCCAAGGTCATGACTTCTTACAGAATTATTTATGTGAACAAGCGTCTAAGGTCAATAGATTCCAAGAAAATCGATACCCTAGAGAGACACGTTGAAACATTGCAAAATACATATGTTAGTGAAGCAGAGGTTCCAAACTTGAATGATGTCACCAGAACTAACCAGACTACTGATCAACAGCCCATTGCCGTAACACAAAAGCCACAATTACAAAACAAGAGCGACATCTCTGTTTTAACTTTTTTTGCAGAGAATGCGGTTGGACCTCATTATCGCGGCAACGCGCCGACGAGAATAATGTGTGAAGGTGAATCAACATCAATTACTCAATTGCGGTCTACACTTCCTGCAAGTAAAAGACTACAAACGGAGAACATCACAGTTATCGTCTCACACGGACAAAATACTCCAAGAGATAAATTTTGCGATGGATGTCCAGTGGTCAAACGAACAGACAGAAGAATATTCTCAACCTACTCAGTTCAATAACGCCTATGATCAAAATAGATATGAGCCTGTGTTTGAAAGAGTTAAACCACATCGCACACAAAGGTACTATGTCGATGACATAGCTTTGTCTACTAATCGAGCTGGTATGTTCGATCTCTTAAGATCGACAAACGTCGAACCAGTTGCAGTGAAGCTGATGAAGACAACTCGCGGAAAATTAGCAGCCAAACTTACAATTTACAAGTCTGATTGCGACATAATAGAAGAACGTGATTTCTGACCGCGTCGAATATACTGTCGTCGATGGTACTCAAGTTTACAAGTTTACAAGTTTATTTGCAAATATCATGTCATAGAAGACAAAATGATTACAAATCAAAGATAATAAACATATAAATGAACGAGATGGATTATTGTAGTAGAGTCACATGTTTTCTAAAATCATTTCAAAAGAAAAAGAATAATCTTAACATTCTGGATCATTGTGGGGAGGAGAAAAATTCAAAGAAAAAAGAAAAGAACTATTATATTTTTTGAAACTTAAGCACTATTTCTTTAACTAGTCTACATAGTTTGTTATATTTAAACTCATTTCTATCAAATGATTGCATTAATTGTTCAAAATGTATGATGTTTGGAAATCTATAATAATATCTATCTAAAAGATGTTTTCTTATGTATGACAAAGAGGCACATTCAAGTAAATAGTGATATTCATCTCCGACGTTATTAGATGTACATATTGGGCATTTTCTATCGTTATATTCGGTATTATTTCAACTGCCTACTTCTACTGGCAAAATATTTCTTGTTCTAAATTTTATCATATAATTTAAGAATTTTAAGGGGGTTTTAATCAAATAATTTTCAAAACAAAACTTCTCTTTGAACAATCTATATGTTATACACTTTCTTGACGTGTTGATTTCGCTATACCATTCATTCACATATAAATCTGACAATTTTAGGTTGACAGTCATTTTTATCCATTTAGCATTACAGAAATTATGATTCATCCAGATATTATTCAAACCACATTTTAAAAATATATTTTTTATATGTTTTATCCATTTAAAAGATGATTTTTTTTAAATTAACAGAAAACAAAAAATTACTCAAAACTATTTTATACATAGAGACAGAGAGTTTAGTCTTGCTTGGTAAAATCAAAGAAGACCAAAAGGCTATCATGCGTGTGTCTATATCTATTTGTAATGGTTTTACACTTGTTTCGCCGTAAACTATGCAATTAGGCGTTCTTGATTTGACATTTAGAATATGTTTCAAAAATTTAAGTTGTACTTTTTCTATTATATTATTATTCACAGCATTCACATCCATAAAGTAATATTGGTTTTATCATTTTAAAAATTTTTAATTAAACACAAACTCTTAGCCCTTTTTAATAAACATTTTTAGTGGCTTGTTGGGCAATATGTTGCTTACATTTAAAAATAATTTGATATTTATACTCAGTTACAGTTTCAAGTTTATCTTATAAATTTTGAATTCATGATTTGTACGATTACATTTACTTAATATGAGTACTTTTGTTTTCGATGTATTTACTGATAGTTTCCATTTCTTACAATATTCTCCATAACAGTCTAATGCTCTTTGTAAATCATCTACTGATTCGGAAATTAATACAGTGTCATCGGCGTATAATAAAACAAACAACTTCAAAAACTCTATTAATGTTGAGTCGTTTCATGTTTTGAAACTTCCAAACCATTGACATAATCATTATTAAGAAAATAGTCGTGTAAATCATTAATATACAGCGAGAATAGCAAAGGAGAAAGACTTTCACCTTGTCTTACACCTATAGCACATGGAAAGTATTGAGAGTTTACATCGTTTACACGGACACAACTTTTAGCTTTATCGTACATATTTTACAACCTTGAAAAAATTTCCTTTTATATTGTAGTGATTTAGTTTTGACCATAAAAGAGCCCTAGTCGAATAAACGCACCTTTTAAATCAATGAAAGCACAAAAAATTGTTGTTTTTTTTACAGTTATTTAATAAATCTATTAGCATATTCAGTATAAATATGTTATCAATTGTTGAATTTTAAAACCTTTGCAATATATCATTGTTTTCAACATATTTTATCAGACGATTATTTAATATTGTCGTGAATAACTTTCCTAAGCAACTTAGGAGTGTAATTGGTCTATAATTTCCTGGGTCTGATTCATCACCTTATTTTTATAAATGGGATTTATTATTCCAACCGTCCAGTCGTCTGGAATAATACCAGAGCTAAATATTATGTTAAATAATTTATGGTAAATAGATTTCATAATTTCAAATGTAGTTACTCAGAGGCAAACTGGCAACAGATACATGTGAACGTCACCGGTGATGACAGACGCTAAGATAACTATCCTGTGGACTTAGTCTATTACATCATCATGGCTACACAGTAGGAAACTTTGTTTTTGTTTTTACACTATTCACAAACATGACTTACCGAAATGCAATATTATGACATGGAACGTCCGAGACATTATGTCATCGGCTGGATCGTTAAGTTACCTTCTAGATAAGTATGGTATTGATATTGCTTGTATATCGGAGCATAAACTTAAGTCAGATTGTGCATCTTTTCTAAGTACATTACATTCAAAATATCTTTCCCAGACCGTGTGTGAAAACTCTCTGTTATCGCGGTGTGGAAAAAGCGATGTTGGTATTCTGTACAAAAAGGAACTATGTTTCTCAGTAGAACCAATACCATGTCCTTCATGTCGAATTACCGGGAAAAAATATGCAATCATACTTATAAATTCCCGTATATGTTATTTGCACTTACATATGCCATCTATTAATTACACATATGATGAATACATCGAATGTATTGAAACACTACAAAGTTTGTTCAATACCTGCGATGATGGTATTGTCTTATTATGTGGAGATGTTAATGTTGACATATAATGACAGTGAAGATCGGAGACACTTAAGTCTAAGCATGTTTCTTGAGACAAATAATCTCTTTGCTCTCACTACCGATGGTTACACCTTCCGTCCTTCTAGAAAAAACGCTAGATTGTATTATTATTCAAAGATCGCAAACAAATATAATTGAACAGAACAGAACAATAGATAATGATTGCTGTTTAGTCTCCGATCATCTATACATCATAACAATATGTTTTTTTTGTCGTTTATGGAATTGCAACTGCAACCCGTTTATTTTCATAATCATACACAACTCTTATAAATACATATAAGAACATGCATATTATATCGCCAGATAGGTTTGATTTATCATTTTTAAAATTTTGCTGTATATATTGTTTTGACAAAGAAATGTAAATACATAGTGAATATCAAGAAAATGATGTGGGTTTACAAGTTAAAAAAAAAAAAGACATTGACAAATAATATCAATATTTGAATTCATGTCAATTACTGATGCTGTTCTAATTCTAGATATACAGATGGATATGTTGAGCAACCTTACCATTGATTAATTTCATTATTCTCAATTACATAAGTATTGTATATATCAACAACCCCCCCCCCCCCCCCAAAGTAACAGTATTGTTCTTAACATAGTATCCAAATATTTCTTAGGTAGAAAATAAACAAGGTTGCTTTTTAAAG
>CM037780.1:16207673-16238151 GCA_021229015.1 Solen grandis | reverse complement strand
AAATCAGGACCAAAGTTAAAACGCATTTAGTCTTTTTAAAGGCCCAGGAGACTAAATCAAGGCTTTCTCAAAATCTATCAGAAGAGAAAACGGGAAATTTTTATTTATTGGTATAAAACAAAATGTCATATGTGTTCTAATATTTTCTCCTATGTTCTATTTGATACAAAGCCAGACTGATTTTCGAATTATTTTGTCTGTATTTTTTTTTTTATTGGATATTTTTGGGAAAACCCAATTTTTGTAAGACACTGTAAAAATAAAATTGGTCCCATTTTTTTTTAAATAATTTTATTTTTTTTCCCTTCAGGAATACTTTTATTACCCCTTTGTTTTTGAGATGTCGACAGTTTCCACTAAAAAAAGCAAATTTAAAGAACTTATTAAGTGGTATCCAATGCCCTCCCCAATTTAAAAAGAACTCCACAGTATAACCTGGGGGCCCTGGGCTTTTATTATTATTATTTTTTTTTTAAACTTTCAAAACACCCTTCAAGGTTAATTTTCCTTCTATAAGTTTTATCTTCATAACAACATGTACCTTATCGCTGCCATGCAAACCCAAATGTAGTTTGGAAAAAAATGTACTAAAGAGCAGTTGTTGGGTTTGCTAATTTGTTGTTCCAGAATTTGAAAATTTAAACTTAAAAAAAGTGAAAATAATACTGCTTTTATAAATCACTATATTTCATTTTACAAACTGATAAATATTTGCTTTGAAAAGGTCTTGCCAATATCAAAGTTTAATAAACATTCAAAACCTTTATGGAATAATTCAGTTAAAATGATAAAAAAACAGAAAGGGATCACTTAATATGGATTCAGTCGGAAAACCCCGGGGGAGAATACATCAATAGTGTGTATAAAAAACGGGCTGCCTGTTGCATGAATTGGGAAATTTGAAAGCACGTATGACGCTCAATAAACGACTAATATCCGACCCCCCCTGGGGTGCCTGCGGCGATGCGATCATGAAAAACAAGGGGGCCATAGAGGCACGATCGCTCACTTAGTTAGTGTTCCCGGGGAACTTTTGTACTAAAAAAAATAAAATTGGCCAGTGTTTTTAAGGAGATGTTTTTTAAATTTTTCTTTTTTTTCTTTCCGTTGCCAGGAAACCCAGAGTTCAACATGGATCAACTTATTTTAGCAACTTTTGTAAAGGTTTAAACCCTCCAAATTTAATAAAATTTTATCCGGGGTTTTAAAGAGGAGATGTGTTTAAAAGCTTTTATATATAATATAATTTAGCCCCCGCCCCTGGCGGCCATGTTCTTTCATGAAGAAATAATTTTGAAATTTTGAAAGGGGTCGGTTCCCCAAAGGGAACATCTGTACTAAAATTTTTTAAAATTGACCGTAGTTTTTAAGAAATGATTTTAAAGTTTTCATATTTTTTCTTTCCGTTGCCTGGAAACCCGAGTTTTACATTGGTCAAGTTTATTTTAAAACTTTTGTTAAAGTTCAACCAAGATCACCCCTGCAAAATTTAATCAAATTTGTCCAGTTGTTTCGGTGAGTTTCTTTTAAAATAAAATTTGTTACGACGGACGACGCACGACGCGGACGCAGGGTGATACAAAAGCTAAAATATGAGACAAATACTATGACGTCATCAATCAATAACTTAATCCCCGGTACCCCCTTTTAAAACGAGGTCACGCGTTTGTCTGTACGCATGTCTACGGTGACAGATTGTTGGTGAAACCTTTATACGTCTCTCTTTCTTTTCTTTTTTTTAAAACTGGCTTTTTTCCCGCTACGTATGCAACGATACATCCCAGTTCCTAGGGGAAAAAACGTTTTATCTTTGAAAATTTCTCGATTTAAGATGTACAGAAGGCTTATACGAAACGTGTAGAAAGCCAACGAAGATGACCCAAAACGTGTATTAACACAAAATTTAAATTTTGGGGAAATACATTTTACTACCGTTAAAAACCAAGTTAAACATGTATCGAATTTTGGAGTTACAAATCTCAAACAAAGGTGAACTCTTGAACACGTTATCCCTTCAGAAGCGTGACTCTCCCCGGTTCCCAATTTTTTGGTAATTATTGCTGGAGATTCTTACCCTTTTATATTTGTCTTTTTTCATTGGCGCTTAAAGTTTAGCGATACACCCGTACGGGATAGATTCGCGGCGTGTTAAATTGATATGTAATTACTAGCTTTATTTGTATTAATCCTGTAACCCTGATGAGCTTTAATAAAAATTTATTACTTAAGAAACGTTCAATATCATTATTTTTCATCAGTATACCTTATGATTTAGTATTTATATTTTTTGCTCTCTCAGCCATTTTCTTTTATCAGTAACACGCATTTTTTGCTGTTATATTTCTTTGTCTTTTTTGGTTTTCTCTTGTTTGGTAATATTTTCTGTTTTTTTTTCTGTGTGCGTACGACTTTTTTTGTCTTTTTTTCTTTTTGTGTGTGTGTCTAAATTAAAGCATGAACCCGTCATTCGCAAGTTTGCATTTGTGTAAAACATTCTGAGGACAATCAGATTTTTGGAACTCGCCAAGCCCATAAACTTCTAACGCTGAAATATAAATTTAAACAATCGTTTAAACCCAAATTTTTTCGGTTAATTAAAGCATTTCGTAAACCACCGAATTGTCGTAAATAAAGTCAAACAGAAACATTAACGCGCAAATAACTTTTTTTCTTGCCCAATTTTTTCCGTCTAAACAAGCACTAAAAGAAAATTTTTCCCATATCGGTTTTCTTTAGATAGGCGTTTTGCCATGCATTTTTCCAGCGTATCGATATGCCATTGTTTGGGTTTTAGGGGGGAAACCCTTTAATTTGGGCATGTACAGGGGATAAATTGTTCAATAAATGCATGCAATATTTTTGTTGCGTTATTGTCGGTAGTCTTTAATTTACTTTTCGAGGTATTTTGTGCGTTATGTCATTCCCACTTTTTATGTTCTTGTTCAATAAAATTGTTTTGTTCCCAAAAAAAAAACGCATATTTCTCTCTCTTAATTTTTAATCGAATAAAATTTTCCTTTTTTTAATGGTAAAATCCATCGAAAACGTATTTCACGCGCGATTTGACCGGAAGTAAATAAAACCGCGTGGTCTTTGTAGAAGAAGAGAGCCAATCCGGGACTCGCAACTAACCACCACTCCACTCAATACTTCCACCATCTCCACTCACCACCTCCATTTACCACCACCATTCACTACATCCACCACCACCACCACCTCACCACCCAAATCAACCATCACTCACCCCTTCACTCACCACCACCACCACTCACCACAATCAACACCATCACTCACTACCTTCACCACTCACCACCGTCACTCACAACCTCCAGTCACCACCACTCACCAACTACCACCCTGTATCACCACCACCCAACCACCTCATATCATCATCACCCACTAGCCCCAACTCTACCACGACAAAAGTATGGAAAAACGGAAATATACCTGTTGAGATTGAAAAAGAAAAGTTTTCACGATGGATTTTTCTTTTTGCCGTCGTTTGTTTTCGATAAATTATGCTTTGTTAGGGAATAAACGTTATTTGCACGGTAGGGGACAGATTGGTGAAACACAAATCCTTTACCGCGCGTCTGATTCGATGATAGTTAAACTCCCTTTTCCATGATGTGTCGGGCCCTAGCGGGAGCGGTAAAACGGAATGGGTAAAAAAGTTATTCTTTTCAAACCTGATACAACCCTCGCCCGGAAAGTATAATCTGGTGTTTCGGTCAATGGCAACGATTGTACGAGGACCTACAGCGTCGTTTTTCAACGATCGAGGTTTTTGTGGAATTCCGGACTATATAAACGAACCTACGTAGACACGATGAAAAGAAATTTGATCATGTGCGACGACTTGAGACGGAAGCGAAATGCGATCAGAGAATAGCTGATCTTTTCACCAAGGGAAGGCATCACAGAAACCTACCCGTAATTTATTTAACCCAAAATGTGCTTCCTCAAGGTAAGGCGTGCAGAGACATAGCGCTCAATAACCAATACTTGACCTTGTTCAATAACCCTATTGACAGACAGCAACAGTCAACGTTGGCCAGACGAATATATCCTACAAATAGCAACATTTTCATAAAAAGGGTTAAACCGTGCGGATACTTGATAGTGGATTTGAGATCAAATACCCCGGAAGAAGAACGTTTGCATATTTGCAACATATTCGAAAAAAAAACTATCCCGTCAAACGGTCTCGTGAGGAATGTGCTGATATATCGGATACTGAGACAGTAGATGGTAATGCCGCCGAATAAGGTAGGGAGACTCGGGCCTGCTGGGCAACGTTGGATAGATAATGAGGAAAAGGAGCGTTTAAGACAAAATGTATGGAAGAAACGATTTAAACTACCTCTCAGAGACTCGCCGAACGGAGCAATCTGAAGAAAGATTAAACAGTTACTCGAACGAAGGTTATCAGTTGACGAGGCTAGCCCCAGGGCCGCTAATGACGTATTACCTCCTCTCAGGAAAGACTTTAGACAGGGCCTCGCGCAGTTTCTCATCGATTACCGCCAGTTTTTTTTTTTTTTAAAGTGCAGGATTTGGGTACCATACAAATTATGTTAAATGGTAACCCTTATTTATTGTTAAATAAATGTATAGGGGAAGGGCCGTAACTAATGTTGCTAGAACTTGTGGCCCGACCCCATTTCAATGCTTAATTTGAAATAAAATATGTTTAAACTATACCGCCAGTTACGGAAGGACCCGACTCTACGAAAAAACTATAATCCGCGAGGAACCTTAGAGCCGAGCCGAGCACCGACAGCGAACCATACGACAAGCGATTAAACTCAGGAAAGACTCGTTCGTATTCCTGTGGCCGGAGCAGGTGATCGAAAAATCTGTTAAAAACACGTAAGAACGATAAATGACACGCAATGAATAACGCCAGGTATTTGAATTGTAACGTGTCCGAGTGGTCTGAGTTATCATTGATATGAAACTTCATTTTCCTTGTGACTCTCCTGGTCGTATGATTATATAAATTAAAATTAAGCTATGGAATATATACAAGGCCGATTTAAAAAAAAATGATTGTTACAACAAATTATTGTCTCAAATAATTAACATTCAAATATTTAAGAATCAGAGATAAAAAAAACAACAATCCTAACTAATACTGAAATTATAATGGGCCCTAAATAAAATTTTGTCACGTCATCCTAACTTATAGCATGTCCTATAGTTTCAACTCGAGCTTCAGCTAAAATAAAAATATATATAAAGCTAAACCCTACCAAGTTACCCCACACCAGATAGTGCAATGCTTTCTGCGTGCTTTGGTAACCTTACTAAAAATACTAAGCTTAACGTATTACTCCTTACTGCTACCCGGCCAGCAGGTTCGCCACCTCTAATCTTGCAAACTCACCAGATAGCGCAATGCAATCTGCGTAAGAATTGCAAGGAGGCGTTTTGAATGTGCTGACTCATAATATGCACCAGCGGAGAATACCAATTGCAATGTTTTTAGGTAATTACCTGAATAAAAGTAGTTATTTTAAAATTGTCTTTACACCTGGCGATTCGATGTGACAAACCGACTGACTGACAACCCTCATCCTCCTTCCAAAAAATAAACATATTAACAAATAACAAAACGAATACAAATATAAACAATTATTCGAGCACCAATTACGCCAAAAGATAAAAGCCTAAAATCGTTTCAAAATAATGGGTTGTAGCATAATCTAAAGGCCATCTAACTTAAGTCACGGTTGACACCACGCTGATTTTTTATTGGATAAAAGAATAACATTCCCGGGTTTACCTCAGCATTATAAAATCTTGAGCGCATGTCTTATTTTAGCCCATTTATACAAAACATGGAGAACACAAACAGATCTCTTAAAAACCACAGATGTTTCAATAAATTCTGGTCACAGAACCATATATGGAGAAATATACTAGTTGCAGAAGCCTATCCCCGAAAGATGACCACGACCAGAGCCGGTGATAAAAAGTCATTTTATCAGGGATGTGCAAGATACCCAACCCAGAGATTGGTGATTCCAAATATACCTAATGTATAAAGGCAAGAGACAGTGTGTGTGTAAATAAATTGCATACATTTCAGGACCAATCAAACCACTCGAAAAAGAGAAATTACCGACGCTATAAAATAAATAAGAACGATAGATGACGTTCAACTATTAACATAAAAAGACATAATATGGGCTCCATAGAAGTGCACGGTTATAAGCGTCAAGAGTGGGTGCCTTACTTTTGCCGACTACGACAAATGGTATCAACATCTCACAGATTTGGGGGACGGTTACGTTCAATCTGATCACCTTGGACGCTATGTCGTCGGTTCAGGTAGCGAACGCCGAAAATTTAAACAGCTGGAAGGTGAACTAAAAAAGTCCAGGGACTGAAAGAGGCAAAAATAAGCTACGGACTTCCCAACCTCCAGTGATGAAAATGTTTACGCCGGTAGCCCAAGCCTTGGAAAATAGCGAACTCGGAGCTCGGACAGCAATCGTGAGAAATGGATCAAGAACCCACGGAGCATAAGAGACGGAGACGCGACATGGACTGAAATCGGTTCAAATATTAACATGAACAATTATCACCTGTAGAAAATACTGCGAAACTGTCCGGTCACAATATACAATACAATACTTTATTTGCATAAAACATATTACATTTTATAGCATTTACAGCAATCATATGTTCATCGCAAAGCAAAGAAAGTATGTGAAGAATAAGTTTATTTAAGGAGATTTAGTAAGGATAATATATCAGCATCACATAGTCAATAATCATACATTTTAAGCTACATTTTCTTTAGATTGCACAATTTTAATAATTCATACATTTATTCTTTAAAAAAACATAATATATAAATTTGCCAAATATACATGTATTTATTTATTTATATTTTTTGTTGTTGTTGAATTGTTTGACATTAAAGTTAAAAACATATTACATGTTTACATCATGTACTTCCGATCAGCTACGCGAAGAAAAAAGGCGTTTCGTCGTTTGTATCACGGATTCCAGCGACGGCCCGAGAGCATTGGGTCGTGTTCTATTTTCCGAACAAGGGACCTTACGAATATTTCGACTCGATAGGAAATAACCCGGAATCTAACAACGTCGTTTTTGAAAACATTCTCGATAGATAAAAAAAATACGCGTAGAAGGACAGTTACAACAGTCGACGTCAAACGTTTGCGAGTTGTATTGCGTTTATTACGTCACAAAACGTTACGGCGGAGAGACCCTGAAACGCATCTTGAAAGAATTTGGCTTAAATCAACGACGCAATGACGGTTTCGTAGTGACTAAAATGGTGAACTTCCTACCTATTTTACCATAGACACGTATTTGTAAAAATAATATTAAACAATTACCCCCCCCTCTCTCTCTCTCTCTCTCTCTCTCTCTATATATATATACACACACACTTCTCTTCTTATATACACTTCCCTTCTACAGAAATAATTGCTCAGTCCGGTTATGGCCGTGACTGTTGTTTACCCATAACAACGTAATAATATACTTTACGTGATAATTGATATGTGAAGCGTGTGCGTGTGTATGCGTAGTGCGATGGTTATTTTGCCCCAAGTACATAACATTAATACTACTACGGTACTACTACAAATACTACTACCTCTATAACATAAACAACAACTACATAGAAAATGCAAAGAAGCATTGTGACAACATCCCCGAATCCCGATTTATTCAAAAGTATTAATAGCAACATGATTACTACGAAATCAACATCATCATTAACAACAACATAGCTTTTCAATTAAACGTTTGGTATATATTTCACATTAAATATTCTAATCGTATATGAAAAGGTTTCTTTTGTTAGAAATAAGAAAGAAATCTCTAAATGTTTTTTCAGATCCTATTATGATTTAAATAAGAAAATGACGTATTTGTTTAATCTCCGGATTCAAGAGTTCGTGAGTGAGTGAGAGAGGAGTGATGTGAAATAATAATAAAAAAAATCGATATTAACTAAATAATAATATACCTTTCAATGCACCGGCTTTCGTACACGAGTCCCGGATTGGCGCGACCCTCTTTCCACACGGTTTTATTTACTACCGGTCAAATCGCGCGTGAAATACGACGGTTTCGATGAATTTTACCATTAAAAAAGGTCAAACATTTATACGCTTAAAAACGTAATTTCTATATAAAAGCGCTGATCATGTTTGCCTATCTATTGGAAAAAAAGTCCGTAAACAGGAAAGCCACGATCCAGTGAAATATATCGCCTCGAGGTTCGCATTACGATATAAATATATCGTATTACTATTTAAAAAAAGGGTATAATAAGCGTTTTGTCAGAAACGATTTTTCAAACGATTTTATGCGATTTCAAAGCCTCGTATACTTCCATAATTTCTGTTGAAATTTGGGATCAAGTGTTAAACCGTCAAGAGAGGGAGAGAGAAAGAGAGAGAGAGAGAGAGAGAGAGAGAGAGAGAGAGAGGGGGGGGGGGTGCATGAGAACGATTAAGAGAGAGGAAATATGCATATTTTGTTATTTCTGAACGGAACATATATTTAATTGAACAAGAACATTTAAATTAGGATTAACATAACGCATCAAAATACTCTCGTAAAAATTATTGGTTAATTTATATTTCGAGCGATAGAAAGTTATAGGCTTGGCGAGTTCCAGTGATCTGATTGTCTTTAGAATGTATTACGACGTAATGATAAACTAAGACACACACAGAGGAAAAAAAAGAAATATAATCAGCCAAAATGTGTGTCTCAGCATTCCTATCATCAGATAGGACAGAGATTCTGTCGTTGGCTTAAAAGATTTTCAATTCGTCTTCGTTTGCATGCCAAAGGATTTGAACCAAGAAGTATACTGCTTGTGTCTATATTTTGCGATCTTCCTTCACCCTGTACCCACTGTTTTCTGGAAGTATTTCAATCAAAGCGCACAGTGCGCTGAGAGACGGCGACGGGATTAACATTCTAAACCCAGCGTTTCTGAAGTTATTGAAGCAGTCACATGACGACAAAAACTCCATCGCTGTTGCTACAGAGGTTCTGTTTGTAACATAATAATCCGGAGTAAAGGTCATGAACCTTTCATTCATAAAGAGCTGCATACCTTAGTAGGTCATTCTCTTTCTCTTGTACTAGCGAATTCTATCTGTTGTTTTGTATGTGTAGAAATTGACCAGGTATTTGATTATTTAAGATACTAGAATGTTTGCCTATCTATTTCAAAGTTAAGAAATGCCCTGGGAGGAACCTAACTCGCCATCATGCAAAATATTGTGTGGACTACTTTAGGTCAATTACATACATACGGAGCACTACTTTTTCTTGTTACAGGAGTAGATCTTCATGTACGTAAGATGGGTTGCTGTTCTGGTTAAGAAATGTCAAGTATAGTTTTTTCACGCTTAAAATCGATGCTTCCAGTGCAAAATAATGGCAAAAGAAAAGATGTTAACAAACAGTAACACACTAAAAGCGGTTGCGGTTATGATATAAACGCCTGTGTAACATATTCCATTCGTATTCGTTAGTGCAGAATCGCATTGCATGGATCCGCACTAAGCGCGGAGAGGTACAGTTAAAAATGTTGTGGAAAATATGCAAATTAGCAAGGCCTGATTTCGATTTTCAGCATAAGACGGCTTATCGCCGTCTAAAAACTAATGCATGTGGGAAGTTCGAAGTTCTAAATGAGAAATTATGAAGGTCAAACTGTATGCACTGTGGTTCAGCAGGATTAATGGAAATGGCCAGTGCACGTATGAACTTAACCAAGTTATCCAATGTCCTCACACAACCTAAAACACATGGCCCATTGTGCGTACCTAAACCATTTGAACCCTGGAGTGGATGTCAAATATGTAATTTTTTTCACCGTCAAAATGAACTTCAACAGCTGTTGAACACTATTATCTGGAAGTTCCTATTTTTGAAAGTAAAAGCTGACTCTAGGCTAACAAAATTGATCCCATCTACAGTTGCGCTACTGCTCTGTATCATGCCTGAAGAAACGCCACAGTGTTGAATACCCATATACTTACCTTTCAAGCTCAAGCGTTTTGGTAGGTTGGATGGGTCTACGAACTGACCAACACAATTCAATGAATGTGTGATAGTACAGTACAAGTGGCTTCCAGTTACAATGATCTCTTCCAGAATTTATTTTGTCATAACATTTGCCATACAGAAAAAACTCTGCTTACACAAGAAAAGACAAACATGTTGGGACACACTGCCTCCCTCTTGCGTCATGTAGAAAAAGCTCATGACCTTTGTGAAAGCTTGCTGCTGTCACTAAATAATACTCCATTATCTACAAGTACAAAAGTGCTGCCTGAGGCAGCACATTGAAATAAGCACAGCGACAAAGAAAAAATTGATAATAAAATTTATGTGGGTTAACAGGAAAACAAATTGTTTTTCTTTACATAACTTTTATTGAGATGTGAACTTGTTTACATAAGTATATATATTTAATTGCATAAATAAAAAACATGTTCCAAGACTTGAAGTAAATCTTAAAATGAAGAAAGACACACAATATGTTTAAATATGAAAACAAAGGCCTAATATACATATTTAGAGGACACAACAAATTTCAATGCAAGAAGGTGTGAAAAATGTGCAGCCAGACCAGAACAGTAACCCGAGACCACTTACAAAAGTCTCCTACCAATAACTTTTACATATTCCCTGCAAACTTGGAATTTGTTGCAGAATAACAGAGATCAAATTTATAGTGATCCTGATAAACAAAAAGGCAGTATATACATTGGAGATACTATAATGATCACTTGTTTGGTGCAAATAACTAAGAGAGAAAATTGTGCAGCCAGACCAAGACTTCAGCCTGGGAACCCTAAAGGGTGATTGTTCTACTGGTTAAGTTACTGGACTACTTAAAAGTCTCTGACTGATAAGTGTTACTTATTGGCACTACATAAGTTAGTTAAAAAAAATGGTTGGTGATTGGAAGGTTTTATAAAGTTTTACAATGGTAAAAGATTAAACATTGTAAAAGAAAATCTTATTTTTGTGTAATTTTTTCGAGAAGTAATTTTAATATACAGCATGAAAAAAATAGGAATGCATAGAAAATTTGTTTTCAAGATGCTTCAGATATACAATGTTTAATATACTATTTTAGTATCACATTTATAAAATACATTTTTTTAGTGGTGAATATTGAAATGAAAATATTACAAATTAAAATTATGAGAAAATATATTGTTTTACTGAACTAAAACAGATTACTACCCTTCAACAAGAGCTGTCTGTAAGACAACGCGCGCTTGACTATTTGAGTGCTTGTCAATAAAAAGTATTGCAGTTAAAGGCAAAATAAAAATGATTATAAATTTTTAAGTTTTAAAGCAAAATCTCAAAGAATTCAGTGAAAAACTGAGTTAGTATAAAAAGATTAATCAAGTCAGAAAAGGGGCATAATTATGTCAAAAGACAGAGTTATGTACTCTTGACATGTACAAATAGAGGTCATGATCATAAACAGGTATTTAAAGTTTCAAAGCAATACCTCAAAAGGTTAAGTGAAAAAATGAGGTGGTGTGAAAACTTTAACCAAGATTCTTTAAAAAAAAAGAAAAAAAAGGCATAATTGTTTTATAATTCATGACAGTGTGACCTCCAACACAGGCATACAATTTCATGTGTGGGCTATGAGGGGCATCCATGGAAAGAAGTTGGAGAAAAAAGCAATGTTAAACAAATTTTAACATTTTAAGTACAAAAAGGCCCAACAATATGTAAATATATTTAAGAGTTACTGTTCCTGTAACTACTTGGACATACATTCCTGTTTCTACTGGTTGGTCTGATGTTGATAAACACATGTGTGAATTTTGAGAGACATCCATTGAGTGAAAGTGAAGATAATAGCAATGTAAAATATAACTTTAAATAAAACTTTAAAAAAAGTTAAATCCAAAAAGTGCTATAAATTTGCAAAAAAAAGTATTTGTAAAAGTTACTGTCCCTATTTCTACTAGTTGGTGTGATGATAATGCATGTGATGTATGCGTGTAGTTTTGGAAGACATCCATTGAGTGGAAGACATCCATTGAGTTAAAGTGGAGATAATAGCATAATTAAACACAACTTTAATGTTTTTCTAAGCCCAAAAAAGGTTATAGATATAAAAAAATGGAAGAGTTGTAGTTCCTGATTCTTCTTGTTGATCTCATGATGATAAACACATGTCTGAAGTTTCATAGATATCTTTTGAGTAAAACTGGAGATAAAAGCAATGTTAAACAAAGGTTTAACATTTTTCAAAGTCCAAAAAGGGCCATATATATGCTAAAATATTTGGAAGAGTTACTGTTCCTGTTTCTACTGGTTTGTTTAATGAGGATAAACACATGTGTTAAGTTTGAGAGACATCCATTGAGTAAAACTGGAGAAAAAGGGTCATAAATATGCAAAACATATTTGGAAAAATTACTGTTCTTGTTTCCACTGGTTGGTCTGATGATGATAAACACATGTTTGAAGTTTGCGGGACATCAGTTTAGTAATAGTGCAGATAATGGCAACATTAAACAAAACCTTGACATTTCTTTTGACATTGTTGAAAGTTCCATGTTATTGGTACATGAAACATATATCACCAGCCTATCTTAAATTTTAAGAGATTTTAGCTAAATGACACTGAAAGTAAAGGGCCATTCTCCAAAATTTATTATAACATCCTTTACAATTTGTCAATACATTAAACATATATCATCAGCCTATCTTAAATAAGATCAAAGTAACACTATGGATATAATTTTCCAAAAAAGAGCAAATACTCTGAAGAGAAGAGCTCTCCTTGGAATATTTTTTGCAACATCAGACTATTTTAATAGGAACAATGTGATGCTGCAGATTTTCTCATTTTTTTTTTAAAAATAAGGGTATTAACTGTGAAAGGAAAAGAGGTTCTAATAGAAAATTAGCTCGCGACACATTGTCTCCAAGTCATTGATACATGTACCAAATATCATCAGCTAAATTTAAATATAAAGAGAATTGCTCTGGAAAGGAAGACAAATTTTTAACAATGGACAATAACTAAGAAAAAGGGGCAATAGAGGGCAGAGTACAATACACCTAGTTATAACATTTCAGGCCACTTGATTTGACCTGGTTACCTTCAGCAGTAACCAATGTCAAATATCGGGTACAATAAGTGTTCAAAGTTTTTATACAGATTATAATTAAAAGAAAATAAGTCAAACATCTGGAGGCCTCATTTTCCAGAATTGCAGGAAAGAACCATGAGATTATCATTAGGAAAAAATATTTTTGAACACTAGCTCCAGGAGAAAGATTTTGATTTAAGTACATGTATAAATATGAAGAGTACATACAGAAACTAGCTGCCTCCACTTAAGACATTATTTTTCAAAGGATCAAACTCATTTTAACAATGTGGTATGTGGGTGACCAATTGTGCCAAATGAAATCAAAATCTGACCATTAGTTACAATGATTTTTTTTTTATAAATATATAAACAGTATGATTATTAGGAAACTAGCCAACCATCTGGTGCTCCATTTTTTAAGGAATAAACTTCAAGTAAGCAATTATGGTAGAAGGCAATGAGGTAACCATTTGTGAAAATTAAAATTAAATTTTGACCAATGGTTTCAGAAGCGAAGAAATTTAAGGGACAACTTAATTTTAGCAATGACAGTAGATAGTCATGAGGTGGCAATTTGTAACTGATGAAATTGAATTATTCTGGCCCTGTTTCAGGGAACAGCTTTATCAAAATTTTCAAAATCAAATTTTGTTAGTTGCCACTGCAAACGACATATGGCATCCGACAAGTAGTTTCAGAAGATATATCTTTTAAAGCAAATTGTTGCCATCAAAGATGAGACACAAAGTGATCAGAATAGCTCACCTTCAGCTTGATGTGCTATGTTGAACTAAGAATGGTTATGATAAGGATACATCGTTTAAAGTTATTGATTGTGTTATTTCAATTATTTTAAGAAGCAGTTTTGGTCCATTAAAAAAAAGAAAAAAAAGAAGAAAGAAATCCAATTGGAAACAAACTGATGTGCTTACACTTTAGAAAGGATGACTGACAATCTGGAATGACTGCATAACTAGAGTGTAACATACATATTCTGTGAAATTTTGATGAAAATCGACCCAGATATAATGGTTGTAGACCGCGTACAAACATTTTTAGACGACGTCAAGTTTGACGTCAAAACACGTCATAGTCAAATGAAAATTATTGAAATGCAAAATGTTCCATCTGAAGCATATGCTATTAAACTTTCAAGGTGCTCGGACGTTTTCAACATATAAAAATTAACACGTAAAATTTAGAAATTACATTTCACCTCATGACATCATATGACGTCATACGACATTCATCTTCTGAAAATCTAAAGAAAACCTAGAGACTTATATTTTGTTCAAATATATTCTTTCTAGCTCATCTGTAAGCGATTTTATACGCATTTGAAATTTGACGTCAATGGTTCGAATCTTGGATTCGGCATAAATCCTTTGAATTTTCGAATTTGGATAAAACGGACACTGGGAAGCACAACTAGGGTGTAATACACATATTCTGTGAAATTTTGATGAAAATCGGCCCAGAAATAATGGCTGTAGACCGCGTACAAACATTTTTAGACGATGTCAAGTTTGACGTCAAAACACGACATAGATGAAAATTATTGAAATGCAAAATGTTCTATCTGAAGCATAGGCTATTAAATTTTCAAGGTGCTCAGATGTTTTCAACATATAAAAAATTACATGTAAAATTAAGAAACTACTTATCAACTTATCACGTCATATGACGTCATACAACATTCATCTTCTGAGAATATAAAGGAAACCTAGAAACTTATATTCTGTCCAAATATCATCTTTCTAGCTCATCTGTAAGCGATTTTATACGCATTTGGAATTTAACGTCAAACTGACACCGGTATGCACAACTAGAGCCTAACATACACATTCTGTGAAAATTTGATGAAAATCGGTCAAGAATTAATGGCTGTAGACCGCGTACAAACTTTTTCACCTGACGTTAAATCTGACGTTATATGACGTCATATGAATATGAAATTCATTGCACCCGAAAGGTCATGGTTTGAAATATATACCATACAATTTTCATTGTTCTGAGTCAATGGCAACACCTCGAAATTAGCACAAATATAAGAGGAAGACAAAAAGAATAATAAGAAGAATAAGAACTAGATTTTGTTTGCACGGCAAACGATAGGACTTTCTGCAAACAGTTAAAAACTCAATCAAACTGAAAATTATTGATACGGAATACGCAGAAAATATTAGGTTTCTAGAGTGTAACCTATATATTCTTTGAAAAACTTAAAAGAATTAATCAATTCATAATCCCTGCAGAGTGCTTACAAACTTTTTGATCTGACATCTATTTTGATGTCATATGAATTAGAATATTATTGCATATGAAAATTCATCATATGTTTACAAATGCCATAATTTCTTGTAATTCTGGACCATTGAGATCACACTGAATTTATTGCACCAAAAATGAAAATATATTATAATCACAGTACGTCAAATAACGTCTGGCCTATGGAAATCTAAAGAAAACGTTTTGAATTACAACATGTGTGAATTTCAGCTCTTTACCTCATATGGGTCGCTGAAATACTAAACTTAATTTTGAGGTCATATTTTGAAAATGAAAGTAAGGATGCACAAGAAAAGCCTAACTTAAACCTTCTGTTAAATGTACTAGAAAATCGATTCAAAAAAATTCTGCAGAGCGTGTACGAATCTTTTAACTGACGTCAACTCTAGCATTAGATGACGTCCTATGAATATGAAAATCATTGCATTCGAAAAAATTTGCCATACAATTTTCATTGTTCTTGGCCTTTGCCAATTACATTTTCCAAAAATGTTAAAAATTATGTAAAAGTGAAAGTAGGGTATTTTCCGAAAATGCTTAATTTACAGTGTAGCAATACCACGTGATCGTGACGTCGCTGGAGGTATTAAAACCAAGACAAATTATCAACTTTTTTAAATTCATTTAGACCTTCAGACGTCATATGACGTCAAATGACGCTCGTCTTCACAAAATAGAAAGTGGTCTTAGAGACTAATATTCAGTCCAAATATCAGCCTTTAAACTCACTTGGAGGCGATTTTATACGTATTTGAATTTGACGTCAATGGTTCGAATCTTGGATTCGCCAAAGAACTATTACCTTTTCAAATATGGAAAACTGATACAGCGATACACAACTAGAGCATAACATATAAATTCTGTGAAAATTTGGTGAAAATCGGTCCAGAAATAATGGCTGTAGACCGTGTAAAACCTTTTTGTCCAGACGTAAAACCTTATGTTATATGACGCCAAATGAATATGAAATATATTGCATTCAAAAGGACATGATTCGATGTATAAGCCATTAAATTTCCATGGTCCTGGGAACTTTACAACATACTAAAATTAACGCGTAGATATCAGAAATTCTTTTTGACATTATGACGTCATATAACGTCAAATGACAATCATCTTCACATAATATAAAGCCCACTAGGAGACTTATATACTGTCCAAATATCAGCTTTCTAACTCATCTGGGAGTGACTTTTTACGTATTTAAAATTTGACGTCAATGGTTCGAATCTTTGATTCGCCATAAAACCTTTGCATTTACGAATTTTGAAAAAACGGACACTGGGATGCACAACTAGAGTGTAATATAATCATTCTGTGAAATTTTGATGAAAATCGACCCAGAAATAATGGCTGTAAACCGTGTACAAACATTTTTAGACGACGTCAAGTTTGAAGTCAAAACACGTCATAGTCAAATGAAAATTATTGAAATGCAAAATGTTCCATCTGAGGCATATGGTATCAAACATACATGGTGCTCGGACGTTTTCAAAAAAAAGAAAACATAAAGACTTATATTCTGTCCAAATATCATTTTTCTAGCTCATCTGTAAGCGATTTTATACGCATTTGAAATTTGACGTCAATGGTTCGAATCTTGGATTCGCCATAAAACCTTTGCCTTTTCGAATTTGGGAAACGGAGACAGGGATGCACATCTAGAGGCTTATATACATATTCTGTGAAATTTTGATGAAATTTGGCCCAGAAATAATGGCTGTAGACCGCGTACAAACATTTTATAGACGACGTCAAGTTTGATGTCAAAACACGTCATACTCAAATATAAATTATTGAAATGCAAAATGTTCTATCTGAAGCAAATGCTATTAAATTTTCAAGGTGCTCGAATGTTTTCAACATAAAAAAATTTACATGTAAAATTTAGAAATTACTTTTCAACTCATGACGTCATGTGACGTCATACGACATTCATCTGCTGAGAATATAAAGAAAACATAGAGACTTATATTCTGTCCAAATATCATCTTTCTAGCTCATCTGTAAGCGATTTTATACGCATTTGAAATTTGACGTCAATGGTTCGAATCTTTGATTCGCCATAAAACTTTTGCCTTTTCGAATTAGGAAAAACAGATACAGGTATGCACAACTAGAGCCTAACATACACATTCTGTGAAATTTTGATGAAAATCGGTCCAGAAATAATGGCTGTAGACCGCGTACAAACTTTTTCACCTAACGTCAAATCTGACGTTATATGACGTCATATGAATATGAAATTCATTGCATCCGAAAGGTCATGGTTTGAAATATATACCATACAATTTTCATTGTCCTGAGTCAATGGCAACACCTCTAAATCAACACAATATAAGAGGAAGAAAAAAGGATAATAAGAACTAGATTTCATTCGTTGATACGAATGATAGGACTTTCTGCTAAAATTGAAAAATATTAAGATTAATTCCGTTAGAAAGAATATATATTAAATTCTCTACCTTTTACTTATTTTTTTTTTCGTATGGCTTTCTTTTAGCTTTGACGTCACATGACGTCATAGGGTGCTGAAAATTCTTTTGTTCAAAAGCACATACTTTACTGTCTTAACTCTGAAATTTTCATTATTCTGAACAACTGGAATTATGTCAAAATCATTGCCTTAAAATGAAAATTAAGAAGTATGCTTTTGACGTCACATGACATCCTATGACGTCAAGAATCAAAATATATGTAGAAATTCTGCAGAACTGCAAACAGTGTAAGTTTCAACTTTCTATCTCATCCTGAAGCTCTTTAATCCTAAAATGAAATTTTCGGTCCTATGTTCGAATCTTATTTCAGCCACAGAACTTCGGTCTTTCGTAATTTCGATTAGCTGACAGGATGTGCTCTTCTTAGTTTCAAGTTGTACCATCTGTGAAAATTTGAAGAAAATCCGACCATAAATGACGGCTGTAGAGCGCGAACACCATTTTTCACTATTTATAGCTGTGACGTCATGTGACTTCATAGGGTGCTGAAGATGCTTTTGTTCAAAAGCGCATACATTACTATCATAACTCTGAAATTTTCATTATTCTGAACAACTGGCATCATGTCGAAATCATTGCCCTAAAATTAAAATTAAGAAGTATGCTTATGACGTCACATGACGTCATATGACGTCACGACTCAAAATATATTGAGAAATTCTGCAGAACTGCAAACTGTGTAAGTTTCAATTTTCTATCTCATTCTATCTTAATCATAAAATGAAATTTTCGGTCCTATGTTCAAATCTTATTTCAGCCACAGAACTTCGGTCTTTCGGAATTTCGGTTAGCTGACAGGATATGCACACTTTAGTTTCAAGATGTACCATCTGTGAAAATTTGAAGGAAATCCGACCATAAATGACGGCTGCAGAGCGCGAACACCATCTTTCACTGTTTTTAGCTGTGACGTTATTTGACGTCATAGGGTGCTGAAGATGCTTTTTTTCAAAAGCGCATAGTTTACTGTCATAACTCTGAAATTTTCATTACTCTGAACAACTGCCATCATGTCGAAATCATTGCCCTAAAATGAAAATTAAGAAGTATGCCTATGAAGTCACATGTCACGTGATGTAATTCACGCCGGGAACAGGTTGATAGGGCGGAGTCTAAAAAATCAATACTATATTTGGAATGTGCGACTGCGTTAAATTTCAAAACATAATTTCAAACACTAAGTAGGTTAATGTTATTTAGTAAGCATTAAGTCCATTAAATCGGTCGCGCGGCTTTGCCGTGCCACACCGATTTAATGGACTTAATGCTTACTAAAAAAACACTAACCTATACTTAATTAACACTGACTAACTTAGAGTTTGTCCCGCCCTATTACTACGTTATGCTGCTATATTAGAAGATGGCACCATATAAATGTTACGTGTTATTAAAGTATTCACACACGTGCACGTGCTTTCCAAATATGGATGTAACACATAAATTTCGCGCATTTTTTGACTGTCGGCTCATTTTTTTCTTCAGATTTCAATCAATTTATGTGATGGCTGTTTTTATTTATTTATCTTGTTTGAATTAGTTGAGAAATCGGAAAATATCAACTGACTGACATTAAGGAAAGAACGAAATATGTAAAAAATAATCGTTCAAAAAAGTCGGTGTCAGCGGAAGATATCAAGGCTAGGAATACCCCGGAAATACCAAATCAAACGAGATAACACATGATCTGTAAGTTGTTTAAAAACGTTATATCAATTATTCAATTCTTGTATTTACCAAATTCGTAAACATAGGTACTGGTATAGCTCCCTTGGTTGGCGCTCAGCTTAATAAGGGTAGTTCTAGGACTGATGGCCCGGTGTCCGGATAATGTGACTGGGTGGGGTATCATGCCAACTGTCTACGACGTGATACTGTGCAGTGTGACAACACTACATTTGTCTCAAGTAGACATTGTCTCCAAAAGACTTAAATACTGTCGGAGGGACGTTAAACCTAATAATCTATACTTGTATTTTAGTATTTAATTTAGCATCTTTTTCTTTCCTTGGAGTCCCTTTGCAAAAAATATTTCCAAAACTCCTCATTCTTATGTAAATGTTTATCTATAAACATGATTATTTAAGCAACTTTAATAAATGTTTACAAAAGACGTCAACATGCGCCAGTGTGCACACCTCGTGTGTAGGGATCGGTGTAGTAAACACTGCTATATATGATATCAGTTTGTTTGTTGGGTTTAACGTCCCACCGACAGTAATTCAGCCAGTCACGATGTCTACTTCATGCGGGTATAGGACTACCACACTGCAGTATCACGCCGTAGACATGTGGCATGATACCACACCCAGTCACATCATCCTGATACCGCGCTAACCAGTCCTGCAAATACCCTTATATGCTGAGCGCCAAGCAAGGGAGCTATAACAGTACCATTTTTTACGACTTTGGTATGTCGGGTCGGGGATCGAACCCACGACCTTCCGCTCCCGAGGCGGACGCTCTAACCACTCGGCCACCGGAAAGGGTACGCTTGTTTAGCTAGTAATATCAATATAATATAAGTAAAAAGTTGTTTGCAATTTATATGACTAATACATAGCTGTAAACTTACATATTTTCCGAAAATGCTTCAATTAACGTGAAAGCGAAAGTAGGATATTTCTCGAAAATTCTTACACTTGTGTTTATATTCGTATTTTTGATGTAACGTCCTTATACTTTGATCAATTTCAAAACTTTAGGTACCAAAATAATCGTCTTAAAATTCTCTACATACCATTTGCTTAATGTGTTGACTTATTAATTATGAGTCTTAAGATATAAGCCGTGAAACTCTTACATAACGGCAAAATCGCTGAAATTCTACATGTTTAAACTCTTATTTTTGATGTAACTCCCTTATACTTTGATCAATTTCAAAACTTAAGGTACCAAAATAATCGTCTGAAAATTCTCTACATTTCACACGCTTTATGTTTAGGAATATTTTTAATACTTTTTGAGATAAAAGCTTTTAAACCTCAAGAAGAATGAAAAAATCACCAAAGCTATATGCACGAATTTCGTTTTTTTCCCCATAACTCCATGAATCTTAGGCCAATCACTAAACTTTAAGCATCAAAAGAACGGTCAAACATTGCTCTACAAATAATATTCATCATCATATTTTCAAAAATCAAAGATGTTCGAGATATAAACTGTTAAACACACTGGGGGTGACCAAATATTTGTTTTTCCGCCATAACTCAACCGATTCAACCCCGATCATCAAAAACTAAATATCATCTGAAAGGTCTTTCTAAGCACTACAAATTATACGCATAGTGTCTCGATAGAATATTTACCGTTTTTGAGATATTTAAGGCCGAAGAAAAACCCGATAATTGATATATGACCTTGACCTTTGGGATTTTCCGGAAACGGAAGTGACATGGCTCCATAGAATCTAATACTGCATCTTCAGACAAAATTTCAAGCAAATCATACAAAAAATAAAGCCTACAGGGCTTAAAAACCGTTAAGTTTGAATACGAAATTTTAAATAGCATTATGACGTCATATGACGTCATATGGCGTTCATCTTTTCAGAATGTAAAGAAGACCTAGAGACTAATATTCAGTCCAAATATCAGCTTTCTAGCTTTTCTCGAAGCGATTTTATACGCATTTGAAATTTGACGTCAATGGTTCGAATCTTGGATCCGCCATAAAACATTTGCCTTTTCGAATTTGGAAAAACGGACATCGGGATGTACAACTAGAGCCTAACATACACATTCTGTGAAAATTTGATGAAAATCGGTCAAGAAATAATGGCTGTAGACCGCGTACAATCTTTTTCACCTGACGTCAAATCTGACGTTATATGACGTCATATGAATATGAAAATCATTGCATCGGAAAGCTCATGGTTTGAAATATATGCCATAAAATTTTCATTGTTCTGAGACAATGGCAACACCTCGAAATTAACACAAATATAAGAGGAAGAAAAAAAGAATAATAATAATAAGAAGAAGAAGAATAAGAATAACTAGATTTCATTCGTTGATACGAATGATAGGACTTTCTGCTACATTTGTTAAACACTTAAAAGCTAAAAAAGTAAAAGGATATGAAATTCCAGCCATTAACTTGCTTTTGTATGGCCATAACTTAAATAAACTTTGAAAAATATAACCGTTTAACTTGGAGGATATGGCAAAAGTAACTGAAAATCATTTTTTTTATATCGATTTATTTAACTTGGACTATTTTTATAATCTATGTTACAAATCAAATTTATTTAAAATGCTTACAATTCGAATTTCATCCTGTAATAATTGCCGAAGACCGCGTAAAAGCTTGTGTAGACAGCGTCAAGTTTGATGTCATGCATAAGAAAATCAATGAAATGAAATATTAAGTATCTTGAATATATCAAGTAATTTTTTCATGCTCCTTACAACTTTGCAACATATAGAAATTAACGCGTAGATATATTAACATTCTTTTTGACCTTATGATGTCAAATGACATTAATCCTCGCAGAATATGAATAAGTCTCAAAGACTAATATTCAGTCCAAATATCAACTTTCTAAATCATCTGGAAGCGATTTTATATGTATTTGAAATTTGACGTCAATGGTTCGAAACTTGGATTCGCCATAGAACCATTGCTTTTTCGAATTTGTAAAAAGGGACCCGGGATACACATATAGAGCGTTACATAACATTCTGTGAAATTTGATGAAAATCGGTCCAAAAATAATGGCTGTACACCGCGTAAAACCGTTTTGTCCTGACGTCAAATCTTACGTGATATAACGTCACATTAATATGAATTACATTGCATTCTAAAGCACATGGATTGATGTACATACCATTAGATTTCCATGGTCCTGGGAAGTAAACAACATATTTAAATTAACGCGTATATATCAGAAATTATTTTTGACCTTATGACGTCATATGACGTCATGTGACGTTCATCTTCATGAAATGTAAAGCACTCTTAGAGACTTATATACTATCCAAATATAATATTATATTTCTAACTCATCTGGAAACGATTTTATACGTATTTGAAATTTGACGTCAATGGTTCGAATTTTGGATCCGCCGTAAAAACTTTGCATTTTCGAATTTGGAAAAACGGACACCGGAATGTACAACTAGACTTTAACATACACATTCTGTGAAATATTAATGAAAATCGGCCCAGAAATAATGGCTGTAGACCGCGTACAATCATTTTTAGACGACGTCAAGTTTGACGTCAAAACACGTCATAGTCAAATAAAAATTATTGAAATGGAAAAATTTCTATCTTAAGCATATGCTATTAAATTTTCAAGGTGCTCGGACGTAAACAACATATAAAAATTAACACATAAAAATTAGAAATTACCTTTCACCTCATGACGTCATATGACGTCATATAACGTTTATCTTCAGAGTATGTAAAGTAACCCATGAGATTTATATTCTGTCCAAATATCATCTTTCTAGCTCATTTGTAAGCGATTTTATACGCATTTTAAATTTGACGTCAATGGTTCGAATCTTGGATTCGCCAAAGAACTATTGCATTTTCGAATTTTCAAAAGCGGACACCGGAAGGCACAACTAGAGCTTAACATACGCATTCTGTGAAATATTGATGAAAATCGGCCCAGAAATAATGGCTGTAGACCGCGTACAAACATTTTTAGACGACGTCAAGTTTGACGTCAAAGCACGTCATAGTCAAATGAAAATTATTGAAATGCAAACAGTTCTATCTGAAGCATATGCTATTAAATTTTCAAGGTGCTCGGACTTGTACAACATATAAAAATTAACACGTAAATATTAGAAATTACCTTTCACCTCATGACATCATATGACGTCATATGACGTTCATCTTCAGAGAATGTAAAGTAACCCTTGAGACTTATATTCTGTCCAAATACCATCTTTCTAGCTCATTTGTAAGAGATTTTATACGCATTTGAAATTTGACGTCAATGGTTCGAATCTTGGATTCGCCATAGAATCATTGCCTTTTCGAATTTTGAAAAACGGACACCGGAAGGCACAACTAGAGCCTAACATACACATTCTGTGAAATATTGATGAAAATCGGTCCAGAAATAATGGCTTTAGACCGCGTACAAACTTTTTCACCTGACGTCAAATCTGACGTTATGTGACGTCATATAAATATGATATTCATTGCATCCGGAAGCTCATGGTTTGAAATATATGCCGTAAAATTTTCATTGTTCTGAGTCAATGGCAACATATCGAAATTAACACAAATATAAGAGGAAGAAAAAAAGAATAATAAGAAGAAGAATAACTAGATGTCATTCGTGAAAACGAATGATAGGACTTTCTGCAAGCTGTGTTAATGCAAAAAGCAGGAGATAGAAGTTTCATGTAATGACTCACCTCTGGTAGTATTTCATGTTCATGCTGAACAATTGACATTATATTCCGCGAAAAATAAGCTTTTAGTTACGAAGAAAAAAAAATAAGTAGCAGTAGTAGTAGTATACTTATGACGTCATATGACGTCACGACTCAAAATATATTAAGAAATTGTGCAGAACTGCAAACTGTGTAAGTTTCAACTTTCTATCTCATCCCGAAGTTCTTTAACCCTAAAATGAAATGTTTGGTCCTATGTTCGAATCTTACTTCAGCCACAATACTTCGGTTTTTCGGAATTAAGGTTAGCTGACAAAATATTCACACCTTAGTTTCAAGATGTACCATCTGTAAAAATTTGAATAAAATCTGATCAGAAATGGCGGCTGTAGAGTGCGAACGCCATTTTCACTATTTTTAGCTCTGACGTCACGTGACGTCATAGGGTGCTGAAAATGCTGTTGCTCAAAAGCGCATACTTTACTGCAATAACTCTGAAAACAACTGGCATCATGTCGAAATCATTGCCCCAAATTAAAATTAAGTGGTATGCTTATGACGTCCTCTGACGTCACGACTCAAAATATATGTAGAAATTCTGCAGAACTGCAAACTGTGTAAGTTTCAACTTTCTATCTCATCTTGAAGCTCTTTAATCCTAAAATGAAAGTTTTTGTCCTATGTTCGAATCTTATTTAAGCCACAGAACTTCGGTCTTTCGGAATTTCGGTTAGCTGACAGGATATGCACACCTTAGTTTCAAGGTGTACCATCTGTGAAAATTTGAAGAAAATCCGACCATTAATGGCGGCTGTAGAGCATGAACACCATTTTTCGCTATTTTTAGCTGTGACGTCATATGACGTTATAGGGTGCTGAAGATGCTTTTGTTCAAAAGCGCATACTTTACTGTCATAACTCTGAAATTTTCATTATTCTGAACAACTAGCATCATGTCGAAATCATTGCCCTAAAATAAAAATTAAGAAGTATGCTTGTGACGTCACATGACGTCATATGACGTCACGACTCAAAATATATGTAGAAATTCTGCAGAACTGCAAACTGTGTAAGTTTCAACTTTCTATCTCATCCTGAAGCTCTTTAATCCTAAAATGAAATTTTCGGTCCTATGTTCGAATCTTATTTAAGCCACAGAACTTCGGTCTTTCGGAATTTCGGTTAGCTGACAGGATATGCACACCTTAGTTTCATGATGTACCATCTGTGAAAATTTTAAGAAAATCCGATCATAAATGACGGATGTAGAGCGCGAACACTATTTTTCACTTTTTTTAGCTGTGACGTCATGTGACGTCATAGGGTGCTGCCAATCATTGAAATCAAAATTTCCTCACTTGCCTAATAACCCATAAAAATTTCATCGTCCTAGAACTATAGCAACATATCAAAATAAGCGTTTAGTTAGGGAGAAGAAAAGAATAATAATAATGAAAAAATTACGTCACGTGACGTCATATGACGTTTATTTTCACATAATTGTTAAGACACCCAGAGACCTACTAATTGACAAAATTTCAACTTTCACGGGACGTCATATGACATTTATTTTCACAAAATATTTAAAACTTCTAAAGACCTATATACTGACTAAATATCAACTTTCTATCTTAAATAGGACAGATTTTATAAGCATTTAAAAATTTACGACCTTGGTTCGAATCTTGGATTCGCTATAGAACCATGGACTTTTCGAATTTTGAAAAACGGACACCGGGATGCACAACTAGAAGTTAATATAGACAATCTGTGAAAATTTGATGAAAATCGGTTCACAAACAATGGCTGTAGACCGCGTACAAACTTTTGTAGCATATTTCAAATGTGACGTCATATGACGTCATAGGAATATGAAAATCATAGAAATCAAAATTTCCTCACGTGACTAATAAGTCATAAAAATTTCATCGTCCTAGGTGTATTGCAACATAGAAAAATAAGCGTTTAGTTAGGAAGAAAAAAAGAATAATAATAACTAGAACCGCAAGCGGTATCTTGGTTTTCGCTTTTAACCTAATCAACTTGAACACTTTATTTCAACTCAGCCACAATTTTTAATATGAAACAGAACGCAAAGGTTTTTTGAAGACCTTCTCTCATTTGCACAGTTTTTTTTTTTGTTTTTTTTTTTTTGGAATGTTAGAACATTCAAACTACTCTAGCGCAAATATTTCCCCATACCATACCCTATCATCACATCACATCACATTCTGTGGTGCTGTCAACAAGGAACAAAATGCTGAAAACCGTATTTCAATTAGACTTTAACGTTTTGAGTTATAGGCAAAAGAGTGATTTTAAGCAAAGCGCCCTCTAGCGGCAAAATGAGATAAAAATTTTACAATTAGGTACCTAGAAATGCAGCAAATAGTTCAAACAAGTATATAAGTCACACTAATCGAACATTCTTTTTCTTATATATCACAATTTTAAGCATAAATACTGAATAACAATTATTCCAAAAAAGGATCAAACTTTGGATTGCCGTAAAATGAAAAGATCAATTCCGATCTTCAAAAACTAAACATTATACGAAAGAACTATTTAGAACTAAAACTTTTATTCATATACTCTCAATGAAATATTTTAAGATTTGGAGCACTTTGGGGCCGAATAAAAACACAATTATCGTAATATGACCTTGACCTTTTGAATGTTTTTTAACTTTTTAATTGTGAGACCCTTTCAAACATAACAATACATAACTTGTGAAAATTTCATGAAGAATGAACAGAAAATAAAGTCAGGAGCGACAAAAAAACATGATTTTGAAATTTTAATTTTTCCTAAAATTTAGTGAAGTTTGACCGTTTCTAGAGGACAAACCATGCATTTCTTAAATTCGCCACCCCATATATTTTGTGCGTTTATGTCTTGCAAATCATTTGCAGCAAACAGAATTCTTCTATCTGATTTCTAACAAAAATGGATAGGTTTTTCGTAGACCTACCCTCATTTGCAGTTGTTTTTTTTACGAGATTCGAACTTTCAACCTTCCGTTACTAGCTCAAAAAGTTTCAGCCACTCATACCTAGAAACTATCATATTTTATTAGGCTATCAACAAGGAACATAATTCAATTAACCGCATTTGGATCAGGCTTCAACTTTTTGAGTTATAAGCAAAAGAATGATTTCAAGAAAAGCGCCCCCTAGCGGCAAAATGAGATAGAAAATTGATTAAAATTTTACTGTTTGGTACCTAGCAAAGCAGCAGATAGTTCAATCAAGTATACTAGTCGCACAAGTCAAACTTTTTATTCTTATGTATCAGAATTTGAAGCATAAAACCTGATTTACAATTATTCCAAAAAAGGATCAAACTTTGGACTGCCGTATAATGACCAAATCAAGTCCGATCTTCAAAAACTAAACATCACTGGAAAGAGCTCTTTAAGAACTAAAACTTTTGTTCATATACTCTCAATGAAATATTTTTAGTTTTGGAGCTATTTGTGGCCGAATAAAAACACAATAATCGTAATATGACCTTGACCTTTTCAATTCTTTTTTATTTTTTGATTTGTGAGGCCCTTTCAAACATAACAATACATATTGTGTGAAAATATCATGAAGAATGAACAGAAAATAAAGTCAGGAGCGACAAAAACATGTTTTTGAAATTTTAATTTTTCTTAAAATTTAGTGAAGTTTGACCTTTTCTAGAGGACAAACCACGCATTTCCTAAATTCGCCACCCCATATATTTTGTGCGTATATGTCTTGCAAATCGTATGCAGCAAACAGAATTCTTCTATCTGATCTCTAACAAAAGTGGGTAGGTTTTTCGTAGACCTACCCTCATTATTTCACTTTTTTCCAAGGTTCGAACATTCAGCCTCTCCTAGAACAATTTTTTCCCGTACTCGATGATGAGATTTCCATCATATTTGATTGGGCTGTCAACAAGGAACATTATGTAAAAAACCGCATTTGGATCAGGCTTCAACTTTTTGAGTTATAAGCAAAAGAGTGATTACATGCATTGCGCCCCCTAGTGGCTATATCAGAAACAAAAGTGAAAAGTTTGACCAATTAGGCACATGTTCAGATAAAGATGACTCCATGCCCAAAATTTCATAGCTGTAGCTTTTTTCATCTGGCCGCTAAGCTGGACACAAAAATGGGTGGAATTGGAAAAATAATAAAAAAAAAAAAAAAAAAACAAATCAACAGAAGAAGAACAATAGGTTTTCGCCCTGCAGAGGCGAAAACCTAATAATAAGAAGAAGAATAAACAGTACAAACCCAATAGGACTTTCTGCCGAAAGGGCAGAAAGTCCTAATAAAAAACAGTACAAACCCAATAGGACTTTCTGCCGAAAGGGCAGAAAGTCCTAATAAAAAACAGAACAAACCATAGCTAAAAAACTAGATGTCATTCGTTTAAACTAATGATAGGACTTTCTGCAACATCTGCTTTATATAGTATATATAGAAGATGACATAATAGATAATCTGTCCAAATTGCAACTTTCTATCTCCTCTATTTCTATATAAAATAGCACAAATAGAACACATTCTGTGAATTTTAATAAAAGTCCGCCCATATCTTGCACATGTAGTTTACATACAAAATTTATACTATGTCATATGACATGGAAGAAAAATGAAACAGTGTTCAAATGTAAGTTTCTAATTTCATCACACATAGAATTTCATCACTCCAGCTCAGTTGTAACCTTGTTTTATTTTAGCCTCAGTAGGAAGAAGTATTGAATATTTGTATAGTGCTATATCCTTTCGACACCTGTAACGTAGTTAAACGTATTTAGCAATTTTGGCGTGTTTGGGCTTCCGTAGTTTTGCCATAAATTCCTGGAATTTCGAACTATGTTGATATTTTGAAAGGTAACATCCCAGCCTACAAACTGATGCAATATGAATATCGTTAGCATAACAATGCAGTTTTTAGATGGTCTAAAATGTGGGGCTGCGTGTGAATTTTTCAAGGCTTGCAAACTGCTCGCTAGCTACATAGTGTTGCAAATACGGATTTTTGTCTTGTGCCGTTGTACATGTATTAACTTCAATGCTTATTTCGGAAACAGTCAACATTCGACAAAAAAAAAAAAAAAAATCAAGATATAGCCCATCAATTGCAATTTGATATATATATATATATTTTTTTTTTTTTTTTTTTAAGTCGTTGCGCAAGTATTTAAGCTTGGTAACCCCTGCGCGTGACCTTTTCCATATTTTTATGATGCATGATTATGAAATATCTTATTTTCCATGTAACTTTCTTATATGAAGTCCAATTTCAATAAACTTGGTACCGTTAGAAAGCTCTTAAAACATGCTACATTTTATACGCATAATGTATAACTTATCTTCAGTCGTTTCTGAGATATTGACTGTTAAACCTCAAGAAAACAGCATATTATCAGCAAAATTACTTCATTTCATTTTGTTTTTTTTTGCTTATAACTTTGTATCGCGTAAACCAATTTTAATAAACTAAATATTTTGGAAACGTCAATTATTCAGCTATAATTCCTTTTCATACATATATTTACAAAAAATCATATTTATTGAGACAGAAAGAAAAAAGAATAAAAATAATAAACAAATGACGTGACGTGACGTTATATGACGTTTATTTTCACATTTAAATTTAAACACCAGAGACCTACTAACTGACAAAAATTCAACTTTCTATCTCAAATAGGACAGTTTTTATAAGCATTAAAAATTTACGACCTTGGTTCGAATCTTGAATTTTTCTATAATCCATGGACTTTGGGAATTTTGAAAAACAGACGCCGGTTTCACAATAAGAACTTAATATACACATTCTGTTAAAATTTGATAAAAATCGGCCCATTAATAATGGCTCTGGACCGTGTACAAACTTTCTTATCAATTTCAAATGTAACGTCATATGACGTCATAGACTTCTGAAAATCATTGAAATCAAATTTTCAGCAACTGAAGCAAGCGCAAATTTAAATTTTCATTGCCCTTCGAAAATTTCAATATATAGAAATAATCTTGTTAGAATTAGAAATTCATTATCACATAATGACGTCACGTGACGTCATAGACATTTATTTTCACAAAATTTTAGACTCCCAGAGACCTATATACTGACCCAATATCATCTTTCTATCTCAAATAGGACCGATTTTATAAGAATTTGAAAATTTTTCGACCTTGTT
>CM037780.1:16157573-16207573 GCA_021229015.1 Solen grandis | reverse complement strand
CGGTCTACAGCCATTGTTTGTGAACCGATTTTCATCAAATTTTCACAGATTGTCTATATTAACTTCTAGTTGTGCATCCCGGTGTCCGTTTTTCAAAATTCGAAAAGTCCATGGTTCTATAGCGAATCCAAGATTCGAACCAAGGTCGTAAATTTTTAAATGCTTATAAAATCTGTCCTATTTAAGATAGAAAGTTGATTTTACATTTATAGGTTTTAAAGTAATGAATATTTTGGATTAATGATTGGCAGCACCCTATGACGTCACATGACGTCACAGCTAAAAAAAGTGAAAAATGGTGTTCGCGCTCTACATCCGTCATTTATGATCGGATTTTCTTAAAATTTTCACAGATGGTACATCATGAAACTAGGTGTGCATATCCTGTCAGCTAACCGAAATTCCGAAAGACCGAAGTTCTGTGGCTTAAATAAGATTCGAACATAGGACCGAAAATTTCATTTTAGGATTAAAGAGCTTCAGGATGAGATAGAAAGTTGAAACTTACACAGTTTGCAGTTCTGCAGAATTTTACATATTATTTTGAGTCGTGACGTCATATGACGTCATGTGACGTCACAAGCATACTTCTTAATTTTTATTTTAGGGCAATGATTTCGACATGATGCTAGTTTGTCAGAATAATGAAAATTTCAGAGTTATGACAGTAAAGTATGCGCTTTTGAACAAAGCATCTTTCAGCACCCTAATAACGTCATATGACGTCACAGCTAAAAATAGCGAAAAATGGTGTTCATGCTCTACAGCCGCCATTAATGGTCGGATTTTTTTTCAATTTTCACAGATGGTACCCTTGAAACTAAGGTGTGCATATCCTGTCAGCTAACCGAAATTCCGAAAGACCGAAGTTCTGTGGCTTAAATAAGATTCGAACATAGGACAAAAACTTTCATTTAGGATTAAAGAGCTTCAAGATGAGATAGAAAGTTGAAACTTACACAGTTTGCAGTTCTGCAGAATTTCTACATATATTTGAGTCGTGACGTCAGAGGACGTCATAAGCATACCACTTAATTTTAATTTGGGGCAATGATTTCGACATGATGCCAGTTGTTTTCAGAGTTATTGCAGTAAAGTATGCGCTTTTGAGCAACAGCATTTTCAGCACCCTATGACGTCACGTGACGTCAGAGCTAAAAATAGTGAAAATGGCGTTCGCACTCTACAGCCGCCATTTCTGATCAGATTTTATTCAAATTTTTACAGATGGTACATCTTGAAACTAAGGTGTGAATATTTTGTCAGCTAACCTTAATTCCGAAAAACCGAAGTATTGTGGCTGAAGTAAGATTCGAACATAGGACCAAACATTTCATTTTAGGGTTAAAGAACTTCGGGATGAGATAGAAAGTTGAAAACTTACACAGTTTGCAGTTCTGCACAATTTCTTAATATATTTTGAGTCGTGACGTCATATGACGTCATAAGTATACTACTACTACTGCTACTTATTTTTTTTTCTTCGTAACTAAAAGCTTATTTTTCGCGGAATATAATGTCAATTGTTCAGCATGAACATGAAATACTACCAGAGGTGAGTCATTACATGAAAGTTCTATCTCCTGCTTTTTGCATTAACACAGCTTGCAGAAAGTCCTATCATTCGTTTTCACGAATGACATCTAGTTATTCTTCTTCTTATTATTCTTTTTTCTTCCTCTTATATTTGTGTTAATTTCTATATGTTGCCATTGACTCAGAACAATGAAAATTTTACGGCATATATTTCAAACCATGAGCTTCCGGATGCAATGAATATCATATTTATATGACGTCACATACGTCAGATTTGACGTCGGGTGAAAAAGTTTGTACGCGGTCTACAGCCATTATTTCTGGACCGATTTTCATCAATATTTCGTAGAATGTGTATGTTAAGCTCTAGTTGTGCCTTCCGGTGTCCGTTTTTCCAAATTCGAAAAGGCAATGGTTCTATGACGAATCCAAGATTCGAACCATTGACGTCAAATTTCAAATGCGTATAAAATCTCTTACAAATGAGCTAGAAAGATGGTATTTGGACAGAATATAAGTCTCAAGGTTACTTTACATTCTCTGAAGATGAACGTCATATGACGTCATATGATGTCATGAGGTGAAAGGTAATTTCTAATATTTACGTGTTAATTTTTATATGTTGTACAAGTCCGAGCACCTTGAAAATTTAATAGCATATGCTTCAGATAGAACTGTTTGCATTTCAATAATTTTCATTTGACTATGACGTGCTTTGACGTCAAACTTGACGTCGTCTAAAAATGTTTGTACGCGGTCTACAGCCATTATTTCTGGGCCGATTTTCATCAATATTTCACAGAATGCGTATGTTAAGCTCTAGTTGTGCCTTCCGGTGTCCGCTTTTGAAAATTCGAAAATGCAATAGTTCTTTGGCGAATCCAAGATTCGAACCATTGACGTCAAATTTAAAATGCGTATAAAATCGCTTACAAATGAGCTAGAAAGATGATATTTGGACAGAATATAAATCTCATGGGTTACTTTACATACTCTGAAGATAAACGTTATATGACGTCATATGACGTCATGAGGTGAAAGGTAATTTCTAATTTTTATGTGTTTTTTTTTTCCGAGCACCTAAAATTTAATAGCATATGCTTAAGATAGAAATTTTTCCATTTCAATAATTTTTATTGACTATGACGTGTTTTGACGTCAAACTTGACGTCGTCTAAAATGATTGTACGCGGTCTACAGCCATTATTTCTGGGCCGATTTTCATTAATATTTCACAGAATGTGTATGTTAAAGTCTAGTTGTACATTCCGGTGTCCGTTTTTCCAAATTCGAAAATGCAAAGTTTTTACGGCGGATCCAAAATTCGAACCATTGACGTCAAATTTCAAATACGTATAAAATCGTTTCCAGATGAGTTAGAAATATAATATTTATATTTGGATAGTATATAAGTCTCTAAGAGTGCTTTACATTTCATGAAGATGAACGTCACATGACGTCATATGACGTCATAAGGTCAAAAATAATTTCTGATATATACGCGTTAATTTAAATATGTTGTTTACTTCCCAGGACCATGGAAATCTAATGGTATGTACATCAATCCATGTGCTTTAGAATGCAATGTAATTCATATTAATGTGACGTTATATCACGTAAGATTTGACGTCAGGACAAAACGGTTTTTACGCGGTGTACAGCCATTATTTTTGGACCGATTTTCATCAAAATTTCACAGAATGTATATGTAACGCTCTATATGTGTATCCCGGGTCCCTTTTTACAAATTCGAAAAAGCAATGGTTCTATGGCGAATCCAAGTTTCGAACCATTGACGTCAAATTTCAAATACATATAAAATCGCTTCCAGATGATTTAGAAAGTTGATATTTGGACTGAATATTAGTCTTTGAGACTTATTCATATTCTGCGAGGATTAATGTCATTTGACATCATAAGGTCAAAAAGAATGTTAATATATCTACGCGTTAATTTCTATATGTTGCAAAGTTGTAAGGAGCATGAAAAAATTACTTGATATATTCAAGATACTTAATATTTCATTTCATTGATTTTCTTATGCATGACATCAAACTTGACGCTGTCTACACAAGCTTTTACGCGGTCTTCGGCAATTATTACAGGATGAAATTCGAATTGTAAGCATTTTAAATAAATTTGATTTGTAACATAGATTATAAAAATAGTCCAAGTTAAATAAATCGATATAAAAAAAAATGATTTTCAGTTACTTTTGCCATATCCTCCAAGTTAAACGGTTATATTTTTCAAAGTTTATTTAAGTTATGGCCATACAAAAGCAAGTTAATGGCTGGAATTTCATATCCTTTTACTTTTTTAGCTTTTAAGTGTTTAACAAATGTAGCAGAAAGTCCTATCATTCGTATCAACGAATGAAATCTAGTTATTCTTATTCTTCTTCTTCTTATTATTATTATTCTTTTTTTCTTCCTCTTATATTTGTGTTAATTTCGAGGTGTTGCCATTGTCTCAGAACAATGAAAATTTTATGGCATATATTTCAAACCATGAGCTTTCCGATGCAATGATTTTCATATTCATATGACGTCATATAACGTCAGATTTGACGTCAGGTGAAAAAGATTGTACGCGGTCTACAGCCATTATTTCTTGACCGATTTTCATCAAATTTTCACAGAATGTGTATGTTAGGCTCTAGTTGTACATCCCGATGTCCGTTTTTCCAAATTCGAAAAGGCAAATGTTTTATGGCGGATCCAAGATTCGAACCATTGACGTCAAATTTCAAATGCGTATAAAATCGCTTCGAGAAAAGCTAGAAAGCTGATATTTGGACTGAATATTAGTCTCTAGGTCTTCTTTACATTCTGAAAAGATGAACGCCATATGACGTCATATGACGTCATAATGCTATTTAAAATTTCGTATTCAAACTTAACGGTTTTTAAGCCCTGTAGGCTTTATTTTTTGTATGATTTGCTTGAAATTTTGTCTGAAGATGCAGTATTAGATTCTATGGAGCCATGTCACTTCCGTTTCCGGAAAATCCCAAAGGTCAAGGTCATATATCAATTATCGGGTTTTTCTTCGGCCTTAAATATCTCAAAAACGGTAAATATTCTATCGAGACACTATGCGTATAATTTGTAGTGCTTAGAAAGACCTTTCAGATGATATTTAGTTTTTGATGATCGGGGTTGAATCGGTTGAGTTATGGCGGAAAAACAAATATTTGGTCACCCCCAGTGTGTTTAACAGTTTATATCTCGAACATCTTTGATTTTTGAAAATATGATGATGAATATTATTTGTAGAGCAATGTTTGACCGTTCTTTTGATGCTTAAAGTTTAGTAATTGGCCTAAGATTCATGGAGTTATGGGGAAAAAACGAAATTCGTGCATATAGCTTTGGTGATTTTTTCATTCTTCTTGAGGTTTAAAAGCTTTTATCTCAAAAAGTATTAAAAATATTCCTAAACATAAAGCGTGTGAAATGTAGAGAATTTTCAGACAATTATTTTGGTACCTTAAGTTTTGAAATTGATCAAAGTATAAGGGAGTTACATCAAAAATAAGAGTTTAAACATGTAGAATTTCAGCGATTTTGCCGTTATGTAAGAGTTTCACGGCTTATATCTTAAGACTCATAATTAATAAGTCAACACATTAAGCAAATGGTATGTAGAGAATTTTAAGACGATTATTTTGGTACCTAAAGTTTTGAAATTGATCAAAGTATAAGGACGTTACATCAAAAATACGAATATAAACACAAGTGTAAGAATTTTCGAGAAATATCCTACTTTCGCTTTCACGTTAATTGAAGCATTTTCGGAAAATATGTAAGTTTACAGCTATGTATTAGTCATATAAATTGCAAACAACTTTTTACTTATATTATATTGATATTACTAGCTAAACAAGCGTACCCTTTCCGGTGGCCGAGTGGTTAGAGCGTCCGCCTCGGGAGCGGAAGGTCGTGGGTTCGATCCCCGACCCGACATACCAAAGTCGTAAAAAATGGTACTGTTATAGCTCCCTTGCTTGGCGCTCAGCATATAAGGGTATTTGCAGGACTGGTTAGCGCGGTATCAGGATGATGTGACTGGGTGTGGTATCATGCCACATGTCTACGGCGTGATACTGCAGTGTGGTAGTCCTATACCCGCATGAAGTAGACATCGTGACTGGCTGAATTACTGTCGGTGGGACGTTAAACCCAACAAACAAACTGATATCATATATAGCAGTGTTTACTACACCGATCCCTACACACGAGGTGTGCACACTGGCGCATGTTGACGTCTTTTGTAAACATTTATTAAAGTTGCTTAAATAATCATGTTTATAGATAAACATTTACATAAGAATGAGGAGTTTGGAAATATTTTTTGCAAAGGGACTCCTAAGGAAAGAAAAAGATGCTAAATTAAATACTAAAATACAAGTATAGATTATTAGGTTTAACGTCCCTCCGACAGTATTTAAGTCTTTTGGAGACAATGTCTACTTGAGACAAATGTAGTGTTGTCACACTGCACAGTATCACGTCGTAGACAGTTGGCATGATACCCCACCCAGTCACATTATCCGGACACCGGGCCATCAGTCCTAGAACTACCCTTATTAAGCTGAGCGCCAACCAAGGGAGCTATACCAGTACCTATGTTTACGAATTTGGTAAATACAAGAATTGAATAATTGATATAACGTTTTTAAACAACTTACAGATCATGTGTTATCTCGTTTGATTTGGTATTTCCGGGGTATTCCTAGCCTTGATATCTTCCGCTGACACCGACTTTTTTGAACGATTATTTTTTACATATTTCGTTCTTTCCTTAATGTCAGTCAGTTGATATTTTCCGATTTCTCAACTAATTCAAACAAGATAAATAAATAAAAAACAGCCATCACATAAATTGATTGAAATCTGAAGAAAAAAAATGAGCCGACAGTCAAAAAATGCGCGAAATTTATGTGTTACATCCATATTTGGAAAGCACGTGCACGTGTGTGAATACTTTAATAACACGTAACATTTATATGGTGCCATCTTCTAATATAGCAGCATAACGTAGTAATAGGGCGGGACAAACTCTAAGTTAGTCAGTGTTAATTAAGTATAGGTTAGTGTTTTTTTAGTAAGCATTAAGTCCATTAAATCGGTGTGGCACGGCAAAGCCGCGCGACCGATTTAATGGACTTAATGCTTACTAAATAACATTAACCTACTTAGTGTTTGAAATTATGTTTTGAAATTTAACGCAGTCGCACATTCCAAATATAGTATTGATTTTTTAGACTCCGCCCTATCAACCTGTTCCCGGCGTGAATTACATCACGTGACATGTGACTTCATAGGCATACTTCTTAATTTTCATTTTAGGGCAATGATTTCGACATGATGGCAGTTGTTCAGAGTAATGAAAATTTCAGAGTTATGACAGTAAACTATGCGCTTTTGAAAAAAAGCATCTTCAGCACCCTATGACGTCAAATAACGTCACAGCTAAAAACAGTGAAAGATGGTGTTCGCGCTCTGCAGCCGTCATTTATGGTCGGATTTCCTTCAAATTTTCACAGATGGTACATCTTGAAACTAAAGTGTGCATATCCTGTCAGCTAACCGAAATTCCGAAAGACCGAAGTTCTGTGGCTGAAATAAGATTTGAACATAGGACCGAAAATTTCATTTTATGATTAAAGAGCTTCAGAATGAGATAGAAAATTGAAACTTACACAGTTTGCAGTTCTGCAGAATTTCTCAATATATTTTGAGTCGTGACGTCATATGACGTCATGTGACGTCATAAGCATACTTCTTAATTTTAATTTTAGGGCAATGATTTCGACATGATGCCAGTTGTTCAGAATAATGAAAATTTCAGAGTTATGATAGTAATGTATGCGCTTTTGAACAAAAGCATCTTCAGCACCCTATGAAGTCACATGACGTCACAGCTATAAATAGTGAAAAATGGTGTTCGCGCTCTACAGCCGTCATTTATGGTCGGATTTTCTTCAAATTTTCACAGATGGTACAACTTGAAACTAAGAAGAGCACATCCTGTCAGCTAATCGAAATTACGAAAGACCGAACTTCTGTGGCTGAAATAAGATTCGAACATAGGACCGAAAATTTCATTTTAGGATTAAAGAGCTTCAGGATGAGATAGAAAGTTGAAACTTACACTGTTTGCAGTTCTGCAGAATTTCTACATATATTTTGATTCTTGACGTCATAGGATGTCATGTGACGTCAAAAGCATACTTCTTAATTTTCATTTTAAGGCAATGATTTTGACATAATTCCAGTTGTTCAGAATAATGAAAATTTCAGAGTTAAGACAGTAAAGTATGTGCTTTTGAACAAAAGAATTTTCAGCACCCTATGACGTCATGTGACGTCAAAGCTAAAAGAAAGCCATACGAAAAAAAAAATAAGTAAAAGGTAGAGAATTTAATATATATTCTTTCTAACGGAATTAATCTTAATATTTTTCAATTTTAGCAGAAAGTCCTATCATTCGTATCAACGAATGAAATCTAGTTCTTATTATCCTTTTTTCTTCCTCTTATATTGTGTTGATTTAGAGGTGTTGCCATTGACTCAGGACAATGAAAATTGTATGGTATATATTTCAAACCATGACCTTTCGGATGCAATGAATTTCATATTCATATGACGTCATATAACGTCAGATTTGACGTTAGGTGAAAAAGTTTGTACGCGGTCTACAGCCATTATTTCTGGACCGATTTTCATCAAAATTTCACAGAATGTGTATGTTAGGCTCTTGTTGTGCATACCTGTATCTGTTTTTCCTAATTCGAAATGGCAAAAGTTTTATGGCGAATCAAAGATTCGAACCATTGACGTCAAATTTCAAATGCGTATAAAATCGCTTACAGATGAGCTAGAAAGATGATATTTGGACAGAATATAAGTCTCTATGTTTTCTTTATATTCTCAGCAGATGAATGTCGTATGACGTCACATGACGTCATGAGTTGAAAAGTAATTTCTAAATTTTACATGTAAATTTTTTTATGTTGAAAACATTCGAGCACCTTGAAAATTTAATAGCATTTGCTTCAGATAGAACATTTTGCATTTCAATAATTTATATTTGAGTATGACGTGTTTTGACATCAAACTTGACGTCGTCTATAAAATGTTTGTACGCGGTCTACAGCCATTATTTCTGGGCCAAATTTCATCAAAATTTCACAGAATATGTATATAAGCCTCTAGATGTGCATCCCTGTCTCCGTTTCCCAAATTCGAAAAGGCAAAGGTTTTATGGCGAATCCAAGATTCGAACCATTGACGTCAAATTTCAAATGCGTATAAAATCGCTTACAGATGAGCTAGAAAAATGATATTTGGACAGAATATAAGTCTTTATGTTTTCTTTATATTCTCAGACGATGAATGTCGTATGACGTCATAAGACGTCATGGGGTGAAATATAATTTCTAAATTTTACGTGTTAATTTTTATATTCTGAAAACGTCCGAGCACCATGTATGTTTGATACCATATGCCTCAGATGGAACATTTTGCATTTCAATAATTTTCATTTGACTATGACGTGTTTTGACTTCAAACTTGACGTCGTCTAAAAATGTTTGTACACGGTTTACAGCCATTATTTCTGGGTCGATTTTCATCAAAATTTCACAGAATGATTATATTACACTCTAGTTGTGCATCCCAGTGTCCGTTTTTTCAAAATTCGTAAATGCAAAGGTTTTATGGCGAATCAAAGATTCGAACCATTGACGTCAAATTTTAAATACGTATAAAGTCACTTCCAGATGAGTTAGAAAGCTGATATTTGGACAGTATATAAGTCTCCTAGTGGGCTTTATATTATGTGAAGATGATTGTCATTTGACGTTATATGACGTCATAATGTCAAAAAGAATTTCTGATATCTACGCGTTAATTTTAGTATGTTGTAAAGTTCCCAGGACCATGGAAATTTAATGGCTTATACATCGAATCATGTCCTTTTGAATGCAATATATTTCATATTCATTTGGCGTCATATAACATAAGGTTTTACGTCTGGACAAAAAGGTTTTACACGGTCTACAGCCATTATTTCTGGACCGATTTTCACCAAATTTTCACAGAATTTATATGTTATGCTCTAGTTGTGTATCGCTGTATCAGTTTTCCATATTTGAAAAGGTAATAGTTCTTTGGCGAATCCAAGATTCGAACCATTGACGTCAAATTCAAATACGTATAAAATCGCCTCCAAGTGAGTTTAAAGGCTGATATTTGGACTGAATATTAGTCTCTAAGACCACTTTCTATTTTGTGAAGACGAGCGTCATTTGACGTCATATGACGTCTGAAGGTCTAAATGAATTTAAAAAAGTTGATAATTTGTCTTGGTTTTAATACCTCCAGCGACGTCACGATCACGTGGTATTGCTACACTGTAAATTAAGCATTTTCGGAAAATACCCTACTTTCACTTTTACATAATTTTTAACATTTTTGGAAAATGTAATTGGCAAAGGCCAAGAACAATGAAAATTGTATGGCAAATTTTTTCGAATGCAATGATTTTCATATTCATAGGACGTCATCTAATGCTAGAGTTGACGTCAGTTAAAAGATTCGTACACGCTCTGCAGAATTTTTTTGAATCGATTTTCTAGTACATTTAACAGAAGGTTTAAGTTAGGCTTTTCTTGTGCATCCTTACTTTCATTTTCAAAATATGACCTCAAAATTAAGTTTAGTATTTCAGCGACCCATATGAGGTAAAGAGCTGAAATTCACACATGTTGTAATTCAAAACGTTTTCTTTAGATTTCCATAGGCCAGACGTTATTTGACGTACTGTGATTATAATATATTTTCATTTTTGGTGCAATAAATTCAGTGTGATCTCAATGGTCCAGAATTACAAGAAATTATGGCATTTGTAAACATATGATGAATTTTCATATGCAATAATATTCTAATTCATATGACATCAAAATAGATGTCAGATCAAAAAGTTTGTAAGCACTCTGCAGGGATTATGAATTGATTAATTCTTTTAAGTTTTTCAAAGAATATATAGGTTACACTCTAGAAACCTAATATTTTCTGCGTATTCCGTATCAATAATTTTCAGTTTGATTGAGTTTTTAACTGTTTGCAGAAAGTCCTATCGTTTGCCGTGCAAACAAAATCTAGTTCTTATTCTTCTTATTATTCTTTTTGTCTTCCTCTTATATTTGTGCTAATTTCGAGGTGTTGCCATTGACTCAGAACAATGAAAATTGTATGGTATATATTTCAAACCATGACCTTTCGGGTGCAATGAATTTCATATTCATATGACGTCATATAACGTCAGATTTAACGTCAGGTGAAAAAGTTTGTACGCGGTCTACAGCCATTAATTCTTGACCGATTTTCATCAAATTTTCACAGAATGTGTATGTTAGGCTCTAGTTGTGCATACCGGTGTCAGTTTGACGTTAAATTCCAAATGCGTATAAAATCGCTTACAGATGAGCTAGAAAGATGATATTTGGACAGAATATAAGTTTCTAGGTTTCCTTATATTTCAGAAGATGAATGTTGTATGACTCATATGACGTGATAAGTTGATAAGTATTTCTTAATTTTACATGTAATTTTTTATATGTTGAAAACATCTGAGCACCTTGAAAATTTAATAGCCTATTTCTTCAGATAGAACATTTTGCATTTCAATAATTTTCATCTATGTCGTGTTTTGACGTCAAACTTGACATCGTCTAAAAATGTTTGTACGCGGTCTACAGCCATTATTTCTGGGCCGATTTTCATCAAAATTTCACAGAATATGTGTATTACACCCTAGTTGTGCTTCCCAGTGTCCGTTTTTCCAAATTCGAAAATTCAAAGGATTTATGCCGAATCCAAGATTCGAACCATTGACGTCAAATTTCAAATGCGTATAAAATCGCTTACAGATGAGCTAGAAAGAATATATTTGAACAAAATATAAGTCTCTAGGTTTTCTTTAGATTTTCAGAAGATGAATGTCGTATGACGTCATATGATGTCATGAGGTGAAATGTAATTTCTAAATTTTACGTGTTAATTTTTATATGTTGAAAACGTCCGAGCACCTTGAAAGTTTAATAGCATATGCTTCAGATGGAACATTTTGCATTTCAATAATTTTCATTTGACTATGACGTGTTTTGACGTCAAACTTGACGTCGTCTAAAAATGTTTGTACGCGGTCTACAACCATTATATCTGGGTCGATTTTCATCAAAATTTCACAGAATATGTATGTTACACTCTAGTTATGCAGTCATTCCAGATTGTCAGTCATCCTTTCTAAAGTGTAAGCACATCAGTTTGTTTCCAATTGGATTTCTTTCTTCTTTTTTTTCTTTTTTTTAATGGACCAAAACTGCTTCTTAAAATAATTGAAATAACACAATCAATAACTTTAAACGATGTATCCTTATCATAACCATTCTTAGTTCAACATAGCACATCAAGCTGAAGGTGAGCTATTCTGATCACTTTGTGTCTCATCTTCTGATGGCAACAATTTGCTTTAAAAGATATATCTTCTGAAACTACTTGTCAGATGCCCATTTGTCGTTTGCAGTGGAAACCAACAAAATTTGATTTTGAAAATTTTTAAAAAGCTGTTCCCTGAAACAAAGAGCCAGAATAATTCAATTTCATCAGTTACAAATTGCCACCTCATGACTATCTACTGTCATTGCTAAAATTAAGTTGTCCCTTAAATTTCTTCGCTTCTGAAACCATTGGTCAAAATTTAATTTTAATTTTCACAAATGGTTACCTCATTGCCTTCTACCATAATTGCTTACTTGAAGTTTATTCCTTAAAAAATGGAGCACCAGATGGTTGGCTAGTTTCCTAATAATCATACTGTTTATATATTTATAAAAAAAAAATCATTGTAACTAATGGTCAGATTTTGATTTCATTTGGCACAATTGGTCACCCACATACCACATTGTTAAAATGAGTTTGATCCTTTGAAAAATAATGTCTTAAGTGGAGGCAGCTAGTTTCTGTATGTACTCTTCATATTTATACATGTACTTAAAATCAAAATCTTTCTCCTGGAGCTAGTGTTCAAAAATATTTTTTCCTAATGATAATCTCATGGTTCTTTCCTGCAATTCTGGAAAATGAGGCCTCCAGATGTTTGACTTATTTTCTTTTAATTATAATCTGTATAAAAACTTTGAACACTTATTGTACCCGATATTTGACATTGGTTACTGCTGAAGGTAACCAGGTCAAATCAAGTGGCCTGAAATGTTATAACTAGGTGTATTGTACTCTGCCCTCTATTGCCCCTTTTTCTTAGTTATTGTCCATTGTTAAAAATTTGTCTTCCTTTCCCAGAGCAATTCTCTTTATATTTAAATTTAGCTGATGATATTTGGTACATGTATCAATGACTTGGAGACAATGTGTCGCGAGCTAATTTTCTATTAGAACCTCTTTTCCTTTCACAGTTAATACCCTTATTTTTAAAAAAAAAATGAGAAAATCTGCAGCATCACATTGTTCCTATTAAAATAGTCTGATGTTGCAAAAAATATTCCAAGGAGAGCTCTTCTCTTCAGAGTATTTGCTCTTTTTTGGAAAATTATATCCATAGTGTTACTTTGATCTTATTTAAGATAGGCTGATGATATATGTTTAATGTATTGACAAATTGTAAAGGATGTTATAATAAATTTTGGAGAATGGCCCTTTACTTTCAGTGTCATTTACCTTTGTCTTCAGCTAAAATCTCTTAAAATTTAAGATAGGCTGGTGATATATGTTTCATGTACCAATAACATGGAACTCTTTGTAAAAATAAAATGTCAACAATGTCAAAAGAAATGTCAAGGTTTTGTTTAATGTTGCCATTATCTGCACTATTACTAAACTGATGTCCCGCAAACTTCAAACATGTGTTTATCCTCATCAGACAAACCAGTAGAAACAGGAACAGTAACTCTTCCAAATATTTTAGCATATATATGGCCCTTTTTGGACTTTGAAAAATGTTAAACCTTTGTTTAACATTGCTTTTATCTCCAGTTTTACTCAAAAGATATCTATGAAACTTCAGACATGTGTTTATCATCATCAGACCAACCAGTAGAAACAGGAACAGTAACTCTTCCAAATATTTTAGCATATATATGGCCCTTTTTGGACTTTGAAAAATGTTAAACTTTTGTTTAACATTGCTATTTCTCCAGTGATGTCCCCCAAACTTCACATATGGCTTGATCATCATGAGATCAACAAGAAGAATCAGGAACTACAACTCTTCCATTTTTTTATATCTATAACCTTTTTTGGGCTTAGAAAAACATTAAAGTTGTGTTTAATTATGCTATTATCTCCACTTTAACTCAATGGATGTCTTCCACTCAATGGATGTCTTCCAAACTACACGCATACATCACATGCATTATCATCACACCAACTAGTAGAAATAGGGACAGTAACTTTTACAAATACTTTTTTTTGCAAATTTATAGCACTTTTTGGATTTAACTTTTTTTAAAGTTTTATTTAAAGTTATATTTTACATTGCTATTATCTTCACTTTCACTCAATGGATGTCTCTCAAAATTCACACATGTGTTTATCAACATCAGACCAACCAGTAGAAACAGGAATGTATGTCCAAGTAGTTACAGGAACAGTAACTCTTAAATATATTTACATATTGTTGGGCCTTTTTGTACTTAAAATGTTAAAATTTGTTTAACATTGCTTTTTTCTCCAACTTCTTTCCATGGATGCCCCTCATAGCCCACACATGAAATTGTATGCCTGTGTTGGAGGTCACACTGTCATGAATTATAAAACAATTATGCCTTTTTTTTCTTTTTTTTTAAAGAATCTTGGTTAAAGTTTTCACACCACCTCATTTTTTCACTTAACCTTTTGAGGTATTGCTTTGAAACTTTAAATACCTGTTTATGATCATGACCTCTATTTGTACATGTCAAGAGTACATAACTCTGTCTTTTGACATAATTATGCCCCTTTTCTGACTTGATTAATCTTTTTATACTAACTCAGTTTTTCACTGAATTCTTTGAGATTTTGCTTTAAAACTTAAAGCACATGCTTATTGTTCATGTGTATATAGTTTGATAATACAGAGTTTCTTATTTTGCCTTTAACTGCAATACTTTTTATTGACAAGCACTCAAATAGTCAAGCGCGCGTTGTCTTACAGACAGCTCTTGTTGAAGGGTAGTAATCTGTTTTAGTTCAGTAAAACAATATATTTTCTCATAATTTTAATTTGTAATATTTTCATTTCAAATATTCACCACTATTCTAAAAAAAAATGTATTTTATAAATGTGATACTAAAATAGTATATTAAACATTGTATATCTGAAGCATCTTGAAAACAAATTTTCTATGCATTCCTATTTTTTTCATGCTGTATATTAAAATTACAAAATTTTTTTTTAATTAAAAAACTTATCAGCAAGACTTTTAAGTAGTCCAGTAACTTAACCAGTAGAACAATCACCCTTTAGGGTTCCCAGGCTGAAGTCTTGGTCTGGCTGCACAATTTTCTCTCTTAGTTATTTGCACCAAACAAGTGATCATTATAGTATCTCCAATGTATATACTGCCTTTTTGTTTATCAGGATCACTATAAATTTGATCTCTGTTATTCTGCAACAAATTCCAAGTTTGCAGGGAATATGTAAAAGTTATTGGTAGGAGACTTTTGTAAGTGGTCTCGGGTTACTGTTCTGGTCTGGCTGCACATTTTTCACACCTTCTTGCATTGAAATTTGTTGTGTCCTCTAAATATGTATATTAGGCCTTTGTTTTCATATTTAAACATATTGTGTGTCTTTCTTCATTTTAAGATTTACTTCAAGTCTTGGAACATGTTTTTTATTTATGCAATTAAATATATATACTTATGTAAACAAGTTCACATCTCAATAAAAGTTATGTAAAGAAAAACAATTTGTTTTCCTGTTAACCCACATAAATTTTATTATCAATTTTTTCTTTGTCGCTGTGCTTATTTCAATGTGCTGCCTCAGGCAGCACTTTTGTACTTGTAGATAATGGAGTATTATTTAGTGACAGCAGCAAGCTTTCACAAAGGTCATGAGCTTTTTCTACATGACGCAAGAGGGAGGCAGTGTGTCCCAACATGTTTGTCTTTTCTTGTGTAAGCAGAGTTTTTTCTGTATGGCAAATGTTATGACAAAATAAATTCTGGAAGAGATCATTGTAACTGGAAGCCACTTGTACTGTACTATCACACATTCATTGAATTGTGTTGGTCAGTTCGTAGACCCATCCAACCTACCAAAACGCTTGAGCTTGAAAGGTAAGTATATGGGTATTCAACACTGTGGCGTTTCTTCAGGCATGATACAGAGCAGTAGCGCAACTGTAGATGGGATCAATTTTGTTAGCCTAGAGTCAGCTTTTACTTTCAAAAATAGGAACTTCCAGATAATAGTGTTCAACAGCTGTTGAAGTTCATTTTGACGGTGAAAAAAATTACATATTTGACATCCACTCCAGGGTTCAAATGGTTTAGGTACGCACAATGGGCCATGTGTTTTAGGTTGTGTGAGGACATTGGATAACTTGGTTAAGTTCATACGTGCACTGGCCATTTCCATTAATCCTGCTGAACCACAGTGCATACAGTTTGACCTTCATAATTTCTCATTTAGAACTTCGAACTTCCCACATGCATTAGTTTTTAGACGGCGATAAGCCGTCTTATGCTGAAAATCGAAATCAGGCCTTGCTAATTTGCATATTTTCCACAACATTTTTAACTGTACCTCTCCGCGCTTAGTGCGGATCCATGCAATGCGATTCTGCACTAACGAATACGAATGGAATATGTTACACAGGCGTTTATATCATAACCGCAACCGCTTTTAGTGTGTTACTGTTTGTTAACATCTTTTCTTTTGCCATTATTTTGCACTGGAAGCATCGATTTTAAGCGTGAAAAAACTATACGTGACATTTCTTAACCAGAACAGCAACCCATCTTACGTACATGAAGATCTACTCCTGTAACAAGAAAAAGTAGTGCTCCGTATGTATGTAATTGACCTAAAGTAGTCCACACAATATTTTGCATGATGGCGAGTTAGGTTCCTCCCAGGGCATTTCTTAACTTTGAAATAGATAGGCAAACATTCTAGTATCTTAAATAATCAAATACCTGGTCAATTTCTACACATACAAAACAACAGATAGAATTCGCTAGTACAAGAGAAAGAGAATGACCGACTAAGGTATGCAGCTCTTTATGAATGAAAGGTTCATGACCTTTACTCCGGATTATTATGTTACAAACAGAACCTCTGTAGCAACAGCGATGGAGTTTTTGTCGTCATGTGACTGCTTCAATAACTTCAGAAACGCTGGGTTTAGAATGTTAATCCCGTCGCCGTCTCTCAGCGCACTGTGCGCTTTGATTGAAATACTTCCAGAAAACAGTGGGTACAGGGTGAAGGAAGATCGCAAAATATAGACACAAGCAGTATACTTCTTGGTTCAAATCCTTTGGCATGCAAACGAAGACGAATTGAAAATCTTTTAAGCCAACGACAGAATCTCTGTCCTATCTGATGATAGGAATGCTGAGACACACATTTTGGCTGATTATATTTCTTTGTCTTTCTTTCGTTTTCTCTCTCTTTTGGTAATATTATCCGTTTTTGTCTGTGTACGTGTGCGTACGACCTTTTTTTTCTTTCTTTCTTCCTCTGTGTGTGTCTTAGTTTATCATTACGTCGTAATACATTCTAAAGACAATCAGATCACTGGAACTCGCCAAGCCTATAACTTTCTATCGCTCGAAATATAAATTAACCAATAATTTTTACGAGAGTATTTTGATGCGTTATGTTAATCCTAATTTAAATGTTCTTGTTCAATTAAATATATGTTCCGTTCAGAAATAACAAAATATGCATATTTCCTCTCTCTTAATCGTTCTCATGCACCCCCCCCCCCTCTCTCTCTCTCTCTCTCTCTCTCTCTCTCTCCCTCTCTTGACGGTTTAACACTTGATCCCAAATTTCAACAGAAATTATGGAAGTATACGAGGCTTTGAAATCGCATAAAATCGTTTGAAAAATCGTTTCTGACAAAACGCTATATATACCCTTTTTTTAAATAGTAATACGATATATTTATATCGTAATGCGAACCTCGAGGCGATATATTTCACTGGATCGTGGCTTTCCTGTTTACGGACTTTTTTTCCCAATAGATAGGCAACATGATCAGCGCTTTTATATAGAAATTACGTTTTTAAGCGTATAAATGTTTGACCTTTTTTAATGGTAAAATTCATCGAAACCGTCGTATTTCACGCGCGATTTGACCGGTAGTAAATAAAACCGTGTGGAAAGAGGGTCGCGCCAATCCGGGACTCGTGTACGAAAGCCGGTGCATTGAAAGGTATATTATTATTTAGTTAATATCGATTTTTTTTATTATTATTTCACATCACTCCTCTCTCACTCACTCACGAACTCTTGAATCCGGAGATTAAACAAATACGTCATTTTCTTATTTAAATCATAATAGGATCTGAAAAAACATTTAGAGATTTCTTTCTTATTTCTAACAAAAGAAACCTTTTCATATACGATTAGAATATTTAATGTGAAATATATACCAAACGTTTAATTGAAAAGCTATGTTGTTGTTAATGATGATGTTGATTTCGTAGTAATCATGTTGCTATTAATACTTTTGAATAAATCGGGATTCGGGGATGTTGTCACAATGCTTCTTTGCATTTTCTATGTAGTTGTTGTTTATGTTATAGAGGTAGTAGTATTTGTAGTAGTACCGTAGTAGTATTAATGTTATGTACTTGGGGCAAAATAACCATCGCACTACGCATACACACGCACACGCTTCACATATCAATTATCACGTAAAGTATATTATTACGTTGTTATGGGTAAACAACAGTCACGGCCATAACCGGACTGAGCAATTATTTCTGTAGAAGGGAAGTGTATATAAGAAGAGAAGTGTGTGTGTATATATATATATAGAGAGAGAGAGAGAGAGAGAGAGAGAGAGAGGGGGGGGTAATTGTTTAATATTATTTTTACAAATACGTGTCTATGGTAAAATAGGTAGGAAGTTCACCATTTTAGTCACTACGAAACCGTCATTGCGTCGTTGATTTAAGCCAAATTCTTTCAAGATGCGTTTCAGGGTCTCTCCGCCGTAACGTTTTGTGACGTAATAAACGCAATACAACTCGCAAACGTTTGACGTCGACTGTTGTAACTGTCCTTCTACGCGTATTTTTTTATCTATCGAGAATGTTTTCAAAAACGACGTTGTTAGATTCCGGGTTATTTCCTATCGAGTCGAAATATTCGTAAGGTCCCTTGTTCGGAAAATAGAACACGACCCAATGCTCTCGGGCCGTCGCTGGAATCCGTGATACAAACGACGAAACGCCTTTTTTCTTCGCGTAGCTGATCGGAAGTACATGATGTAAACATGTAATATGTTTTTAACTTTAATGTCAAACAATTCAACAACAACAAAAAATATAAATAAATAAATACATGTATATTTGGCAAATTTATATATTATGTTTTTTTAAAGAATAAATGTATGAATTATTAAAATTGTGCAATCTAAAGAAAATGTAGCTTAAAATGTATGATTATTGACTATGTGATGCTGATATATTATCCTTACTAAATCTCCTTAAATAAACTTATTCTTCACATACTTTCTTTGCCTTTGCGATGAACATATGATTGCTGTAAATGCTATAAACATGTAATATGTTTTATGCAAATAAAGTATTGTATTGTATATTGTGACCGGACAGTTTCGCAGTATTTTCTACAGGTGATAATTGTTCATGTTAATATTTGAACCGATTTCAGTCCATGTCGCGTCTCCGTCTCTTATGCTCCGTGGGTTCTTGATCCATTTCTCACGATTGCTGTCCGAGCTCCGAGTTCGCTATTTTCCAAGGCTTGGGCTACCGGCGTAAACATTTTCATCACTGGAGGTTGGGAAGTCCGTAGCTTATTTTTGCCTCTTTCAGTCCCTGGACTTTTTTAGTTCACCTTCCAGCTGTTTAAATTTTCGGCGTTCGCTACCTGAACCGACGACATAGCGTCCAAGGTGATCAGATTGAACGTAACCGTCCCCCAAATCTGTGAGATGTTGATACCATTTGTCGTAGTCGGCAACGTAAGGCACCCACTCTTGACGCTTATAACCGTGCACTTCTATGGAGCCCATATTATGTCTTTTTATGTTAATAGTTGAACGTCATCTATCGTTCTTATTTATTTTATAGCGTCGGTAATTTCTCTTTTTCGAGTGGTTTGATTGGTCCTGAAATGTATGCAATTTATTTACACACACACTGTCTCTTGCCTTTATACATTAGGTATATTTGGAATCACCAATCTCTGGGTTGGGTATCTTGCACATCCCTGATAAAATGACTTTTTATCACCGGCTCTGGTCGTGGTCATCTTTCGGGGATAGGCTTCTGCAACTAGTATATTTCTCCATATATGGTTCTGTGACCAGAATTTATTGAAACATCTGTGGTTTTTAAGAGATCTGTTTGTGTTCTCCATGTTTTGTATAAATGGGCTAAAATAAGACATGCGCTCAAGATTTTATAATGCTGAGGTAAACCCGGGAATGTTATTCTTTTATCCAATAAAAAATCAGCGTGGTGTCAACCGTGACTTAAGTTAGATGGCCTTTAGATTATGCTACAACCCATTATTTTGAAACGATTTTAGGCTTTTATCTTTTGGCGTAATTGGTGCTCGAATAATTGTTTATATTTGTATATGATATATAATTCAGTTTTGTTACTTTAGTTTTGTCTACAATGTGGAAATTATTAAATATGTATATTTTCTTGAATTACCACCCTTTAATTATTTTAACCCAGTGGAAATATATAAATCTTCCACATATATAATTTTGTGCGTCTCATCTAATTTGGAAGGAGGATGAGGGTTGTCAGTCAGTCGGTTTGTCACATCGAATCGCCAGGTGTAAAGACAATTTTAAAATAACTACTTTTATTCAGGTAATTACCTAAAAACATTGCAATTGGTATTCTCCGCTGGTGCATATTATGAGTCAGCACATTCAAAACGCCTCCTTGCAATTCTTACGCAGATTGCATTGCGCTATCTGGTGAGTTTGCAAGATTAGAGGTGGCGAACCTGCTGGCCGGGTAGCAGTAAGGAATAATACGTTAAACTCAGTATTTTAGGTAAGGCTACCAACGCACGCAGATGCATTGCACTATCTGGTGTGGGGTAACTTGGTAGGGTTTAGCTTTATATATATTTTTATTTTAGCTGAAGCTCGAGTTGAAACTATAGGACATGCTATAAGTTAGGACTGACGTGACGAATTTTATTTAGGGCCCATTATAATTTCAGTATTAGTTAGGATTGTTGTTTTTTTTATCTCTGATTCTTAAATATTTGAATGTTAATTATTTGAGACAATAATTTGTTGTAACAATCATTTTTTTTAAATCGGCCTTGTATATATTCCATAGCTTAATTTTAATTTATATAATCATACGACCAGGAGAGTCACAAGGAAAATGAAGTTTCATATCAATGATAACTCAGACCACTCGGACACGTTACAATTCAAATACCTGGCGTTATTCATTGCGTGTCATTTATCGTTCTTACGTGTTTTTAACAGATTTTTCGATCACCTGCTCCGGCCACAGGAATACGAACGAGTCTTTCCTGAGTTTAATCGCTTGTCGTATGGTTCGCTGTCGGTGCTCGGCTCGGCTCTAAGGTTCCTCGCGGATTATAGTTTTTTCGTAGAGTCGGGTCCTTCCGTAACTGGCGGTATAGTTTAAACATATTTTATTTCAAATTAAGCATTGAAATGGGGTCGGGCCACAAGTTCTAGCAACATTAGTTACGGCCCTTCCCCTATACATTTATTTAACAATAAATAAGGGTACCATTTAACATAATTTGTATGGTACCCAAATCCTGCACATTAAAAAAAAAAAACTGGCGGTAATCGATGAGAAACTGCGCGAGGCCCTGTCTAAAGTCTTTCCTGAGAGGAGGTAATACGTCATTAGCGGCCCTGGGGCTAGCCTCGTCAACTGATAACCTTCGTTCGAGTAACTGTTTAATCTTTCTTCAGATTGCTCCGTTCGCGAGTCTCTGAGAGGTAGTTTAAATCGTTTCTTCCATACATTTTGTCTTAAACGCTCCTTTTCCTCATTATCTATCCAACGTTGCCCAGCAGGCCCGAGTCTCCCTACCTTATCGGCGGCATTACCATCTACTGTCTCAGTATCCGATATATCAGCACATTCCTCACGAGACCGTTTGACGGGATAGTTTTTTTTTCGAATATGTTGCAAATATGCAAACGTTCTTCTTCCGGGGTATTTGATCTCAAATCCACTATCAAGTATCCGCACGGTTTAACCCTTTTTATGAAATGTTGCTATTTGTAGGATATATTCGTCTGGCCAACGTTGACTGTTGCTGTCTGTCAATAGGGTTATTGAACAAGGTCAAGTATTGGTTATTGAGCGCTATGTCTCTGCACGCCTTACCTTGAGGAAGCACATTTTGGGTTAAATAAATTACGGGTAGGTTTCTGTGATGCCTTCCCTTGGTGAAAAGATCAGCTATTCTCTGATCGCATTTCGCTTCCGTCATCAAGTCGTCGCACATGATCAAATTTCTTTTCATCGTGTCTACGTAGGTTCGTTTATATAGTCCGGAATTCCACAAACAACCTCGATCGTTGAAAAACGACGCTGTAGGTCCTCGTACAATCGTTGCCATTGACCGAAACACCAGATTATACTTTCCGGCGAGGGTTGTATCAGGTTTGAAAAGAATAACTTTTTTACCCATTCCGTTTTACCGCTCCCGCTAGGGCCCGACACCATCATGGAAAAGGGAGTTTAACTATCATCGAATCAGACGCGCGGTAAAGGATTTGTGTTTCACCAATCTGTCCCCTACCGTGCAAATAACGTTTATTCCCTAACAAAGCATAATTTATCGAAAACAAACGACGGCAAAAAGAAAAATCCATCGTGAAAACTTTTCTTTTTCAATCTCAACAGGTATATTTCCGTTTTTCCATACTTTTGTCGTGGTAGAGTTGGGGCTAGTGGGTGATGATGATATGAGGTGGTTGGGTGGTGGTGATACAGGGTGGTAGTTGGTGAGTGGTGGTGACTGGAGGTTGTGAGTGACGGTGGTGAGTGGTGAAGGTAGTGAGTGATGGTGTTGATTGTGGTGAGTGGTGGTGGTGGTGAGTGAAGGTGGTAAGTGGATGTGGTGAGTTGTGGTGGTGAGCGTTGGAGATAGTAAGTGGTGAGTGAAGGTGGTGGAGGTAGTGAGAGGAGGTGGTGAGTGATGGTTGAGGTGGTGAGTGGATTTGGTGAATGGTAGAGGTGGTGAGTGGTGGTGGATGTAGTGAATGGTGGTGGTAAATGGAGGTGGTGAGTGGAGATGGTGGAAGTATTGAGTGGAGGTGGTGGTTAGTGGAGAAGGTGGTAGTGAGTGGAGGTGGTGAGTAGTGGAGGTAGTGATAGGTGGAGGTGGTGAGTGATGGTGGAAGTGGTGAGTGGAGGTGGTGTGTGGTGGAGGAGTGATATGAAATTATAAACAAAAAAAATCGATATTAATTTAATAACAATATACCTTTTAATGCACCGGCTTTCGTACACGAGTCCCGGATTGGCTCTCTTCTCTCTACAAAGACCACGCGGTTTTATTTACTTCCGGTCAAATCGCGCGTGAAATACGTTTTCGATGGATTTTACCATTAAGAAAAGGTCAAAATTTATATTACGATTAAGATTAAGAGAGAGAAATATGCGTATTTTTTTTGGAACGAAACATATTTTATTGAACAAGAACATAAAAAGTGGGAATGACATAACGCATCAAAATACTCTCGAAAAAGTGAATTAAAAGACTACCGACAATAACGCAACAAAAATATTGCATGCATTTATTGAACAATTTATAACCTGTACATGACCAAATTCAACGGTTCCCCCTAAAACCCAAACAATGCGCATATCGATACGCTGGAGAAAATGCATGGCAAAACCGCCTATCTCAAGTAAAACCGATATCGGCCTATATTCTCATTTAGTGCTTGTCTTAGACGGATAAAAACTTCGGCAAGAAAAAAAGTTAGTTGCGCGTTAATGTATTCTGTTTGTACTTTATTGTATCGATCAATTCGGTGGATTACGAAATGCGTTGTAATTAACCGAAATAATTGGTTAACGATTGATTAATTTATATTTCGAGCGTTAGAAGTTTATAGGCTTGGCGAGTTCCAATAATCTGATTGTCCTCAGAATGTATTACGACGTAATGCTAAACTTGCGAATGACTGGTTCATGCATTTAATTTAGACACACACACAGAAAGAAAGAAAGACAAAAAAGTCGTACGCACACAGAAAAAAAAACAGAAAATATTACCAAACAGAGAGAAAACCAAAGAAAGACAAAGAAATATAATCAGCGAAAATGCGTGTATACTGATAAAAGAAAATGCGCTGAGAGAGCAAAAAATATAAATACTAAATCATAAGGTATACTGATGAAAAATAATGATATTGAACGATTCTTAAGTATATAAATCTTTATTAAAGTCTCATCATGGTTACAGGATTAATACAAATAAAGACTATGTAATTACATATCAAGTATTAACACGCCGCGAATCTATACCGCTACGGGTGTATCTGCTAAACGTTAAGCGCCAATGAAAAAGACATAATATAAAAGGGTAAGAATCTCCAGCAATAATTACCAATAATTGGGAACGCGTGGAGAGTCACGCTTCTGAAGGTGATACACGTGTTCAAGAGTTCACCTTTGTTTGAGTATTTGTAACTCCTTAATTCGATACATGTTTCAACTTGGATTTCTACGGTAGTAGAAATGTATTTCCCTCAGAGATTAATTTTGTGTTAATACACGATTTGGTCATCTTCGTTGGCTTTCTACACGTTTCGTATAATGCCATTCTGTACATCTTATAATCGAGAATATGTTTCAAAGATATAAACGTTTTTTCCACTAGGAACTGGTATGTATCGTTGCATACGTGAGCGGGTAAAACGTCCATGTTTTCAAAGAAAAGAGAAAGAAAGAGAGACGTATAAAGGTTACACCAACATCTGTCACCGTAGACATGCGTACAGACAAATCGCGTGACCTCGTTCAAAAGGGTGTATCCGGGGATTAAGTTATTGATTGATGACGTCATAGTATTCTGTCTCATATTTTAGCTTTTGTGATCACCCTGCGTCCGTCGTCGTGCGTCGTCCGTCGTCAACAATTTGATTTAAACGACAACTCACCTGAAACAACTGGACATAATTTGATTAAATTTTGCAGGGGTGATCTTGGTTGAACTTTAACAAAAGTTGCTAAAATAAACTTGACCAATGTAAAACTCTGGTTGCCATGGCAACGGAAAGATAAAATATGAAAACTTTAAAATCATCTTCTTCAAAACTACTGGTCAGATTTCAAAATATTTTAGTACAGATGTTCCTTGGGTAACCGACCCTCTGCCAAGATTGCTAAAATTATTTCGATTCATGAAAGAACATGGCCGCCAGGGGCGGGGCTAAATTATATGTATATAGTAAAAGCTTTTAAACTACATCTCCTCTTAAACCACTGGATAACATTTGATTAAATTTGGCATGGGTTGAACCTTCACAAAAGTTGCTAAAATAAAGTTGATCCATGTTGAACTCTGGTTGCCATGGCAACGGAAAGAACAAAAAAAGAAAACTTTAAAAATCATCTCCTTAAAAACTACTGGCCAGATTTCATTTTTTTTAGTACAAATGTTCCTTGGGTAACACTATACTAAGTGAGCGATCTAGTGCCTCTATGGCCCTCTTGTTTGTCATGATCGCATCGCCGCAGGCACCACAGGTGGGGTCGGATATTATGTCGTTTATTGATGACGTCATAGCGTGCTTTCAATTACCCAATTCATGCAACTAGGCAGCCCGTTTTTTATACACTACTATTGATGTATTCTCCCACGGGGTTTTCCGCACTGAATCCATATTAAGTGATCCTCTTTCTGTTGTTTATATGCGATTTTAACTGAATTATTCCATAAAGGTTTAGAATGTTTATTAAACTTTGATATTGGCAAGACCTTTTCAAAGCAAGTATTTATACAGTTTGTAATGTGATAATATAGTGATTCTATAAATGCAGTATTATTTTCACTTTTATTAAGTTAATATTACACAATTCTGGAACAACAATTCAGCAAACCCAGACAACTGCTCTTTAGTACATTTGTTCCAAGCTACATGTGATTTGCATGGCAGCGATAAGGTACATGTTGTTATGAAGATAAAACTGTATTAGAAGGAAAATTAACCTTTGAAGTGTGTTTAGAAAGTTTAAAAAAAAAATAATAATAATTAAAGCCCAGGTCCCTCAGGTTATACTGTGGAGTTCTTTAATTGGGGGCAGACATTGGATACCACTTAATAAGTTCTTTAAATTCTGCTTTTGCTAGTGGAGAACTGTCGACATCTCAAAAACAAGGAGTAATAACATGTATTCCTGAAGGAAATAAAGATAAAAGTTATTTTAAAAAAAATGGAGACCAATTTCATTGTTACATGTGTCTTACAAAATTGCTTCAGCAACAATATCCAATAGACTGAAAAAAATACTAGACAAAATAATTCATGAACATCAGTCTGGCTTTGTATCAAATAGATACATAGGAGAAAATATTAGAACAGCATATGACATTTTGTTTTATACCAATAAATATAAGATTCCTGGTTTGCTCTTACTGATAGATTTTGAGAAAGCCTTTGATTCAGTCTCCTGGTCCTTCATAGATAAAGTACTAAATGCGTTTTAACTTTGGTCCTGATTTTAAAAAATGGATAAATATATTTTATAAAAATATTGAATCATGTTGTGTAGTCAATGGGCATTTATCTGAATGGTTCTACCCTGGACGAGGCTGTCGTCAAGGGGATCCGATATCTCCACACATATTTATTTTATGTGCCGAGATACTGGCAATTATGATTCGTTAAAATTCTAATATTAAAGGGATAAAAATAAATGATGTAGAATTTAAAATCTCACAATTTGCAGATAATATATCTTTAGTAACTGATGGCAATGAAAAATCTCTCAAATACTCTCTGAATACCTTAAAACTATATGCCCAAATCTCCGGCCTGAATATAAATATATAGAAAACTAAATTAATATGGATTGGTAGTAATAAAAACAATAGTTATAAGCTATTACCCGAGTTAAATATGAGTTGGGATAAACATTTTACTTTACTTGGTATAAAATTTAGTAGTAATTTAGAAAACATGGAAGAATTGAACTAAAATGCAAAAATCAAGGAAATAAAATCTTTACTTAAATCATGGTCCAGAAGATTACTTACTCCAATTGGAAAAATAATTGTGATAAAGAATCTTGCTTTAGCTAAAATAGTCCATTTGATTTTAGCTCTACCAACACCAAAACAGGAAACATTAACGGAATTAGAAAATATATTTTTTGACTTTTTATGGGATAGAAAACCAGATAAAATAAAAAGAAACATAATATACACAGACTTTTCTCATGGTGGATTAAGAATGATAAATATTTCCTCATTTTGTATCTCACTAAAAACTACATGGATTAGGAAGATGATCATTGAGAATAAAAAATATCTAGAAATTCTGTAATTCAATACCTGACATGTTGAGATTAGGATCAGAAAACATAGCATTAAAAAATAGAAAAAGTTGAAAACCCATTCTGGAGAGATGTATATAAATCCTATAGTTTATTTTGTTCAAACTTAACACCGAAAAACCAAGAAGAATTTAAATGTGAGTTGTTGTTTTTTTGGCATAATAAGAATATAAAGGCCGGAGGAAAAACTATCTTTAAGAAAAAACTACTTGAATTAGGCATATATACTATTAATGATATCTTAAATAATGAAGGATCTTTCTTTTCTTTTGAAGGTTTTTGTAAAAAATATGGTAGGGTTTGCCATTTTCTAGAATATGCTACCCTTATCTCAGCAGTTAAAGAATATCTTATAAAAACAAATATTAAATTAGATTTACAATTAGAACAACCATTTACACCTTTACCACTAGCCATTGTTCTAAGTTCAAAAAAGGGCTGTAGAAAAATCTATGATAGATTGATAAATACAAAACATTATCCTACATCTATTGAAAAATGGCAAAGAGATTTTCAAATGACAATTGATAAAAAAACCTTTTATAGGAATTCAAAGTCCCATTTATTTGAACAAAGGACACAGATCTTCAATGGTTTCAATTTAATCAAAGGATTATTGGCACTAATAACTTGCTAAGAAATGAATATTAAAACTTGCAATAAATGTGCTTACTGTAAACAAGAACCAGATACAATTTTATTTGTCCTATTGTAAAACGTTTCTGGAGAGATTTTGAAATCATGTTAAAGGATAATTGTTTGGATATCTATTTTGAGTTAAACTTAAAAAATATTATTTTTGGAAATGTATACTTCCATAAAAATTTTAACACTATCTTTTAAATATAAAATTATCAAACAATATAATATAGATGAATTTAATTCAATAAAGAATATGAAACCCAATAAAAAATTGGGCCCCTTTTAACCAAAAAAAAAAAAATTTATTATATTTATCATGTTTGTTATTTTGTTTAAAAATTTTTTTTGAATGTTGATGACAACATTATTGTATTACACATTGTTTGTGTATTTGAAGTGTACTACTGCAAAAAAAGTTAATCTTGATATTTAAATACTTTTTTTTCTACTCTTAAAAAAGCAACCTTGTTTATTTTCTACCTAAGAAATATTTGGATACTATGTTAAGAACAATACTGTTACTTTGGGGGGGGGGGGGTTGTTGATATATACAATACTTATGTAATTGAGAATAATGAAATTAATCAATGGTAAGGTTGCTCAACATATCCATCTGTATATCTAGAATTAGAACAGCATCAGTAATTGACATGAATTCAAAATATTGATATTATTTGTCAATGTCTTTTTTTTTTTTAACTTGTAAACCCACATCATTTTCTTGATATTCACTATGTATTTACATTTCTTTGTCAAAACAATATATACAGCAAAATTTTAAAAATGATAAATCAAACCTATCTGGCGATATAATATGCATGTTCTTATATGTATTTATAAGAGTTGTGTATGATTATGAAAATAAACGGGTTGCAGTTGCAATTCCATAAACGACAAAAAAAACATATTGTTATGATGTATAGATGATCGGAGACTAAACAGCAATCATTATCTATTGTTCTGTTCTGTTCAATTATATTTGTTTGCGATCTTTGAATAATAATACAATCTAGCGTTTTTTCTAGAAGGACGGAAGGTGTAACCATCGGTAGTGAGAGCAAAGAGATTATTTGTCTCAAGAAACATGCTTAGACTTAAGTGTCTCCGATCTTCACTGTCATTATATGTCAACATTAACATCTCCACATAATAAGACAATACCATCATCGCAGGTATTGAACAAACTTTGTAGTGTTTCAATACATTCGATGTATTCATCATATGTGTAATTAATAGATGGCATATGTAAGTGCAAATAACATATACGGGAATTTATAAGTATGATTGCATATTTTTTCCCGGTAATTCGACATGAAGGACATGGTATTGGTTCTACTGAGAAACATAGTTCCTTTTTGTACAGAATACCAACATCGCTTTTTCCACACCGCGATAACAGAGAGTTTTCACACACGGTCTGGGAAAGATATTTTGAATGTAATGTACTTAGAAAAGATGCACAATCTGACTTAAGTTTATGCTCCGATATACAAGCAATATCAATACCATACTTATCTAGAAGGTAACTTAACGATCCAGCCGATGACATAATGTCTCGGACGTTCCATGTCATAATATTGCATTTCGGTAAGTCATGTTTGTGAATAGTGTAAAAACAAAAACAAAGTTTCCTACTGTGTAGCCATGATGATGTAATAGACTAAGTCCACAGGATAGTTATCTTAGCGTCTGTCATCACCGGTGACGTTCACATGTATCTGTTGCCAGTTTGCCTCTGAGTAACTACATTTGAAATTATGAAACCTATTTACCATAAATTATTTAACATAATATTTAGCTCTGGTATTATTCCAGACGACTGGACGGTTGGAATAATAAATCCCATTTATAAAAATAAGGTGATGAATCAGACCCAGGAAATTATAGACCAATTACACTCCTAAGTTGCTTAGGAAAGTTATTCACGACAATATTAAATAATCGTCTGATAAAATATGTTGAAAACAATGATATATTGAGCAGTTATCAAGCAGGTTTTAGACAAAACTATTCAACAATTGATAACATATTTATACTGAATATGCTAATAGATTTATTAAATAACTGTAAAAAAAACAACAATTTTTTGTGCTTTCATTGATTTAAAAGGTGCGTTTGATTCGATATCTAGGGCTCTTTTATGGTCAAAACTAAATCACTACAATATAAAAGGAAATTTTTTCAAGGTTGTAAAATATGTACGATAAAGCTAAAAGTTGTGTCCGTGTAAACGATGTAAACTCTCAATACTTTCCATGTGCTATAGGTGTAAGACAAGGTGAAAGTCTTTCTCCTTTGCTATTCTCGCTGTATATTAATGATTTACACGACTATTTTCTTAATAATGATTATGTCAATGGTTTGGAAGTTTCAAAACATGAAAACGACTCAACATTAATAGAGTTTTTGAAGTTGTTTGTTTTATTATACGCCGATGACACTGTATTAATTTCCGAATCAGTAGATGATTTACAAAGAGCATTAGACTGTTATGGAGAATATTGTAAGAAATGGAAACTATCAGTAAATACATCGAAAACAAAAGTACTCATATTAAGTAAATGTAATCGTACAAATCATGAATTCAAAATTTATCAAGATAAACTTGAAACTGTAACTGAGTATAAATATCTAGGTATACTATTTAGTAGAAATGCTTCATTTGTTAAATGTAAGCAACATATTGCCCAACAAGCCACTAAAGCAATGTACTGTTTATTAAAAAGGGCTAAGAGTTTGTGTTTAAGTATCGATTTGGAAAATATTTAAATATTTAGATTAAATAAAACCAATATTACTTTATGGATGTGAATGCTGTGAATAATAATATAATAGAAAAAGTACAACTTAAATTTTTGAAACATATTCTAAATGTCAAATCAAGAACGCCTAATTGCATAGTTTACGGCGAAACAAGTGTAAAACCATTACAAATAGATATAGACACACGCATGATAGCCTTTTGGTCTTCTTTGATTTTACCAAGCAAGACTAAACTCTCTGTCTCTATGTATAAAATAGTTTTGAGTAATTTTTTGTTTTCTGTTAATTTAAAAAAATCATCTTTTAAATGGATAAAACATATAAAAAATATATTTTTAAAATGTGGTTTGAATAATATCTGGATGAATCATAATTTCTGTAATGCTAAATGGATAAAAATGACTGTCAACCTAAAATTGTCAGATTTATATGTGAATGAATGGTATAGCGAAATCAACACGTCAAGAAAGTGTATAACATATAGATTGTTCAAAGAGAAGTTTTGTTTTGAAAATTATTTGATTAAAACCCCCTTAAAATTCTTAAATTATATGATAAAATTTAGAACAAGAAATATTTTGCCAGTAGAAGTAGGCAGTTGAAATAATACCGAATATAACGATAGAAAATGCCCAATATGTACATCTAATAACGTCGGAGATGAATATCACTATTTACTTGAATGTGCCTCTTTGTCATACATAAGAAAACATCTTTTAGATAGATATTATTATAGATTTCCAAACATCATACATTTTGAACAATTAATGCAATCATTTGATAGAAATGAGTTTAAATATAACAAACTATGTAGACTAGTTAAAGAAATAGTGCTTAAGTTTCAAAAAATATAATAGTTCTTTTCTTTTTTCTTTGAATTTTTCTCCTCCCCACAATGATCCAGAATGTTAAGATTATTCTTTTTCTTTTGAAATGATTTTAGAAAACATGTGACTCTACTACAATAATCCATCTCGTTCATTTATATGTTTATTATCTTTGATTTGTAATCATTTTGTCTTCTATACGTTCTTCTATTATGTCGCAATCAGACTTGTAAATTGTAAGTTTGGCTGCTAATTTTCCGCGAGTTGTCTTCATCAGCTTCACTGCAACTGGTTCGACGTTTGTCGATCTTAAGAGATCGAACATACCAGCTCGATTAGTAGACAAAGCTATGTCATCGACATAGTACCTTTGTGTGCGATGTGGTTTAACTCTTTCAAACACAGGCTCATATCTATTTTGATCATAGGCGTTATTGAACTGAGTAGGTTGAGAATATTCTTCTGTCTGTTCGTTTGACCACTGGACATCCATCGCAAAATTTATCTCTTGGAGTATTTTGTCCGTGTGAGACGATAACTGTGATGTTCTCCGTTTGTAGTCTTTTACTTGCAGGAAGTGTAGACCGCAATTGAGTAATTGATGTTGATTCACCTTCACACATTATTCTCGTCGGCGCGTTGCCGCGATAATGAGGTCCAACCGCATTCTCTGCAAAAAAAGTTAAAACAGAGATGTCGCTCTTGTTTTGTAATTGTGGCTTTTGTGTTACGGCAATGGGCTGTTGATCAGTAGTCTGGTTAGTTCTGGTGACATCATTCAAGTTTGGAACCTCTGCTTCACTAACATATGTATTTTGCAATGTTTCAACGTGTCTCTCTAGGGTATCGATTTTCTTGGAATCTATTGACCTTAGACGCTTGTTCACATAAATAATTCTGTAAGAAGTCATGACCTTGGCAGAGTACTGCTATTGGCCGAGCCATGGGTTGTTTTTTTGTTCAAGTATTGTGATTTCTTCAAATAACAGTGATATTTTTGATTTCATTTCTGCAAGTCCATGTTTAATACTGGAGATTAATCTAATCTCTTTCTTCAGTCTGTATAGTTAGTTTCCTCTTGACAAAATATCACACAGAATCTTAGGATCGCCATTATTAAGAACAGAACAGAACAGAACATATCTTTATTACATCCAGGTATACAAGGTATACAGCATGGAGAAATGACAATAAATACATAGTTCAAACTAATTTTACCGGTTCAAGGTTTTGAGTGAGTAGTAATAAACAAGTATTATCGGAAACAGTTGGGAGAAAGAAAGCATTTAAAATTTACAATTTTTTCTATAATTAAGCTAATAGCACTTACATGTATGCGTTGCATTTTTTACATTTTATACTCAATTTCAAATTGTAGCAGAGAGAGAGAGAGAGAGAGAGAGAGAGAGAGAGAGTCAATAAAGTAAAGTGAGGGGGGGGGGGCATTACCAAATATGTATAAACAATTTATGCTAACGATTCATGTACAAATATTTAAAAGTGTATGTTAACAATATAAGCTCAGTGTAAATATATAAAACAGGTGAATGTATGTATATATGAATGAGTGGATGGTTGGATGTGTGTTGATATTGTAGTGGGTGCGTTTCAGATAAGTAGTGAATTATTTTGTTATGTACGTGTGAATAGATTATCTCCACAAAACTTATACATGTAGTCTAACTATAAATAATTATTTGTAGTTCTTCATTTACAAAATATTCAAGTTTAAATTAAGTAAACAAGTAACTGTTAGAGCAACATAGCGAGAGAGGGCGAGGGCATGTTCTACCCAAGCCAGTCTAAAAATAGACTTATCTCTAAAAATAGAACTTATCTACACGCCGTGCAGACTATACACACCACATCATGTATGTGTCTGTGACACAGTGACCCGAGTAGCCATCCTAGACATCAGACGAAAGGTAAGCTTGTTTTTCTATGTGGAATGACAGTTCAATTTATGAATTTACATCACAGATCATTTTCATTACAGTTATTAATGGTTGCATTTAAGGTATGTAGGGTAGCATAGGCATATTTTATAGAACAATTATTTTATTCGCTTCATTATTATTCGAACTAGTTTGCATATATTTGTAAGATCCTGGTAAGATTCGGATCGCAGCAAAGATACAAAATTATTTTCGCTATTGTTGACATTTGTGTTAAATGGATGAGATATATTACTTAGGAAAGTATTTCGTTCATTGTCGAATAAGTTGCAACTTAGTAGATAATGTTGTTCTGAACCTATTTCCCCTTTATTGCAGCATGTGCAGATCCTGTCATTGAGAGGTGTTCCGTCCCAGCGGCCCGTTTCGATTGGAAAATTATGGTTAGCAGTTCTGAATTTGAAGAAAGTCTTTACATCGTTTAATGGTAAGATTTTTATATATGGTTCTAACTGAAGTATTTGCTTAAATGTGTTATAGTTTCGACCTTTATTTGATTGTCTTATCTGCGTCTCCCATTCTTGGATGTATTGATCTACTAGTGTTTGTTTAACTTTCTTATGCAAGTTAATAGGAAAAGGCAATGTACCTTGATTCAACCAAATGTAAGAGTTTCCAGTTCTGTCTAAAATATTTTTTATTTTATTTATCCATTTTGAGTTTAAGTTTATTGAGTTGTACATGTAATTATAAATGCGGAATGATAGTTTATCTTGTTCTCCAGTTACGAGGCGCGACCAGAAAGCGATCATGCGACTCTTAATTGTGACGGAAACCGGATATCGACCTAGTTCACCGTGTAACATGTAGGTAGGTGTACTTTTCCTGCTGCGAGTAATTTTTCTAAGAAAGTCGTTGTGAACTGATTCCAGCATTTCTAAATTTTCGAAACCGAAAATTTCTGAGCCATAAGTAAGAATTGGTATCACAGTGTGGTCGAATAATTTAAGAGAAAGGTCAATTGGGAGATCGGCGTTATATGTTTTGGATAGAAGAAGGAACATAGCTTTTTTTGCTTGTTGTACGATGTGTTTTCTAGCGTTAAGGAATGATTCAGAATTTGAGAACGTGACTCCAAGATAATGATATTGATCTGTTGTTATAATTGGTAAGTTTCCTAGTGAAAAATTTAAATTATTTGTGTTTCGGGAGCCAAAAACTATCACCTTTGTTTTACTCATGTTCACGTTAAGATGCCATTTTTTACAGTATTCGTGGAATGAGTTGAGACAAGCTTGAAAATCCTCGGCTGAATCAGACAAAATAACTGTGTCATCGGCATAAAGTAGCAGTAAGAGTTTAAGCCAGCACGCTTCGTCAGGTACGTCAGTAAGGTTTATGCCCGTGCCACCGTTACTCTGAATATAGTCTTGCAAGTCGTTTAGGAACAGAGAGAAAAGTATGGGCGAGAGATTTTCTCCTTGCCTAAGACCGTTTTCGCATGCAAAGAAGGAGGAAAAAGCGCCGCTATAAGACACGCATGACTTAATGTTGGAGTACATATTATAAATGACTTGAAATACTTTACCGTTAATAGAGTTTGCAAGTAATTTTTTCCATAAACTGATCCTATGAACCTTATCAAAAGCCGCAGAGAAGTCTATAAAAGCGCAATAAATTTTTTTCTTCTTTTGTCTTAAAATGTCAATAATTGAATGGAGGGTAAAGATGTGATCTTGACACGAAAAACCTTTTCTAAACCCAGCTTGATTTGTATTGATTATCTTGTTTGCATTTAAATATTTTGTCAACCGGAGGTTCAGTACAGAAGTAAAAAGTTTCCCGAGACAGCTAAGAATAGTAATGGGCCTGTAGTTGGATGCACAAGTTGGATCACCTTTATTCTTATAGATTGGAACAATAATTCCATTTAGCCAACTGGTAGGTATTATTCCGGTATCCAAGATACAGTTAAAAAGTTTTGTATAGATTGGTAACAAAAGGTCTTTTGTTGTTTTTATATATTCATTTAAAATATTATCATAGGGGCTTGATGCTTTTGAGTTACTAAGTTTATTGATACACTTCAATATTTCTGATGAGCCTATGGGTGCGTTTAAAGTAAGGTTACATTCATCAGTGTTAATCGGTGTGTAAATGCTGGTACTGTCATTGCTATTAACATTTTTGAAATACTCATACATTTCATTTAATGTTGGTGCTGGGGTTTCAGTAGATTTGGGTTTAAGATTGTTTAGAAATTTCCAATACTGTTTAGGTTTATTTGATGCTAATATACGTAGGTATTTTGACTGGTTGAATTTATATTTATTGACATGTTTGTAGACTGTATTTTTGTAAGACTTACTCGCAGAATTCAATTCATTTTTGTTAAAGTTTGTCGGCGACTTTCTGTATTTGTTTTTGCCTTATGGAAACGTTTACGGGCATAATGACATTCAGGACCGAACCAAGGTTTTTTATTATTAAATTTTTTGTATGTTTTCTTTACAGGTGTGAACGAGGACTGTGCTGAGTGATGGAAGATTTGCGAGAGTTCTTGTGTGACATTGTCTACAGTATTTTGAGACTGCGGGAAGGTATCAAGCTGACTGATGACGGAGTTAAGACTATCAATATCAATGTTGTTATGGAATGAGGTCGCATGTTGATTTTCCCATAATGGACGGGATGTGTTACGGTAAGTATCTGTGTCTTTCTTTTCAGCTTTTACGACAATATGCCATTGTACCAGACTATGACCATCAGAGAATAAAGAACAGTCATTGATGACATCAAATTGTAACAAATCTTCAAAACAATCAGCAGTGGATAATACGTAATCAATGACAGATGAGTCTTTAAATGTGAATTTCCCTGTCAGATCATTTCCTGAACGACCGTTTAGAATAAAAAGATTACAATTTCTACAGATATCAATCAGTCTAAAGCCGTGTGTGTTAGTTTTTTGGTCCATGGAGTTCCTTTTCAAAGGAATACCGTTATTTTCCAAAATAGAATGTTTATTAAGTTGTGCCTGCATATCGTCATCGATATCAAATAAGTCGTATAAGAATTGATCAGATGGTAAAAAGTCATTAAGCTCAGCGGTTCTTGAGTTGAAATCACCTGCTATGTATACATATTTGTATTGACTACATACTCGTGCCACAGAGGTTTCAAAAGCGTCAAAATCGTCATTATTGAAAAAGCGCGAGTTTTCAGGTGGTATGTAGACGGCTCCTAAAATTAATTTATCTTCAGAATTAGTTATTAATTTATCAAATGTTAACCATAACACATACTCAGTATGATCTATTTCTAACTGCACATGCTTTGAAAGACTTGATCGAACGTATATGCCTATGCCCCCTGATTTCCTTTTATAATCACGTGATCTTGGGTTGGAGTAAAAAATAAAGTTAGGGATTTCAACTAAATCGTATGTATCAAGATGAGTCTCAGAGACGCAAAATATGTCATATTTGTTCACAACATCAATAAAATCTGGAAAGTTTAATTTTTGTTTTAGTCCGTTTACGTTTAAACAACCAAACTTGATAGGAGACAAGTGTTCATCATGTAACTTCCCCCGCCTGACCTATGCGTTGTTGCTGTTGTTGTTTTTGTTGTTCACAGGTGTTGATGAGCTGTCCCAAGGACGACGGATAGAGGAGTCTGCTGTAGGATCCCGTGCTGGAATGCGGTCACGTGACTGGGACCGCATTATTCCCACGATGAGGTGCGTGCTTTGAGCCTCGACGAGAATGGGACCGCGATTGGTGTCGGTATGGTGGCGATCGAGTGCCTGGCGCTGATCTAGCTGACTCACGTGACGTGGACCGATAGCGATTGTCACGGGATGCTCGGGGACGCTGTGTGAAAGGGATGAATTTTTCATTGTCTGTGTCCGTTACGTTGTTGCGGGACTGGACATGGCCATGGTGACGTTCAGAATGTGTGGCTCGTGCACTAGGGGCGTGTGTTGTGTCCCGGGAGTAAGAAGAATAGGTGTTAACACGATTGCCTGTCAATTTCTTGTCCCAAAGCGGAAACATGTCGGCTTCTACCCGACCGTCTTTGATAATTTTGGAAGGGTAGGCCATACTGACACGACTGTCTGGATTGTTACGTTTTAAATCTTTGAACTTCCCCAAAGGGCTTTACGTGCCTGGACTATTTCTTTAGGAAAATCCTTATTAATGCTGTGTTGTGTGTCCTTAAGTCGGTGTGCTTTGGACAACACGGCCTCTACTGACGTGTAGTCACGGAAAGCAACAATAATCCCCCTGTCGGACCCTCTGGTGAACCTCCCTAAACGATGGGCCCTGTCTATGACTAGGTCATAATGTATCTCAAGGTTATTCTGAATAAAATTCGTGATTTTTAAGCGACAGTTTTCAAATTTTTCTTCTCTGAATCCCAGGAAAATGAGGTTGTTGCGTCGGCTGCGTGCTTCTAGGTCAAGCGATTTGTATTCAAGGAGCAGGACTCGCTTATCAAGAGTTCCCATGTTGGCCTCAACGTCGTTGACCTTGTTTTTTATTTGTAAACACTGCTCTTGCAGTGAAAAGCAGACATAGCATTCGGAGCTTCCTTTAGCTTGTGTGGTTCTCCGTTGTATCAGTGAACCATCAGGACATTTGTCCTTGTCAAACAGTTTGTCCACATAAGATAGCTTTGGCAGATTGTATAATTCCTTATCAAGCATGTAAAAGAACTGCTGGTTAGATATTGACTTGCTATCTGAGATTGACTGTGACCATCATCATAAAATACACTGGTATTCTGACTTTTACAAGGCGTTTGCATAATTGATATGTTCTCTGGACCATTGAATACACTTAACGGTACAACTGTTAATATCTCAATATCATCACCTCCATAATCCGTGGGGGTCGGGCTGGCTGGGACAGGTGTAAACGAGGGACCTATTGGTGTGCAGAAATCCATTGTCGACTGACTCCTTTGTTTAGAGTCTCTCATTGACAGGGGAGGAAATTCTTAATCATGAAATGTTTCCATATCTGCTAATTACTGTTAACTGAGTTGTTCTCGCTATCAAGGTCCTACCCTGGGGGCACTTATAATGTGTATAATGTTTAGTTCATTCGTATGGGTGAGGTGCTGTTAACATAATACATAACATAACATAACATAACATACTTTATTCGGCATTAAATAGCATACAGCATATTCATAGCCTACAGTACATACAATGTGATGGTATTTAAGTTATCAATACAGTGTTTTTACAGAGAATTATATAATTAGATCAAATAGAGTCCAATAATTGAAATAGCTAGCTGTTTCTTATCTTAAAAGCAAAATAAATATATTTAGAAAGTTTGTTAAGAATAGTATTAGAATTACATGTCATAATCGATATAAATTTTTGCATGCATGGCCAATGGAATTTTCTACAAATTCTTTCTTCTTTAGGAATATTTAAATGTCGACCTTTTTCTATTGCTAAATCATGAGACGAGGTTCTAAATCTTGTGAGAGCAATTCTGTATTTATTCATATTTATACAAGTGAGGTATTTTTCTAACGTAAGGGTATGTTTAAATTTAATATAGTCGGTTAGATTCATTTATGCGCGCATGCCAGTTTTGGTTGAAAATATCTAATATTCTTTGTTTTATAAATTGGAAGTTTATTGTCATGTCATTTTGGTATGTCCATAAGTCAGTCATTCCTAAGTTGTTTAAAATATATTTTACATGCCAGGTCCAATTTAGTCCATAATAGTTGATATTATTTCAGTATCGCTTTTTAACATATTGTAAATTACTTTGATTAGTGAATCGTTTTTTGCGTTTAATACTTTTATCCAGTATTTTATCATTTTAAATTGTCTATATATATTTAATGGATACCTTTCTGTTTCTCCATATAAACAGTCAAGATTAGTATTTTTATTAACGCCTAATATCTTTCTTAAAAATTTACAATGTATAATATCAAGGCTTTTACAATCGTGATATCCAAATATTTCCGCACCGTAGTGTAGAATAGATCCTACCAGTGAGTCGAACAGTTTACATTTATCTTTAATAGTAAGTTCAAGTTGATTATATGTTATAAATAAATTATGCAAAGCTTGTTTTGAATGCTCGGCTATATATTTTTGCGTTCTATACCAGCCACCGTTTTTATATAAAGTAATTCCAAGATATTTAAAAGAATCAGTATTATCTAGGGTAATACACTACGTACAGTTCGACCATCAATGGTGTCAAGGTGCCAACACAACTTCTACAATTGTCGTTTTCTTAGTAAATCTATCTTCATCCTTCTTCACTCTATATTATTATTTTCCTTATGAAAGTGCCGATTAAGTCAATTTGAAACATTAACGTTTCCATATTTGGATAACGCATACATTAATATTAGGTTGGTACGGTCACCAATAAATAAAAAAATAAACTTAATATTTCATTTTTCGTCGATTCACCTCTGAATGAAAAATGCTAGAAAGTATGGTCAATTTTATATTGAACAAAGAAGACACATATTCACAGAATAGAGATACTATTTTGAATTTTAATTTTTGCAATGACATTTGGTTGATGAAAGCTTGCCAGACATTTTTTAAGCCAAATGCTTTAGATCACGTTACGATTACTGATGCTATGGCAATATCTCTAACTTTGCCGCCCATGCTTATTGACATTCTGCTCTTGACATTTTGTTGCTTAGCAACACAATTTTGAATTACTTTTCCTTGTTACAAGTTAATTCTATGTTTGGCAAAGGTGGTAAATTCTAATAAAATAAAGACTATGTGTTTTAAGTAATTACTTTATGAAGCTCACATTAAAAAAAATAATAAAGTGAAATTTTATTTAGCCATACGTTTTGTCACAATGTTAAGGCAATATTATTCAAAAGAAATATTCTGATTCAAAAATTAAAACTTACATCCTTTCCTTTATCAAGGTTACTTATTAAACATATTCTTATACCTTTAGAATACTAGATATGACAGTCCTGAACGAGAAACATTTATTAGCATAAAAAATACTTCTCGTTAATAATGAAAAACAATGTGTAGCTAATTTCAGCATGGTATATAACATACAACTTACAATCATGTAAAACATGCATAGCTTATGATTTTCATAAATTATGGGAAAATGCGGTCCAACTGTTGCTAACAGATCAGCAAGAAACATAAACAGAAAAAAATGATACTTTGAATAGCACAGTTTAGTTTACAGGTTTCAGAATACATGTTATGTATTTTCTACACAGAGCACATGGCCTAATGGATGCACTCTCCTGCTCCTGTGCAACCGCATAGACAATACTAAAGCTTATGATGATGACGGCGATGATGATGACGGCGATGATAATGATAATGATGCATTTAATGTGATCATATTGTTGTAGTTAGTGATGGTGGTGATGTAACGAATGATAATGACCGTGATTAATTATCTTGGTAATGAAAATGTTGTATTTGATGGAAATGGTGTAACGAGTGATAACGTTAATGACGATAAAGATATGCAAATTGTGATGATGATGATGATGATGATGATTCCTTTAATTTTAATAATGATGAAGATCTTTTTAGCACTATATTTGCAATACATGTACTACTTTTATCTGCAGTATCTATCTATTTGCAATACGGTTGCATATTTAAGTGATTTTTTTTATGAATATTACATTATATGAAAACACTGTTCAAGCTACCTCTTAGCTCTTTCAGTTAAACCCAGCCTCTGTATGTACCACGTGCTAGTCTCTGTTAAAGTCGTTATGTATTGTATTCCTTTTTATGTCTTATACTTGAATGTTTGGTTTGGCTTAGCTCAAATCATAAAAAGTGTTTAGAATAAGCACAAGAGCCAAAACTGGCTATTTATGACACGATATACATGACAATTAATTGTTTGTATAATATGTCATCTCTTTTTGTATATACGTTCCCTTGTTTTGTGTTATTTTTTGTTTGTCATGTTGAACTATTTTTTCTACTCGTCACTCATATTTCCAAAGGTTTTCTCTATGAAAACAACACAGTGCGCCCATATCTCGGCTATTCTGTCGTGATCTTTGATACTCACGATTAACTTTTCAGTAACAGTAAACTACAGCGCACTGAGCTTTATTTGGCCACTATACCAGACGATCATTGTGTTTACCCGAGCATTTAAATTATACCCCTTTCTCAGTTCATTTGTATTGTGTATGATACAAATCCTCTTACTTATAAATGGTATTGAGGGAAATCCTGGACCTGTGGATATTAATACAACACTTGTTTCAATTGCGCATAATAACGTATGCAGTCTTTTACTAAAACTAAGTATAATAGAAGCTGAGCTAACACATCACGATATAATCTGCATTACAGGAACTCACCTTGATATGTCTATTACTGATTAAAATATTCTCATTCCTAACTACCAGCCTCCATTACGAAAAGATAGGAATAGGCATGGGGGAGGTGTGGCTATATATGTCAAAGATAATTTACATGCTAAAATCAGAAATGACCTTGATTGTCCAAAACTAGAAATATTATGGGCTGAAATCTTTTCTCAAACAGGTAAATTTTTAATTGGTGTCTTCTATCGACCCCCTAATGAAAATGCAGAGCTTCTAAATCTTCTCTATGATAATTTAACAAAGGCGGCAGATAACAATAATAATATTTTCTTAATTGGTGATTTTAATATTAACATGAATGCAAGTTCTTCGAGAATGTTTAAACAATTATTAAACAGAATAAATATGGTCAATGTAGTCAATGATTTGACAAATTTTACAACTAATGCTGGGACATGTATAGATTTGTGTGTTACAAACAATAGTTCACTTATCAACAATGTTGAAGTATTAACACCAATTTGCAGTACCCATTGTGTTATTAGCTTATATCTAAAATTTTCATGTTTTAAACAAAAGGAATTAAAAATTAGGGTTGGATTTTTAATAATAATATTAATGAGGTTTATTCGAATTTCATAAATGTCATCGAAACTTGCGCATCTCGCAATATTCCCACAAAAACAATACTAGTACGACCAAATGACAAACCGTTTATGAATAATGAAATACGTTTAAAAATGCGTCAGCGGAATAGTTCTCATAGAAAAGCTAAACATTCAAACAATCCTCATCACTGGGAAACTTTTCGCCGTTTGAGAAATGAAGTTATACGCCTTATTCGTTTATCAAAGGAAGCCTATAAATCTAAGCTTTGTTCTCAAATGACGGATGAAACAATACCTCCCGGCAAATGGTGGCGTATTGCTAAATCTATTGCTAATTAAATAAATCAAACCAAAGTAAACCTCCCATAAAAACAAATGGCCTGATCTTAACACATCCAACCGATAAAGCAGAAGCCTTCAACAAATACTTTTGCTCAGTTTCAAATATTCAGGAAGAACCTACTTTAACAGATATACAAGATCGCACCAATCAAAGAATAGAAAATATTACTGTCACAGAAAGCGAAGTAAATGATCAGCTACGAATATTAAATCCAGCCAAACCTTCGGGCCCAGACAATATTAGTTCACGCCTCTTAAAAGAAATCCGACCATCTATAACAGCCCCACTTACTAAACTATTCAATCTTTCGCTATCGCTCAACCAACTTCCATACCATTGGAAACGATCTCATGTTACACCTATATATAAAGGCACGGGAGACCCGTCCTTACCCCAAAATTACAGACCTATATCACTTACCTGTCTTATATGCAAAATACTTGAGAAAATTATATTTAAACACTTATTCAACTTTGTTAAAAGTAACAACCTTCTTAGTAAACATCAATCTGGTTTTCAACCAAACGACTCCACTGTTAACCAATTAATTGATATATACAATACTGTTTTAAGTAACCTTGATAAAGGAAAGGATGTAAGATTTGTCTTTTGTGATGTTGCAAAAGCATTTGATAAGGTGTGGCATAAAGGTCTTCTTTTGAAACTTAAAAAATATGGTATAAATGGCAGTTTATTGAAGTGGATAGAAAATTACATATGCGACAGAGAACAAAAAGTAGTTATTGACGGATTCTCATCAAATTATGCAGTCTTACGATCAGGAGTGCCTCAGGGCTCAGTCCTTGGACCATTTTGCTTTATTCTTTACATTAATGATATTGTTGATGACATAGAAAATGAAATTAGACTTTTCGCAGATGACACATCACTTTTCGTAGTTGTAAATAAAGAGTTTGAAGAAATATCTGCCTCGTCATTAACAAACGATTTAAGCAAAATTCAAAACTGGAGTAAACAATGGGCGGTTACCTTTAATCAACTAAAGACGAAAACTCTCACATTTACTAGGAAACAGAATTCCCATCCTCCTATTTATTTTTCAAATACACCTGTTGAGGAAGTACAATCTCATACTCACCTTGGTTTAACTTTTCAGTCAAATGCAACTTGGTCTTCCCACATTGAGAATATATATACAAAATCTTGCAGTCGATTATATAACCTAAGAACAATCAAATACACGGTTGACATTAAAAAGAGTCCTTTCTTTTAGTTTTTGGCCAAATTGAAGCCGCGAGAATAATTACTGGCCTGAGGCGAAATTCATCGAGATCATGTTTATATAGAGAGTTAGGTATCGAACCGTTATATATCAGACGTGAAAATCATAAGTTAATAATAATATATAAAATTTTAAACGGTTTATGTCCTCAATACATGTCTGAGTTAATTCTCCATTATTTACCTAATGAGTCTATATACAACCTTAGATCTATGGGACACCGTCTCAAGACCCCACAATGTAGAACTACTTCATAGTTTAACAGTTTCCTCCCTAGTACTTTAAGATCTTGGAATTCATTACCTGGAGTTATTAAATCAGCAACTTCAGTTGACAGTTTCAAAAATGCACTCCATAAGCACAGAAATCTATCAAAACCTCCTGTATACTACAGTCTAGGAAACCGAAAGAATAATGTTATAATATGTCAACTTAGAATCAATGCAAGCAATTTAAATAAACACCTATTTGACCACTCACTATCCCAAACAGCGGCATGTCCAAAATGTTCCTATCACTGCGAGGATAATTTTCACTTCTTACTTATATGTCCAGCTTATATGGCATCTAGACAAATTATGAAACATAACATTACGGAGTTAGGTAAAGTGGAAGAATTAACAGTTAACCTATTGTTAAATGGTGATGATCGTCTTGACAATAAAACTCTTCTTAAAATACATGAAGTGGTTGCCAGCTTTATACACCAGACACGGAGATATGAGTGACAATTGTTTTTTCTTTTTTTTTTTCCCCCTTTTTCTTTCTATAAATTTATACATTTCATTCTCTATAATATTCTCTCTAATGAATAACGTTAGCTATGAATATTTATAATAGATACATAATCTAACATGGTTATTTGTCATTTCAATAACATCTTTGTTCTACTCATACTGGTTACATGTTGTACCATTACATATATCTTAAGTTTGTATTAGATTTGCTATTTTGTAACCATAACTTTGTAAATGACATTTTATTATAAAAACATTTTAGTATAAAAACATGTCATGATGTTTAAATTTAATATAATAATTACCTGTATTCAATCCTATTCATTCTTGAATAAAATATGTATTAAACAAACAAAAAAAGATATGGCCGTATGGGTACTATTAAGTGTTGCGGTCCGTCTCCAAGCATATGCAACATGTTATGGAGTTTATATTGAAGCTGGCCTGAAAGAAAATGAACATAACTGATGAGGTAACGATTTAAGCACCAGGAATCACGTTGTATTATTTTGGTTCTTTTGATATAATATCTAAGTTTTTGTAAGCATAAGGCGCCCGGTATGATAGATTTTTTTCATTCAAAAATACTTAATCCCAAATTAAAATAGTATATTTATCCCTTCCCGACTAATGTAAATTCAGGTTGAGTAGGTATATACGGACAATATTTTATATTCTAAAATGACTTAAAGTTTTGTCATAACTTTTGTTAAAACTAATAACATTTCAAATACGATTTAACAAAAATATATAGGCAAAATACTTTTATAAAGAGTTTGAATCTTTTGTAAAAACATATGCTCATACTGAAAAATTATAGGATACAGCATATCCCTAATGTACCTTAGAACGCCAAGAATGCGTCAGATGGTTCTACGATTTACAAAATGTTGATGGGGCATTTTCTGCCGAATTTAATTGTTCATCCACATGAATCATGGCTAGGTATGTGTCTCATCTTTCAAAATATTTATCACAAAATTTACATTTCAACGCATGGATTTAATAAATGTACTGTTAATAACTTTGACAAGGGGGGATTAGGGACCTTCGGACATGCTCCCTCTGTATTTTATTTTATTTTATTTTATTTATTTATTTATTTTTATATATCATATTAAGTTAATATGCTTATTACCAATAATCAATAGCAAAATATTTCCTAAATAGGATACGTCATAGTACATAGTTTTCATATGTCTGAAATGAGACATTTTAATGTACATGCTTTAAATGAGAAAAAGAAAGCGTAAAATTAAATGATATATTGTTGTTTTTTTTTTGGTTTTTTTTTAGATTTTGCATATAGGTGTCTTTTAAGGCAAACAACAGAATAATTTTGTTTATTTTCTAGTTCTCCAAGTGCCCATTAGGGTGGGATTACCATAATTTAGGTAATATATTTTGATTGAAACTTGAATTATATATATCAAAGTCTCAAGTGATACAATAATGTTGCTTTACAATAGCGTATACCTATAGTGAAAACCCATGTAATTGAATAACCGCTGTGTAATTAAATGTCTTTAAACCATTTCCGGCACTAAATATACGCGTATATTTATTCATAAATACTTGTACATACACATGTACATGTACATGATTCGTGTCCACGAAAAGTGTTATCTGCACTAATATATGCAGCGCGCTGAAGGGCTCGCTTGCGAGTTCGAAACCAGATGTAGTATTGCTTTAATATTTGAGCCCTATTCAATTTACCTTTAAAAATAAAATAGATAAAATGGGAAAGAAATCCATACATAAATAAAAAGTATTAAAGTGATCAATTAACGCTTCCGTACTTCCATAATAAAAAATTTTTAATAATCATCTCTGCAAGTTAACTAGACATCATGTAACAAATAGCATGCTTCTTCAACAGGACATGATCTTTATTAACCTTATATCGTTAAGAAGCCAAACGCTATTTTGATACAACACAACATGGTGCTCTTTTGACACGGCATTTTCTTTACTTAACAAACATAAGGAGTAATCGAAAAAATCATATAAATGTTGTTAACCTAAGACATTAAGGGCGTTCCATAATAATACGTTTATAAAAGCGGATACACAAACCGTAGAATTTCGCTTTAATTTCATTGTTGTATATTAGTTTATGCCCTCCGGTAAGAGTGCTGTCTGACACTGTGAAAGTGTTGTGCTTTGATTACAAAATATTTGTTATTTGACATTATTTCAACTAATAACTACGTAAAAGCATCCATTCGTAAAATAATTTCCAAAAAGACAAAATTTCGGTATGAATTAGTCACCAACCTTTTTGATATGATGGAGTGTCTGATCCTTAAAAGTGAACTGTTGTTCATTTAATTAAACACAGTTCTTTTAATTTAAGTGCCAAATGTCAACAAAGAATGCAATTAGTGGCATTTTGTGCGGAAATAGAAAAAGGAAAGACATTTGAGGAACTGTTTAAAACGCGATTAAACTTCCAATTCAGAATATTTGCGTTGCATTTCATTGCTCATTCTCCCTTGGTTGGCTCAAAATGAAGTTAAGAAAAATGTCAACAAATATTTTAAGAATCCCTTGGTAAATATCGCAAATATCAAAGCTATTCGTTATCTTCAGAAAACATAAAAAAACACTTATTCTCGTGTTACAAACGTACGTAGTATTTGCAGATGTTATATTTAGACCAGTACAAATGAGTTTAATACGGGTGTTTCACGTATGAAAATGGAACTTTAAATTTAACATTGTGTAGAATGATTATTCATACCAAGAAAACAGTACAAAAAAGAGGGTCACAGTTGGCCCTAGATCGCTCATCAGAGTATAGTAGCTTATTTGAAATCATTCAATTTACTTGATTTTACGTAGTTATCTCAGCAGCAACCAGATCAAAGTCGTTACAAAGAATTTTTAAGTTAGTCAATCGTATGGAGTTCTCGTTTTTCAGGGGATTAAAAATGCTTAAGCAATTATGGTATTGGACCATGAGGTTATCATAAGTGCAAAACAAGAATTAATTCTAAACTAGATTTCCTTCGTTGATACGAATGATAGGACTTTCTGCTAAATTTGTCAAACGTAAGAGCTTAATATTGTTTGGCAAAATTAACTAAACATCAATTCCTATTTTGACACCACTTTCTTACAAGTTGACCAATTTCACTACTCTAGCTACCAAAACAAATGTCTTTAAAATCAATTCAATCCGATTGTAATATATTTGGGTCTATCATAAAGTACACGAATTTTGTTATTTGCATTACTCCGTGATTCTTGGGTCAATCATAAAACTTAAAGCATCAAAAACGACCAAACATTGCTCTACAAAGAACACACATTCTGTGAACTTTTAATGAAAATAGGTCCAAAAATAATGGCTGTAGACGGCGTGCAAACTTTTGCACCTGACGTAAAATCTGACGTTATATGACGTCATATGAATCAGAAATTCATTGCATTTGATAGCTCATGGTTAGAAATATAGGCTAGGCCATTAAATTTTTCATTGTTCTGGGCCATTGGCAACACATCGAAATTAACACAAATATTAGAGGAAGTAAAAAACAAAATGAGGAAGAAAAATAAGGACTAGATTTTTTTGTTGATACGAATGATATGACTTTCTACTAACATTGTCAAATGTAAAGATTAATACCGTTAGAAGAATATATATTGAATTCCCTACCTTTTACTGTTTTTCGTATGGAGTTCTCATGCATGAACTTTGTAAAGTAAGCCAAATCTTAATTTTGATATCGCTTTCTTATAACTTGACCAATTTTAGTATTCTAGGTACCAAAATAAATGCCCTGAAAATCCCTACAATTCAATTGTAGCATATTTGGGTCTAGTTTTATAGGTTTTCAAAATATAAGCAATGAAACGTAAACCTCTTAATTCTGCATATCAAAATTCTAAATGAGTAAATGCTACCATGCAATAGAATCGTCGACGCGTGTAGCTTCGTGAGTTAAATTTCAATAATGCGTGTACATACGATCGAGACAACTGTATTACACAAACTTACTCTATTTGGCTCTTTTAGCTAACGAACAAAATAGCTTGCAGCGTCTTGAACGGAAGACATATGTTTATCATTTTGTTTCAAACGTCTACACTTAAACACGCTCATGGTATCTCAAGCTGGCAATTAAATTACATTGTACACTACTATAACATATATTTTCACATAGCTTATCATTTATCATAAATTTGGAATATAGCTTGTACAAAATTTATCGATTGATGCAACAATAAAGTCGGGAAATTGCAATGTTTCAACAACGGTCTAAATGACATGTGTCAAAACGCTCAAAGGATTATGGGTAACGCAATACTGCAACTGATATGTATAAATAACGTAAATAAAATGATTTGACACAACATTAAATTATTGTCAACAATTGTTTAGTTTGTTTGTTGGTTGGTTGGTTTTAACGTCCTACCGACAGTATTTCGGTCATTTGGAGACGATGTCTACTTGATGCAGTTATATTGCTGCCACACTGCAGTATCACACCGTAGACATGTGGCATGATACCACATTATCCTGATAACGAGCCAACCAGTCCTGCAACTACCCTTATATGCTGAGTGTCAAGGAAGGGAGCTATAACAGTACCATTTTTACGACTTTGGTATGTCGCAGCTGGGGATCGAACCCACGACCCCGCTCCCGAGGCGGACGCTCTAACCACTCGGCCACCGGGAACGGTACACTTGTTTAGCTAGTAATATCAATATGATATAAGTAAAAAGTATTTTTGCAATTAATAGACTAATACATATCTGTAAACTTACATTTTCCGAAAATGCTTCAATAAAGAATATTGATCACATACGCCGTCATCCAAGCCATCGAGAATGATTTATATAAGTTGTTTGAACTATACTAGCACAATCATAACTTGGAATGGCGAGCTCCGAAATGAATTTCGGCGTTGATTAATTGGTTAATTACAAGAGATGAATGATTTAGTAGAACCACTGTACACAGCCATTAAAAAATTAAGTCGTGCTGTTATATAAATGATAATACCTCTATTTGTAAGAAGGCTGACTGTTTTGATACAAAATGTTTTGAGGTAGAGAAAAGGGATTTAGATTCAATAAATTAACGGTATATAATAGACTCAATTCAAATACTTCTCGTTGTACAATGCTTAACATCTAAAATACTAATACGTAAGAAACATAGACTATATGAGAAAAAGAAGATAACAGAAATTGAACGGTGCTCCATAATAAACCATATTTTTGAAGATTTG
>CM037780.1:16132853-16157473 GCA_021229015.1 Solen grandis | reverse complement strand
GTGATAGGCATTTTTCATGACACTGTCGCCAAAATGGGGTTTTTCCCCTTCAAAATTTCAATTTAAGGGAAAATCATTCGGAAGGGGGGTTTTGTAAACCAAAATCTGCATCGAAATTGAAAAATTTTTAAACAAGTTATATTTCTAAGTCCTAGTAGGAAACAGCATAATTTTCAACTAAAGTGCTAGATAAAGCAGAAAGCAGTGTATCCAAATCTTCACAAAATTGTGATAAGCATTTCTATGAGTTCTGTATGTCTTTTTGGTGTTTCGCAAATGCACTACTCATAAACTGTCTAACTGCACTGTCAAGATCCTTTTTGAGTAAATCTGGGAAATTTAAATAAAAATAAACCCGCGTTACTCATGTGACTTAACAATTTTTTAAGCCCCTTTTTTATGAAGACATGACTACTATCAGCTAAAACATTTGATTTCCTCTCTAATAAATAGCTTTTCAGCGAAAATTTAATATGCTGACAACCCGAAAACCCCACATCACAGTGATGTCTTTGCAAGGCCTTTTCCATGCTGCCCAAATTTTTTAATGTTTGAACACTTTTTTATTAGCAAGTTTTCCGGCCAATTTCGTGTTCTGGTTCTGGGCAAGCACCCCAAGATAGTTTATTGCATGTTAAATCCCATTTCAAAACCCGTTTAATGAACTTTTACAGATCTATAAGCATACGCTAGATGACTTTGGCAAAATAACAAAAAGGGTGACTTAGTCCACTGGTCTTGAATTGATTGATATTTAAAGTGCTTTACACTTGTGTAGTCATTAGAGAGGGAAATTTTTGGTCGCAAACAGTCGTGAAATTTTTTTTCTCTGAAAAATTTCTTCAGGATAGCGCCAAGAGCAGAACAATGGTCAGTTTTTCATTTACAATTTTAAATGCCCCTGTCTAATTATTTGAATTTTGTTTCGGTATGTGCGCACATTTCTCCAAAAGGGGGCAGACTTATGATTTCTATGTCAACGGGGTTTAGTAATTTTGTCCGAATTCAAATATGAAAACCCTTTTTGATACCGGAAATAATATTTACGATCGTCATAGTTTGTCGGTAAATTCCCCTCCCGCCTCTTGTTCAGAGCTGTAGAATGTCAGGCTTCTTTTGATGGCTTATCCCATGGGCCAGTGGGTGCCCGTGGCCTGATTTGTACTGCTTTTGCCTCATGTGACGGTTTGGCAGTTTGAACCGAAGGCACTCCCTTTGCTTTAAATATTGGGAATCTTCTTGCTGTTGTTTTTATACATTGTGATGATTCATTCAACCCATGTTTAAAATTTTGGAATCGGGGTATGAAGTTCCATATGTGGGGAAAAACTGCCCCCTTGGGAAAACTGCTCTCTGTTAGTGAAGTCAAAATGGAGTACATTCCCCCCCCTTTTATAAATATCTCAAACTTTAATATTTTCGTAGTGTATGCCAAAAAAAACTCAGTATCATCCGTTTTTGTTGTCCACCCCTCAACAGGTAATTCATCAGCCGCATGTTCACGGCTCCCAATTCTTCGACATATATGCAGGGAAGGAAGTTTACATCAGTTTTAAAAATGAGAGTTTCTTTGTCGGTTTGCCCTGAGCAAATTATGATTTTTTCCCGTCTGTTTGGCATTGTTGCTTGATTTTTCGTTAGAATTGGGAATGTGAATTGCTTTTCTGGACTTTCCCTTCATGGTAAAATTGCTTTTGGACCCAAATGTGTATGATTTTACATTGGATTTGTCATAGAAATTTTGTCACCAAAAAAAATGTCTAAAATTTTACCTGCCCCCACCTTTTTCCATGTTCGATATTGGGAAAACTGTGCGGGTTTTAGGTGACAAAGTCTATTTGGGCCCTCCTGATTCCCATTCATTTCTGATGTCTTTCATATCAATTTTATTTTCTTTCAGGTTTTTAAATTTCCCCCAAAATTCAAAATTTCTTTTGAAAATTCCCTCTTTTTGTAACTCCGGTAATTTCCCTAGGTATTTTTAAAACCTTTGGGGCCCATGTGCAAAGTTAAACCCTTCATTTTCCCAAGTTGCTATTTACTTCACCACTTTCCGCCTGTTAACATATTTCAATTCCAAATTAAGAACTAGTGCTTTTGTTTCCCATCGATAAAGAATGCCGGGAACTCTCGAATACCATTGGTCAAGGGCGACATTCTACTGCCCCAATGCTGCTTAATTACTCGCATGTTTAAGTGGAATTAAGAAACTTAATTCACTTTTCCTGATTTTTTGGGTCTTTGATGATTTTTTTGAGTTTTCTTTGCCACACTTTTACCACCTGAGCACAATATGCTCATGGTGAGTATTGTGACGCCTTTCGTCCCCCCGTCCATATCAGTGCGTCCAGCGTCAACAATTTTTTTAAATGACATCACCTCTGAAACTACTGGGCCAAATTTGATAATATTTCCCCCCCTAGGGGTCACTTGATTTTACATAGACTTAAATGGGAACACTAGAAAAACTTTCTTGTCAGAAACTAAAAGGCCTGGAGTTATGATATTTGGTATGTAATATGGCCTAGTGGATATCTACCAACTTTGTTCACATTGGGGCCCCTGACTTATATATAGACTTATATAGGAGTGTTTTTAAAAAAGATCTTGTCAGAAACCTCAAGATCATGGGTTTAGATATTTGATATGTAATATGGCCTTGTGGATCTGAACCAAGTTTTCAAATCATGGCTCTTGGTATAAATTGGTCCTGTTCTAGGGGTCACCTGATTTTATAGCTATGGCCATCAAAATTTTGACCACAGGTACAGTTTTTGTGTGCAGTTTACGATTATTTTGCTGTACTTCGCATGGATTTTGTATTCAGTTTGACTGTTTTATAAAAGGCAATGAAGGCAAATTTAATCAGGTGAGCGATTCAGGGCCATCATGGCCCTCTTGTTCTGAATTACTACAGGATGGATTTCAATCAACTTCATAGCTGATGCCAACAATGGGTGACTACAATAGCTCATGCTATTCTACGAATAGTCAAGTTTTTACTTTTTTAATTTATACCACTCAATATATTATGGAAGAATTCAATATTGACCTGAGTTTTTTTTTTTTTTTTTTTTTTTTTTTTTTTCAAATTTTATTATCCCCGTCATAGGTGTCAGCAGTCGGGGAACCATCCTGCAAACCACCTTACATTTCAAAAATACATATATATATTTAGATAATAATGGGCAGTAACACATACAATATATTATCACTTTTAATTTAATAAAAGTTTGATTTTTTTTGTATTGTATATTTTGACATGTTGTAATATAAACAAATAACCACTTCATACTTATTAGAATTTGTTAGGAAAAATAAACACAACATACAGGTACATAGCAATTATAAATTAATAATAGTTGTATAATTGACCAATTTTTGGCTTTGAATTGTCAGATAATACCTCCTTGTAAATGCTTTTATGCAAATTTAAAACTTAATTTCAGTCCTTGTGGTGGGGATTATTTTTTTCCTTTTGCATAAATATATGTATCTTTTAAATTCTAAAACAAAATATCATATTCATTTGTACTATCTTCTGAGCCCAAAATAATTAATTTATTGTTAATCTTCTTTTCTAATTTGTTACTTTTTAAAATATCATTTATGTAATCTAACAAAGGTTTAATAAAACAACATTCACAAAAAATGTGCATAAGTGTTTCCTCATGATTATGACAAAAGTACATGAATTCTGGACACAATTTTCATTTTACATAACAATGAATTAGTTGCTAAAAAATTTTATGTATAATTCTAGTTTGAAACCATTGTATATATGTATCTTTTGTACATCTAAATACATAGCTATTAATTTCATTCCAATTTAAGTCAACATCAGTGAAATTATAAGATTCCATTTTAGACGAGAAATAGGTACAGTTTCATTTTTAATCAAAATCTCATATATTGACTTATCATTCATAACAATAAATTTAATGTAACAGTTAATACATGGATAATATAGATACTCTTGTTTAATAGTCATAGGAAATTACTTTTATTGATAAAATGTTTTATTCCAGTAGTAAGAGAATGATATTGTAAAAAATCAATTTTTATTCTATATTTTCTAGTACCTCCCTATTTAAAAAATTGCCATTAATATCTACTATATCTTTAACAAATATCACACATCTGTCATATAATGATTTTATAAATAAAATTTTTGTTTTTATTAGCACAAAATAGATCATTATAAAACAATGGCATATTCAAGAGATCTTCTGTGTTCTTAATATAATATTTTTTAATAAATATAGTATAAGCCTTCAAAAAGTCATTCCAGAAAGCATTTTTAATTTTTTTTCATAGCAAGTTCGCAATATAATCCCCGAAGTTAAAGATTTTGTGTAGATCCAATTGTGTGTTAATTAGTTTAAAACATTTACCACTGGAATTCACAATATATTGTTTTAACCATTTGATTTTTAATCTATGAATATAGCTATCTATATCAACCATTCTAAGTCCACCTTCTTCATAGTTTTTAACAAATACATCATGTTTTATCTTGACTTTCCATCCCATACAAAATTATAAAATAAGATCACTTATGTTTTTTATCATTTTCTTATCTGGAGTTGGCAGATTAATGAAACAATTAGTAAATAATGGCAATAACAAAGATTTTAAAAACAGTAATTCTGCCTATTGGTGTAAGTTTACATCTCTTCCAGTATACTATTGAATTTTTAATTTAATTAATTTCTCGTTAAAACTTATTTCTAAATATTTTATCAAGATTTACATCAAAATTTATTCCAAGGACTCTAAAATGTGTTTCCCCCCATGTTAATTTCCATTTTGTTTTTATGGACTTAGTACTGTATTTTAATGATCCTATCCAAATTAGTTTAGTTTTATCAAAGTTAACTTTTAGTCCTGAAAAACGGGGAAAAATCAGTTAAAGCTTTTAATGCATATTTTAACGATTGTTCAGATCCATCCATAAAAAGGGAAGTATCATCAAAATGAAGATTTGAGAAATAGGATCCCCTTGTCTACGGCCACGTCCCACTGTAAAAAAATGGATAAAAATCCATTAAGTTGAATACATGTGTTAGTATTATGCAGAAAAAGCCTGATCCATTTTATAAACTCATTACTAAAATTGAAGAAAGACAATGTTTTTTCAATGAAGTTAAAAGATAATGTATCAAAAGCCTTTTCAAAATCTATAAGCATTAATAAACCTGGTATTTTTTTGTCTTCTGTCACTTTCATAATATCATATAACAGTCTGGTATTTTCACTTATTTGCCTACCTTGAACAAAACCAGTTTGTTCTTTTGAGATTAATTTATCTAAAACAGTTTTTAATCTATTAGCTATACTTCCTGGTGCTAGCTTGTAAATAACATTTAAGAGAGTAATAGGCCTCCAATTTTTTAAAAATTGTTTTGGTTTTTTCTCTTTTGGAATGCAAATGATGTTTCCTAGTTTCAAGCTATGAGAAAAAGTCCCTTTTTGAAAAGCAGAATTGATTGCCCTAACAACAAATTGACCAAGTTTATTCCAAAACACTTTGAAGAAGTTTGATGTAAAACCATCACAGCCAGGGCTTTTATCATTTTTCATGTTTTTCAGAGTATAAGATATCTCCTCATATGTCAACTGTCCTTCTAAATTATTTGCCTCATGTAAAGATAATTTTCTGACAGTGCTATCATTTAAAAAAGTGTCTATATCATAAGATTCATTGGCTTTCTCATTTTCATATAGCTTTTTATAATAATTACAAGTTTCATCTAAAATAAGTTTTTGATCATGTATATGTGTTCCATCATCATTTTCTAAAAATGGTATATTTTTGTTTGTGCAATTTGATTTTTCTAAATTTAAAAATATTTTGTACTTTTTTCACCATTTTCATCCATTGAGCTCTACTTCTTATTATTGAACCCTTTTAATTTTTTTATCTCTCAAAGCTTGTAATTCATTTTGTAAGTGTAATAGCTTTTCCTTGTTATTTTCTGTTAAACTGTTTTCCTGTTGAATAATTTTATCTATTAATTCTTCTTCTTTACTTAGATTCTGTTTCTTCTTAAAGCTAGCATATGATATAGTTTTACCTCTTATTTCCATAAGCAAGGTTTCCAAAAAAAGATCATCATCTATAATAAATTGTATCAAGTTGTCATCTATTTCATGAATGTTGTCCAAATTATATATAGGTACACAATATTGCATTTTAATCTTATGAATTAATTCATTCATACAATTTATGAAGTCTATATCATACAATAAGGAATTATTAAATTTCCATAGTCCTTTCCCATGTTTAATTTTATTAAGACATAAATCTATAGAAATAATGGAATGATCAGATCTATAACTATACTCTATATCTGCATTTCTTATACATTGTAATAAATCATCAGTATGTAAGAAAAAATCTAACCTGGCTTGTTGTAATGGATTTATGCGTCTCCATGTATATTTTTTACAAATTTTTATTCATTTCTCAATAGGGATCAATCAGACATCTGGTATCAATAAAACTAAGCAGTGTTTTTCTAGCTCTAATGTTATTATTCATATTTTTATAGTTATAGTAATCTAACTCGGGTCTAAAACTAAATTAAAATCACCACATATTATGTATGGATCATTTTTCTCTAAGGAATCAATCATATGAAATATTTTCTCAAAGAAACCAGGATTATCAGAGTTGGGTGCATATATGTTAATTAAATTAAATGTCATATCATCAAAATCAAGGTTTAAGCTAATGCAACTTCCATTATCATCCGAATATATATGATCTGTCTTGGTGGCTATTTTCTTTCTCAGAAGGATTGCTACTCCTTTAGCATTTGATTTACCATGGTTAAAAAAGCATTGTCCACCCCAGTCAATATATATGTCTTTTTCTATTTCTTTAGTAAAATGATTTCCTGTAAACAAAGTTAAAAGTATTAAACCTGAGTTAAACTTCTAAAGGCTTGCTCTATCTCAACAAATATTAAGGATTTCATCATCTTGTCCAACATCCAACACACAGGAGATAATGATAGTGATCATTTTGTTGTACGAAATGCAATACCCTTTCAGAATTTAATAGTAAAAATGCTTTATTCTAACTAAAGTGTTTCAACGGGAAAAGACCTTAGTTCAGGCAATGTAAAGTCACATTGACAATTTTACCAGCTGATTCCATGAACACTTGAGCTACCTCATACAGCTGCACAAGAGATGCCCACAGCTTAAGAATACCCTTATAGTGATCTTAAGGGGAGACTGTACATTCTCAATTATTTTTTTATGTCAATTAAGCCTTTAATGTGGTTTCCATTGTTTGTTCTTTGTTGTTGCTTTTATGCCCCCAAGATTTGTGATCGGGGGCATATTGTTTTTGCCCTGTCTGTTTGTTGGTTTGTTTGTTTGTTGGTTTGTTAGCAACTTTAGCTTTGGGACATTACTTGAAAACCATGCAAGGTATTGATTTGAAACTTCATATATGAATAGAATGTGACTAGGAGAAGACTAAGAACCATAACTCTGTCTGGCCCAAGTTTGGAATTATCTCCATTTTTTTCTTCTTCAATTTTTTTCAGAAGCTTAACTCATAAAATATACAAGGTATTGATTTGAAAGTCAAAGAGATTGGGAAGTGCAATAACTAAGAACCTTAACTCTACATGGACCAGTTTTTTAATTATCTCCCTTTATTAGCTCACATGAGCGCGAAGTGCTTATGGTGAGCTATTAGGGTCCCTCCGTCGTCAAAAATTTGCTTTATATCTTTAAATCTTCTCTGAAACCTCTGGACAGAATTTAATTAAACTTGGCAGGGATGATCCTTTTTGGGGAACCTTCACAACAGTTGCTAAAATAAAAATTGATCCCTGTAGAACTCTGGTTGCCAAAGCGACAGAAAGAAAAAAATATGAAAACTTTGAAAATAATCTCCTTCAAAACTATTGGCCAGATATCAAAGTGGTTTATGACAGATGTTCCTTGGGTAACCCTCTAAAAAAAATTGCAAAAATTATTCCAATCCTTAAAAAAACATGGCCAACAGGGGTAGGGCTAATTTGCCTTATATTTTATATAGTGAAACTTTAAATGACATCTCCTCTGAACCTGCAGGACAGAATTTTATTTCACTTGGCAGGATGATTGATTGGGTGAATCTTCACAAAAGTTGCTAAAAAAAACTTGATCCATTTAGAAAATCTAGTTGCCTTTGCAATGGAAAGATAAAAATTATGAAAACATTAAAAATCATCTCCTTTAAAACTACTGGCCAGATTTCAAAATGTTTTATTACAGATGATTCTGTAGTACCCCTCTACCAAGATTGCTAAAATTGTTCCGATCAGTTAAAAAACATTCCTACCAGGGGCGGGGCAAGTCTGTCTAAAATGTATAGTGAAAACTTTATATGACATCTCCTCTGAAAAATGCTGGACAGAAATTGATAAACTTGGCAGGGATGATCCTTTAATGAACCTTCACAAAAAATGCTGAAATAACCTTGATCCATATAGTCCTGTGGTTGCCATGGCAACGGAATGAAAATATTATGAAAACTTTAAAAATCATCTCCTTCAAAACTACTGGCCAGTATCCCAAAATTTTTTTATGACAGATGTTCCTTGGGTAGCCCCCTACAAAAATTGCTAAAATTTTAATTTTTTTTGGGCCGTAAAAAAAACATTTGGCATCAGGGGTGGGGCTAATTTGCCTTATATTTATATAGTGAAAACTTTTTAAAAGAAAAATCTCTTTTAACCGGGAAAAGGGCAGAATTTTTTAAACTTGGCAGGGAAAATGATTGGGTGAATCTTCACAAAAGTTGCTTAAAAAAAAACTTGGGTCCATTTAGAACTCTAGTTGCCCTTTTCAATGGAAAGTTAAAATTATGAAAACATTAAAAATCATCTCCTTTTAAAAAATAAATGGCCCGATTTCAAAAAGTTTTATTACAGTTTATTCTTTGGGACCCCCCTTTCCAAGATTGCTAAAATTTTTTCTGATCGTTAAAAAACATTCCTGCCAGGGGGGGGCAAATTTGTCTAAAATTTTATAGTGAAAACTTTTTATATGAAATCCTCTGAAAACCCCGGACAGAATTTGATTTTAACCCTCGCAGGGATGTTCCTTGGGTGAATTTCACAAAAATTGCTAAAATAAAATTTTATCCTGTAGAAGTCTGGTTCCTTTGGCCCAAAGGGAAAAAAAAAAAAAAAATCTTAAAAAACCCTCTCCTTCAAAACTACTGGCCCGATTTAAAAAAGTTTTTATTCAGATGTTTTCCTTTGGGGAACCCCTTTTCTCAGGTGAGTGATCCCGGGCCTCTAAGGCCCTCTTATTTTTTTCTCGTTTTAAAAAAAACTACAGGCATTCCCCTGTAAGATTGGCCTGGTGCGCAAAGGTATTGGCTGGTCCTTTAAAAAAAATTTTAAACTTTAAAAACCCTGTAAGAAAAAATTAATCAATAATGCATGTTGGACATTGTTGATATTTGTGTGATTGATCCCTTGATCACAAAAGCTTGATGAATGCAGGGCAAATACTAACAAGAGAAATAATGGTGCTAAAAAAAAAATTTGCTTTAAATGTCAAAGAGTGAAAGACTGTCCTGAATATATACGATTGCACAAAATATAGACCCATATTGCTGTAAGACTGACCTTATTGCAAAAGGCTTGTCAATTTCAGTCAACAATATGCTTTAAATGATACTCTCTGAAACAATTGATAAAAATTTGATGAAAGGGCATAAAAGACCGTGGATGTTCCTCAAAAAGTTGAAAAAAATTAATTGACCCATGTAGAACTTGGTTGTATAGCATCCAACGACTTTTTTTTAAAAAACTTCAAAAAAATTTCTCTCTGAACCAGTGGTCAAAATTTAAATTGGTCACCTCATGTTCCAACCATATTTGCTAAAAAAAAAGTTGACCCTTTAAAAAATGGGCCCCCTGGGGGGGTGCGGGTTTTCCCTTTATTTTTCTATGGAAAATTTAATTTATTTAGCAAAAATGGTCCCATGGTGTCTACCTAATTGCTAAAAAATATTTATCCTTTGAAAAATGAGGTCCATGGGGTTGCCTATTTTCCTCAAATATTGTATAAACATTTAAAAAATTTTCTTCTAGAAGCTTGGCCAGAATTTAGTCAAAGGTATTATGGTGTTCCTAGTTGCCATAATAAAGTTTGTCGCTTGAAAAATGGGGGCCCCCCCCAGGATTGGCTTTTTTCCCTAATTACTCTTATAGAAGATTTCAAAAAATTTTCTTCAAGGAAACCAAATGGTTGAATTAATTTTTTGGCGCGTATGTCACCTTATGGCTTTTCCCCCAAAATTGCAAAATAAAGTTGTCCCTTAAAAAATGACCCCCCTGGGGGTTGCAGGGTTTTTCAATTAATTAATAGGAATTCCAAAATTCTTCTTCCTAAAACCCAAATGATTAAAAATTTTAAATTTCTCTTGGCAAAAGGTATATTTGACTCCACCATTTTTGCTAAAAGAAGTTGATCCAAAAAGAACCCTTGGGAGTAGCCAGTTTCCTAATATACTCTAAATAAAAAATTTAAAATTTTAAAATGAAGCCAAGGGCCCAGAATTTTTTTAAATTTCAGCCAAATTGTCACCCATGGCTGTGTAAGTTGTTTTTAAAAAAATTATCCCACTGGGGGGATGGGTATTTTCCCTTCTTACCGTACAGAAATTTTCAAATTCTTTATGAAAAAGGTTAAAATTAGGGGTTTTGGTAAAATGTCAATGATTTCGGGTATTTTATTCCGGTACTGTAGCTTCTTCCCAAGGAAAAATGACTGATGCAGGGGGGAAAAAAATTGACTGTTACATCAGTATTGAAAAAAGAGTTTTACCAAAATTCTTTTAAATTAAAAAATTAAAGGGAAATTCTAAGAGAATAATTTTTTAAAAGGCATAGTAAAAAAGGTTTAAAGACCCTTTACAAATTGGGGGGCCCCTGTGACTGAAATTTGCCAATGAAAATGAAAGGAATAAAGGGGAGGGGGAAAAAATTATTTATGAAACCCTTTTTAAAGTATGCAAGCAAACTTTTCGCTTTTATTTGACAGCAATCATTTGAGTGATTTAAAGTTTGTGCCTTTTTAAAATGTAGCATATATAACTACTGTCTGATAATACTTTTCAGGGTAAAAATTTTTTTTTTTGCTCACCCGAGCATTGTGCTCAGAGTGAGTTTTGTGACCCCTTTTTGTCATCGTGCGAGTGGTGTCAGTCTAACAATTGCTTGTGAACATTGAGGCCCTTTTTTTCCCAATCTTCATGAAAAATTGGTCGGTTTGGGGTTTTTCAACATGATATCTTGGGTGAGTTTGAAATTGGGGAAAGGGGGTCAAAAAAATAGGTCACCATTCAAATCTTAGAAAAACCTTTGAACACTTAGAGGCCACGTTTTGGCCAAATTTTTATGGAAATTTTATCAGGGTTTTTGTCTTTATTTCTTGAAAGGTTCAAAAAGGGTTGTGAGGTGAAAAAAATAGGTCACAAGGTAAAATTTGAAAAAACCTTGAAACACTCTAGAGGTCCGTTTTTTGCCAATCTTCATTAGATTTAATCGGATGTTGTCACATAATCTTTTGGGTGAGTTCGAAAATGGGTTTGTTTTGGGCAAAAAAGGTCACGGTTAAATTTTAAAAACCTGTGAACATGTAGAGGCCACCATTTTAGCCCAACTTTTTTGATTTGGCGGATGTTGTTACATGTTCTCGAAGAGTTTGAAAAAAGGGGCTGTGAGGTTAAAACTAGGTCACCAGGTCAAATTTAGAAAAAACCTTGTGAACCTCTGAGGCCTCGTTTCAGCCCCAAATTTTATTGATTTGTTAGGAAAACAGGTCACAGGTCAATCTAAGAAAAAAAATTTTTGAAAACTCTAGAGGCCCCAGTTTTTAAACCCCAAACTTTTTTAGATTGGTCAGGATGTTTTTTTAAAGATATCTTGGATGGTTCGAAAAAGGGTCTGTTGTGTCAAAAAAATAGGTCACCGGTCATATCTTAGAAAAACCTTGTGACACTTAGAGGCCCCAGTTTTGGGGCCAAACTTAAGGGAAAATTTGGGCGGGGATTTGTCTCTGTTTTTTGGTGAGATTAAAATGGGTCACCTGGGGTCAAAAACTAGGTCACCGGTCATATCTTGGAAAAAAAACCCTTTTGAACACTGTAGAGGCCCCCCTTTTAGCCAATCTTATTTGATTTGGGGGGATGTTTGTTCTGATATCTTTGAATGAGTTTGAAAATGGGTCAGTGGGTTTTTAAAAATAGGTCACCCGGTCAAATCTTTGAAAAACCTTGTGAAAAATCTAGAGGCCTCGTTTTGCCAAACTTTTTAGATTTGTTTAGGAAAACTAGGTCACCCGGTCAAATCTAAAAAAAAATTTTTGAACACTTAGAGGCCCCAGTTTTGCCCAAAACTTTTTAGATTTTATAGGATGTTTTCAATGATATCTTGGTGACTTCGAAAAAGGGCATGTTGTGTCAAAAAATAGGTCCCCGGTCAATCTTGAAAAACCTTGTGAAAACTCTAGAGGCCCAGTTTTGGCCCCAAGCTTCATGGAATTGGTCGGGTATTTGTCTAGTGATATCTTTTGGATGATCAAAAATGGGGCCCTGGGGGCAAAAATAGGTACCATGTCAGATCTGAGAAAACCTTTGTGAAACTCAGGGGCCAAGTTTTAGCCCAATTTATTAATTTGGTCAGGTGTTTGTTACATGATACTTGGGGTGGTTCCAAAATGGGTATTTGGGGCAAAAAAAAGGCACCAGGTGAAAAAAATTTAAAAAAACCCCTTTTGAATATGCTTTTAGGCCCATTTTTGGGCCCCAAACCCTTTATGAAATTTGTCAGGATGTTCATCTTTATGGTATGACGAAAGAGTTTTAAAATTTGGGGCACGTTTGTCTAAAAATAGGTACCCTGTAGATTGAGAAAATCTTGTGAAAACCTGAGGCAACGTTTTTCCCCTCTTCATTAGATTTGCAGGTGTTTGTCCCCTGATAACTTGGATGAGTTAAATCGGGCAGTGGGGTCAAAAAAAATAGTTACCCGGTCAAAAAACTTAGAAAAAACCCTTTTGAAAAAATCTGAGGCACGTTTCAGCTTAAACCCTTTAAAGTTTCGTGGTCAGAAGGTTTTTTTTAAAATCAATTTGGATGAATTAAAAACTGGGCACATGGGGTCAAAAAAGTAGGTACCAGGGAAATTTTTGAAAAAATTTTTGAAATCTGGGGCCCCATATTTGTGTACCAGTCTTCTTTTCACTTTAAGGGTGATGTCCCTGCAATACCCTAATATGCTGAGCATCAAACAAGGGAGCTTAACAGTACCCTTTTTTAGACTTTGGTATCGAAACCCCGACCTCCCCCTCCGAGGCGACCCCCTCCCCTCAGCCACCCGGAACGGTACATTGTTTAGCTAGTAAATCAAAATGTATAAGTAAAAGTTTTTTTTTTTTCCCAAATTTTTTGATAAAACTACTGTAACTTACATTTTCCCAAAATGCTTCAATTAAGGTGAAAGGAAAGTGGAAATTTTGTGAAATTCTTAAATTGGCTTTTAAAATTTGTGGTTTTTATGTAATCCTTATTTTTTGATCAATTTCAAAACTGGGTGCCAAAATAATCGTCTTAAAAATTTTTACATCTCCTTGCTTAATGTAAGCATTATTTTATTATTCTTAAAATATAAACCTAAAATCTGACATGACGGGAAAAACGCTAAAAATTTTTCTGTTTTGGTATCATGCCCCTTGGAACTTTGCAACATTAGAAATTTGCATTTGATATCAAACTTCTTTTTTACCTTATGGTCAAAGCGTTAAACCTCACATTATAGAAATAAGTTAAAAGACAAAATTCAGTCCAATATCATTTTTTAATATCTGAAAGCCTTTTTTTTGTATTTTAAATTTGACGTCAATGGTTTAAACTTGGATTCGCCATAAAACATTGCCCTTTTTTAATTTGGAAAACGGACAAAGGAAAAACAACAAGGCGTTACATATACATTCTGTGAAATTTTTTGAAAAGGTCAAAAAAATGGTGTCACGCGTAAAAAACCCTTTTTGTCCTGACGTCAAAAACTGACGTGTATAACCCCAAATTTTAGAATTACATTGCATTCTAAAACTCATGGATTGGTGTATTACCCTTGATTTCCCTGGTCTGGGAAGTTAACATTTTTTTAATTAAGGTATATATCGAAATTATTTTTGCCTTATGGTTTATATGAGTCAAATGACGTTCATCTTTATAGAAAAAGGGCACCTTTTGGGGATTATATTTTTCCAAATATTGAAATTTTTAACTCATCGGAAACGTTTTATGTATTGAATTTTTAAGTCAATGGTTCGATTCTTGGGTCCACCCTAAAACCTTTGCATTTTCGAATTTGGAAAAACAGCACAACCCGGGTGCACAAAACTAGACTCTAACATACACATTCTGTGAAATTTTATGAAAATCGGCCCAAAATAATGGCTGTAGACCGCGTACAAACATTTTTAGACGACTCAAAACACTCATAGGCAAATGAAAATGATTGAAATCCCGACTTTTCTATCTGAAGCATATGCTATTAAATTTCAAGGTGGTCGGACCGTGTACAAAATAAAAAAAATTAACACGTAAAAATTAGAAATTACTTTTCACCTCATGATGTCATATGACGTCATATGACGTTCATCTTCAGAGAATCTACAGAAACACTTGAGACTTATATTCTGTCCAAATATCATCTTTCTAGCTCATTTGTAAGTGATTTTATTTACTTTTTCACCTGACGTCAAATCTGACGTAATATGACGTCATATGAATATGAATTCATTGCATTCGAAAGGTCATGGTTTAAAATATATGCCATAAATTTTCATTTTTCTGGCCATTGGCAACACATCGAAATTAACACAAATACAAGAGGAGAAAAAAAGAATAAGAACTAGATGTCATTCGTCAAAACGAATGATAGGACTTTCTGCAACCTGTGTTAATGCAAAAAGCAGGAGATAGAAGTTTCATGTAATGACTCACCTCTGGTAGTAATCATGCTCATGCTGAACAATTGACATTAAAATTCCGCGAAAAATAAGCGTTTATTTACGAAGAAAGAAAAATAAGTAGCAGTAGTATTTAGTATGCTTATGACGTCATATGATGTCACGACATCAAAATATATCAAGAAATTATGCAGAACTGCAAACTTTTGTAAGTTTCAACTTTCTATCTCACCCGAAGTTCTTTAACCTAAAATGAAATTTTTGGTCCTATGTTTAATCTTATTTCAGCCACAATACTTCGGTTTTTCGGAATTAAGGTTACCCTGACAGAATATTCACACCTTAGTTTCAAGATGAAACCATCTGTAAAAATTTGAAGAAAATCTCATCATAAATGGCGGCTGTAGAGCGCGAACACCATTTTTCACTATTTTTAGCTCTGACGTCACGTGACGTCATAGGGTGCTGAAAATGCTGTTGCTCAAAAGCGCATACTTTACTGTCATAGCTCTGAAATTTTCATTTTTCTGAACAACTGGCATCATGTCGAAATCATTGCCCTAAAATAAAAATCAAGAAGTATGCTTATGACGTCACATGACGTCATATGACGTGAGGAATCAAAATATATGTAAAAATTCTGCAGAACTGCAAACTGTGAAAAGTTTCAACTTTCTATCTCATCCTGAAGCTCTGAATGAAATTTTGGGTCCTATGTTCGAATCTTTTTTCAGCCACAGAACTTTGGTCTTTCGGAATTTCGGTTAGCGAAGGATATGCACACCTTAGTTTCAAGGATGTACCATCTGTGAAAATTTGAAGAAAATCCGACTATAAATGACGGCTGTAAAACGCAAACACCTTTTTTCCCACTATTTTTAGCTGTATCGTCATGTGACGTCATAGGCTGCTGACAATCATTTAAAAACCCAAAATTTCCTCACGTGACTAATAACCCATAAAAATTTAAATGGTCCTAGGACTATTGGGAAACATATTAAAATAAGCGTTTAGTTAGGAAGAAGAAAAAAATAATAATGATAAAATAATGACGTCACGGACGTCATATGACGTTTATTTTTCACATAATTGTTAGACACCCCAGAGACCTACTAACTGAAAAAAATTTCAACTTTCTATCTCAAATAGGACATTTTTTTATAAGCATTTAAAAATTGACGTCCTTGGTTCGAATCTTGGATCCGCCATAGATGCTTGGCCTTTTCGAATTTTGAAAAACGGACACAGGTATACACAATAAGAACTAATATACACATTCTGTAAAAATTTGAAAAAAAATCGGCCCATTAATAATGGCTCTGGACCGTGTACAAACTTTAGTAGTCAATTTCAATTTTGACGTCATATGACGTCATAGGCTTCTGAAAATCATTGAAATCGAAATTTCAGCATCTAAATCATTTGTCATTAAATTTTCATTGCCCTTCACAATTTCAACATATAGAAATACTCTCTTTAAATTTATTGAAATACATTATCAATATAATGACGTCAAGTGACGCCCATGTGACGTTTATTTTCACAAAATGTTTAAGACTCCAAGGGGACCTATATACTGACCCAATATCATTTTTCTATCTCAAATAAATCCGATTTTATAAGCATTTAAAAATTACGACTTTGGTTCGAATTTTGAATTCGCTATAAAACCCAAATGGACTTTTTGAATTTTGAAAAAAGGACACCGAGATGCACAACTAGAACTTAATTTTACACATTCTGTGAAAATTTGATGAAAATGGGTTCATAAACAATGGCTGTAGACCGCGTACAAACTTTTGTTGTATATTTCAAGTGTGACGTCATATGACGTCATAGGCATATGAAAATCATAAAAATCAAAATTTCACCCTGTGAAGTATGTGTCATTAAATTCTCATTGCCCTTCGAAAATTTTCAACATATAGAAATATTCTTGTTAATATTAGAAATACATTATCATATAAAAACGTCACGTGACGTCATATGACATTTATTTTCACAAAATGTTTAAAACTTCTAGAGACCTATATACTGACTAAATATCAACTTTCTATCTTAAATAGGACAGATTTTTAAGCATTTAAAAATTTACGACCTTGGTTCGAATCTTGGATTCGCTATAGAACCATGGACTTTTCGATTTTTGAAAACGCACACGGGGATGCACAACTAGAGCCTAACATACACTTTCTGTGAAATTTTGATGAAAATGGGTCCAGAAATAATGGCTGTAGACCGCGTACAATCTTTTTCACCTGACGTCAAATCTGACGTTATATGACGTCGTATGAATAAAAAATTCCCATTGCACCCGAAAGCTCTGGTTTGAAATATATGCCATAAAATTTTCATTGTTCTGAGTCAATGGCAACACCTCGAAAATTTAAACACAAATATAAGAGGAAGAAAAAAAGAATAATAAGAAGAAGAACTAGATTTCATTCGTTGTTCGAATGATAGGACTTTCTGCAACATTTTGAAATGTAAAGATTAATACCGTTAGAAGAATATAATTATATTTCCTCCCTTTTTACTTTTTTTTTTCGTATGGACTTCTCATCAAAACTTTGTGAAGTAAGCCATATGTCGAAAATAAATAAATCTTTATTTTGATATCGCTTTCTTATAATTTGGGACCAATTTTTAATTTTTGTTTGTTTTTTTATTGGGTTTACCTTTCGCTGTGGTAGTATTTCAATCATATAGACACTCCAGCTAATTACAGGTGGAGGAAGACCCGAGTACACAGAGATAGCGGATATAACCACCGACCTACCGCAAGCCAGCTGGAAGGCTTCCTCACATGAAAAACCGAAGTCCCTACCGGAATTCAAACCCCACAGCGGTGAGGGGCTGAGATATTCAAGTTTAGTATTCTAGGTCCCAAAAATAAATGTCCTGAAAATCCCTACAATTAAATTTGTAGCATATTTGGGTCTAGTTTTTTAGGTTTTCAAATATAAGCAATTAAATTTAAAACCCAATTAATTTCCCTGCATATCAAAGTTCTTTTTTTTTATTTTGTGTACAGTCGCGGGAAAAAAACCGTAAATGCTACCATGCAATAGATTCGTCGACCGTGTAGCCTCGTGAGTTAAATTTAAATAATGCTTGTACATACGATGGAGACGACTGTATTCGTTATAGTTAGTGTTTATTAAGAGAGAATTTAACAGTTAAGAAGCTGGAACGAGCGTAGCAAAGTGACGGCTTCTTAACTGTTACATTCTCTCTTAGTGCTTTGAAATTATATTTTGCCCAAATGAAATCTTCCATTTTTTTCAAAATTTTGTCTCCATTTAATTCATTAAATCGGCATCAACTTGTCACTTAACACTATTCCGCTAAATCAACTGATCAATTTAAAACCAGCTTCAAGCACCTTCACTGCGCATGTGCGTCAAGAGGGTGTCGAGAAGCGGAGCTTTATGTGTCACCAAAATAGACTAAGACCACAGTTACTTGCCCTTGTTACCGGATGTGCTACACAGAAAAAAGTGACCCATTTAATGCTAAAATAAGGTGAGATTTTGACTGAAAGACTTTGCAATAAAGGATTAAAATTCTATAAAACAGTTAAAATAGTCAAAAAAAGCCCAATTTGGAGGCCTTATTGCACAAAAAATTAATAGTTTAGCATTACTGAGGGGGAGTTTTTGAGAAAATTGGCGTGAATGGCCTACAGGTGCACTAAATTCATACGCATGTTATTTGGCCTTAAATAGGTCAAAAGTAGTGGGGTGACTCCATGTTTAAAATGTACAGAATTAAATTTCTTTTGAATAGATCTATCTAATGAGGGTAAGTTTGGATCCCAATGTCCCTTACAGAAATTGTCATTTGTATATATGCTTATAAAGAACTTATAGTAAATTTAAATTGTGGTCTTAGTCCACGCATGTGTAACGTTTTAAACAGGGATTTTTTGTTTGTGAACGCATGAACATCGACAAAAAATAATACACAGCAACCATAGAGAACAAACATTTACTCACCGGGATTCTGATTAATCCAAAATAACAAAAGAACTCTACCCTTCCGCTTAGTTAGTTTAAACATGTATTATTGCCTAAGTAATGATGATACAACATTGAAGATTTTAAAAAATAAGTAAGAGGTTTGACCACAAGTTCTAACAACATTAGTATGGGTCATTTTTTTTAAAAGACACATGTGTAATTTCAATGTCTACACATGTTAACAAAGAATGGGCAATATATAACTAATTACTAAACAAAGCGATTAAGTAAATATCCAATTAAAAAAAATTAAAATTGAAAATGAAATATAAATAATGAGAAGAGAAAAAAAAAACACTTACAAAAAAGGGTTTGCTTAAATAAAAAAAATAATGTCCAAACCACAACATATATAGGTGCAGATATATGAACCTTTCTAAACAGTAAACTTTTATCAAATTTCAATCACCACTTTTTTGCCGAAGAGATCAAAGTCGGCTTCCGGTTCAATGCTCATTTGGAGCGTAGATCTACACAGATATACACAGCTAGAGCGACGCATTGACCTTTGACATAACATGTTACATGTCACGTGATGTAATTAACCCCAGGGAAAAGGTTGATAGGGCGGAGTCTAAAAAAACAATACTATATTTGGAATGTGCGACTGCGTTAAATTTCAAAATATAATTCCAAACACAAATTAATGGATTAATGCTTACTAAAAAAACACTAACCTATACTTAATTAACACTGACTAATTAGAGTTCGCCCCGCCCTATTACTACATTATGCTGCTATATCAGAAAATGGCGCCATATAAGTGTTACGTCAGCGTGTTGTTAAAGTATTCACACACGTGCACGTGCTTTCCAAATATGGATGTAACACATAAATTCGCGCATTTTTGACCGTCGGCTCATTTCTTTTTCAGATTTTAATCAATTTATGTGATGGCTGTTTTTTTTAAATTTATTTATCTTGTTTGAATTAGTTGAGAAATCAGAAAATATCAACTGATGACATTAAGGAAAGAACGAAATATGTAAAAAATAATCGTTTAAAAAATGTCGGTGTCAGCGGGAAAATATCAAGCTAGGAATCCCCGTAAATACCAAAATTAAACGAGATAACACATGATCTGTAGGTTGTTTAAAACGTTATATCAATTATTCAATTCTTGTATTTTCCAAATCGTAAACGTAAGGTCTAGTATACCTCCTTGGTTGGCGCTCAGCTTAATAAGGGTAGTTCTAGGATGATGGCCCGGTGTCCGGATAATGTGACTGGGTGTGGTATCATGCCAACTGTCTACGACGTGATACTGTGCAGTGTGACAACACTACATTTGTCTCAAGTAGACATTGTCTCCAAAAGACTTAAATACTGTCGGTGGGACGTTAAACCTAATAAACTATTCTTGTATTTTAGTATTTAATTAGCATCTTTTTCTTTCCTTAGGAGTCCCTTTGCAAAAAATATTTCCGAAACTCCTCATTCTTATGTAAATGTTTATCAAAAAACATGATTATTTAAGCAACTTTAATATATGTTTACAAAAGACGTCAACATGCGCCAGTGTGCACACCTCGTGTGTAGGGATCGGTGTAATAAACATGGGTATATATGATATCAGTTTGTTTGTTGGGTTTAACGTCCCACCGCAGTAATTCAGCCAGTCCGATGTTTTACTTCATGCGGGTATAGGACTACCACACTGCCAGTATCACGCCGTAGACATGGGGGCATGATACACAAAACCCCGTCCACATCATCCTGATACCGAGCCCAACCCTCCCGCAAATACCCTTATATGCTGAGCGCCAAGCAAGGGGCTATAACAGTACCATTTTTTACGACTTTTGGTATGTCGGGTCGGGGATCGAACCCACGACCTTCCGCTCCCGAGGCGGCGCTCTAACCACTCGGCCACCGGAAAGGGTACGCTTGTTTAGCTAGTAATATCATTATTATATAAGTAAAAAATTGTTTGCAATTTATATGACTAATACATAGCTGTAAACTTACATATTTTCCCAAAATTTGGGTTTAATTAACGTGAAAGCGAAAGTAGGATATTTCTCGAAAATTCTTACACTTGGGTTTATATTCGTATTTTTTGATGTAACTTCCCTTTTACTTTAATCAATTTTAAAACTCTAGGGACCAAAATAATCGTCTTAAAATTCTCTAATCCCACTCGCTTAATGTTTTGGGCTTATTTTAATGAGATTGAGATATTAGCCACAAAAACTTTGACAAAACGGCAGAACGCTGAAATCTACATGTTTAAATCTTATTTTTGATGTAACTTCCTTATACTTTGTTCAATTTCAAAACTTAAGGTACCAAAATAATCGTCTGAAAATCTCTACATTTACAACGCTTTTTTGTTTAGGAATATTACTAATATTTTTTGAGATACAAGCTCTTAAACCACCCGAAATGAAAAATCAAAAGGTTTTTCGAGGTATAAACTGTTAAAACACACTGGAGGTTACCAAATTTTCATTTTCCGCCATAACTCAACCAATTCAACCCCCATCTTCAAAAACTAAATATCATCTGAAAGGTCTTTCTAAGCACTACAAAATTATACAATAGTGTCTCGATAGAATATTTACCGTTTTTGAGATATTTAGGCCGAAGAAAAACCCGATTTAAATTTATATATGACCTTGACCTTTTGGATTTTCCGGAAACGGAAGTGACATGGCTCCATAGCAAACTAATACTGCATCTTCAGACAAAAAATTTCAAGCAAATCATACAAAAAATAAAGCCTACAGGGCTTAAAAAACCGTTAAGTTTTCATACGAAAGTTTTAATAGCATTATGACGTCATGTGACGTCATATGGCGTTCATCTTTTCAGAATGTAAAGAAGACCTAGAGACTAATATTCAGTCCAAATATCAGCTTTTCCCAGCTCATCTGGAAGCGATTTTATACGCATTTGAAAAATTTTACGTCATTTGTTCGAATCTTGGATTAGCCATAAACATTTGTCTTTTTCGAATTTGGAAAAATGGTCATCGGGTGCACAAAATAGAGCCTAACATACACATTCTGTGAAATTTTGATGAAAATCGGTTCCAGAAATAATGGCTGTAGACCGCGTACAAACTTTTTCACACTGACGTCAAATCTGACGTTATGTGACGTCATATGAAAATAAAATTCATTGCATCCGAAAGCTCATGGTTTTAAATATATCCATAAAATTTTCATTGTTCTGAGTCAATGGCAACACCTCGAAATTAACACAAATATAAGAGGAAGAAAAAAAAAATAAGAAGAAGAAGAATAAAAAAAAACAGTACAAACCCAATAGACTTTCTGCCTGTAGGCAGAAAGTCCTAATAATAAAAAACAGTACAAACCCAATATGACTTTTCTGCCTGTAGGCAGAAAGTCCTAATAATAAAAAACGAACAAAACCCAATAGGACTTTTTGCCGAAAGGGCAGAAAATCCTAACTAGATTTCATTAGTTGATACAATGATAGGACTTTCTGCTAACATTGAAAAATATAAAGATTAAAACCGTTAGAAAGAATATATATTAAATTCCCTACCTTTTACTTTTTTTTTTCGTATGGACTTCTCATGCATGAACTTTGTGAAATAAGCCATATGGCAGAAATAAATAAAACTTTTATTTTGATATCGCTTTCTTATAACTAGACCAATTTTAGTATTCTAAATAGTTCCAACATAAATGGCCTGAAATCCCGACAATTCCATTGTAGCATATTTGGGTCTAGTTTTTATAGGTATTCAAAATATATGCAATTAAACTTAAACCTCTTTATTCTGCATATCAAAATTCTTTCTTTTTTTTCGTGTACAGTCACAGGAATAAAATAGTAAATCTACCATGCAATAGAATCACGACGCGTGTAGCCTCGTGAGTTAAATTCAATAACGCTGTACATACGAAACGAGAACTGTATTACACAAAGTTACTCCATTTTTCGCTTTTAAAAACGGACAAATTAGCTGGTAGCGTCTTGAACGGTGACATGTGTTGATCATTTTGTTTCAAAAAGTCTACACTTATACACGCTCATGGTATCTCAAGCTGGCAATTAAATTACATTGTACTATAACATATATTTTCACATAGGTTATCATTTATCATAAATTTGGAAAATAGCTTGTACAACATTTATAGATTGATGCAACAAAAAGTCAGGAAATTGCAAAGTTTCAACAACGGTCTAAATGACATGTGTCAGAACGCTCAAAGGATTATGGGTAACGCAATGCTGCAACTGATATGTATAAGTAACATAAAATAAAACGATTTGACAAAACATTAAATCATTGTCCAACACTTTTAGTTTGTTTGTTTGTGGGTTTAACGTCCCACCGGGCAGTATTTCAGTCATTTGGAGACGATGTCTACTTAATGCATTATATGCTGCCACACTGCAGTATCACGCTTTAGACATGTGGCATGATACCACACCCAGTCACATTTTCCTGATACCAAGCCAACCAGTCCGCAACTACCCTTATATGCTGAGCGTCAAGCAAGGGAGCTATAACAGTACCATTTTTTACGACTTTGGGTATCGAACCCCCGACCTCCGCTCCCGGGGGCGGATGCCTAACTACTCGGCCACGGAAACAGTACAAATTGTTTAGCTAGTAATATCAATATGATATAAGTAAAAAGTTTATTTATTCTGCAATCTATATGACTAAAACATATCTGTAAACTTACATTTTCCAAAAAAAGCTTCCATTAAGGTGAAAGCGAAAGTAGAAAATTTTATGAAAATTCTTCCAATTGGCTTTAAATTCGTATTTTTTATGTAACTTCCTTATTTTTTTATCAATTTCAAAACTCTAGGTGCCAAATAATCGTCTTAAAATTCTCTACATCTCACTTGCTTAAAGTAAGCACTTATTTCTATTTATTCTTAAGAAAATAAGCCGTAAAACTCTGACATGATGGCAAAATTGCTAAATTAACATGTTTAAATTTCTTATTTTTGATGTAAACTTCCTTATACTTTGAAACAGTTTCAAAACTTAGGTACCAAAATAATCGTCTTAAAATTCTCCACATCTCACTCACTTAATGTGTTGACTTATTTTCATATGAGTTTTAAGATATAAGCGGTGAAAGCCCTTACATAACAGCAAAATCGCTGAAATTCTACAGGTTTAAATTCTTATTTTTTATGTAACTTCCTTATACATGGATCATTTTCAAAACTTTAGGTACCAAAATAATCGTCTTAAAAATTCCTACATTTCACATGCTTTATCTATGGGGAACATTTTAATATTTTTTTAGATACAAGCTCTTAAGCCTCCCGAAAAATGAAAAAATCACCAAAGCTATATGCACGAATTTCTTTTTTTTTCCCCATTTCTCCATGAATCTTAGGTCAATTATTAAACTTTAGCATCAAAAGAACGGGCCAAAACATTGCTCTACAAATAATATTCATCATCATATTTTCAAAAATCAAAGGTTTTCGAGATATAAACTGTTAAACCACTGAGGGGTTTCCAAATATTTTTTTTTCCACCATAACTCAACCGATTCAACCCCGATCATCAAAAAATAAAAATCATCTGAAAGGTCTTTCTTAAAACACTACAAAGTATAAACCCAAGTGTTCAAAAATTATTTTTTGGGT
>CM037780.1:16075009-16125009 GCA_021229015.1 Solen grandis | reverse complement strand
TAACTAACTATTCAATTTTGATGATTTTTTTTCGGAGTACCTGTCTAGCCTCACTTTTGACCAAGTAAAGGATGATGACATGACGTAAGGCGGTCCTGAATGAGAAAAGTTAACGCACCGTTACTTGTTTACTAGATGACAACAAGCTAAAACATAAACTTCGAATTCACGAATTTTTAATAAAACATTCTGACTGAATCAGAGTTAATCTTATAAGTATAAAATTATTTTATCAAAACACTTCTCTTTGATGCACAATGAGACTAGTTTTGAACAGAACATTATAAATAACTACAGTATATTATGGTCTGTTTCACCGTCTCCGTATGACTGAAAGGCTGTGCATTTTAATGGCATTTTTTGACAATGATGTTTACTCCGTGAACAGCGGTGGACGCTTTAATGCCGAGTATTTTGACTTCCTATGGTGATATGCTTCACCGAAAATTATTCGTACATAATATAACCGTTCTATACCCGCCATCACTTTAATCCCCATCAACGCCGCATAACATTTTTGTATATGATAGAGTAACATTTATCCAGATACGAATGTAATTATTTAAGTCTTTATACTCTTATGTAGCTATTTTTCCACTTTCCTTACGTTATGTGTATTTACATAATGATACTGGTGCCTCCAGTGCTTTGCACTAAGCATGATTATATTTTGTTCTATAGTGTGGCATTACCACGTGGATAGTGACGTCCATTTCCTTTTGTAAGATGTACTATATTTCCCAACATTCGAGAAAACATTATAAGTGATGCGCTTTTTGTGATAACAAACATAATTTCATGAACTCTGAAGATTTTCCTGAATGTTTCAAAATGCAGTTTATCTGACAAAAGAATGCCCATGTTCAGGACACAACATTTTTAATCTTTTTATCCATATCATTGGCAGTTTACGGGAGAATCAATATGTTGTGAATAAAATAATATGAATAAGAGTTAAACTTTACATGTATGGTCCAGTTTGGCATACCGTAGATATGTGATATGTGTATATAAAACATTTAGTCGATAGTTCTCCTCCGAGTCGAGGAAAAATGCTGCTTGTGTCAGCTTAAAATGGCGTCACATATCAGGATGGATCATTTCTCCATCGTCTGTCACATTGTTTCTGCCTCTCTTCTTTCAGCAGGTGATATCTATACTGCAAGGAACACTTTTTTAAACCTTTATTATCCCCGTCTTAGGTGACAGCAGGTCGGGGAACCATCCTGTAGTTCACTTAACAATATTGTTACATAGACACATATGCACATACATAAATATAAGTAGATCATACAATATATAAAGATGATGTATGCATTCTTTGATTTCATGATAAAACTGTTTTTATGTAGAACATATTAAAAATATCCTGTTCAGTTATATTCAGATTTTATAACAAAATCTATCTGCATTTATAACAATTAACATACACAAAAATATGTTCAGATACATGTTAATACATCAAAAGAATGACTGTACGATCGACCATATTCTGGATACTGAAATATCGGGGTTTATTTCATTATAAATATTACATGCATATTTAAGACATGATTTAAATTATTTTTTAAATATCGTTTATATTCTAAAACAATATATATATATATATATATATATATATATATATATTCATTTATAATAATTTTTACTTTCTTCTTTCTTCTTTATTATCTTTCAAAATATTAATTATGATTTCTAACAAAGGCTTAATACAACGGCATTCCAAGAATATGTTAAGTAGTGTTTTTTCTTGGTCATTACACAAGTTACATGGTTGCATTACTGGTTACAATTTTCATGTAACATAGAGGTGTATTTGTTGCCAATAATTTGTGAATAATTTAACACTTGTTACTTATGAAGTTTAAAGTATCATTAGGTAATCTGATTTTGTTTTCCCAAGATTTTTTTTTTATTTTAAACGCCACGCTTGTAATTCTGTGGACTTTACTGAATTGCTTATGATTTATCTTTTGCATTTCTTATCCTGGTTATGACCAGTTTTTATACATTAGCGGGAAATAAGCTCGCAACTTTTGGATCAGTAATCACTAATCCTGTACCCATCTATGAATCTAGGAACTAATAGTCAAAGATGATACTCCAATTTGCGTTCATATATATATATATACTATGATAAATGAGACCGTTGTAAACATTTCGTCAATTCAATATTTTTTAATAAGGTCAGACAGTCCAACGCCATGGGCAGAGTTCGGGGAAGGAACTGGTTAGATTCAGCTGGATGGCGTCAGCAGTACAGGGACAGAGACGAGTTTGATTAATTGCCCAACACGACAATTTTGCATCAGCAATTGTGAGCATTGCTAAGATGCTGGAGTTATTTGCATATGAACAGCAAACTGACCTCATCAATGATATTCTTCAAAATATATGCGGAGAATTCCGGAGAACTTACAAGCAATTACTGAAAGAAACTAGAGGAATTTCCTGTATTGTACACAGAAAGCAATATCTCTCAAGTTGTCATATTATAAAAAACAACAGATTTTCCCATAAATGTTATACCTTTATTTTTTGTTAGCATAAAAAGATCTACTCTAACCAACGATGGTTTAATTGAAACATTGAAGCTACGTATTAGATGATTAATTAGATGATGGTTTATACACAAATTAGTTGTTCATATTTCGGTTTCAAATAGTCAGACGTCAGACTCTCTCTCTCTCTCTCTCTATATATATATATGTATATATATATATATATTTATGTATATATATTGGGCTTAACACTAAACAGATTATACATGTGTCAAAAACAATTAAGGAAAAACGAATTAGATTCACTTCTTTAAAAAAGATTAAATAAAGTTCTATAGAAAAATGTTTTAGTACGGTATGTATCTATCTACTTGTTGCTTATTTTCACTTTAATTTTCTTCCTTTTCCCACTTTGTTGATATCTTATCCTCAGCATATGCAGCAAATTGTGTTCATTATTTCAATAAATCTAAACACAGTTCATGCAAGTTAATATGCTTTTGTTCGTCTTTATATTCAACCAAATGTTTTCTTACATTAGTGATTTTAGATATACCTATCAAAACAATATTTAATATGAATGCATGTTAAACTGTATAGCCAATAAACATTGATAATGGTAGAAAGACAAGTAGGATGGATCCTTTAAAGAATTGGCTTTTAGGATTTTGGGCTAGTCACATGATCTAAAAACAAAATTTTTGTTTGAGGTTAACCCGATTACAATACTAAAATTGTGGAACCACCTATAGTTTTCCCCTTCTATATACTATACAATTAATATAGCTAAGTAAAATGCTCTATTTGGAACCTGATTTGGAATCCTAGATATGTTTACTCTACCACGACGCTGCCAAAACTAGCTCTTTGGCGAAGAAGTGCATGTGTTTTTTACATGTTTATTACATGCAAATCATCGTTCATGAGTCTGTGGTATTTTTTAAGGCTTCTATCATCGTTATAACTACAAGTGGTCAAGCGTAACCATGGGAAACGAGAGGTCGTGGGTTTGATTCCCGACCACGACACACTTAGATTAATAAAATGATATTTGAACTCAACATGTATACAGGGTAGTTTCAGGACTGGTGGATCTGGTGTCAAGAGTAATATGCCACATTGTGTTCGGCGTGATACAGCAGTGTGGAGCACTACACCTGTCTAAAGTAGACATAGTCTTCAAATGATTGAAATACTGTCGGCGGGATGTTAAACCAAACAAACAAACCATACAACCGTGTTTCATGTAAATAAAGAGACATAATTATATTTGTTTTAATTATTACTGCGTCAAGTATTGACCAAACCAAACATCAAACGAGAAATATAAGTGTCATTATTATTAGTTAAAAGAACAAGTGTCTCAATTGTACAGAAGGGCAACAAGATCAAAATAATATTCCGCTTGTTACTTACTTTACTGTTGTTAAATTTTTACAAAGGTAATTATTCAAAGAGATAGATGTACATATTCTTTGCGTAAACAACTTTTTAATTGTGTAACCCTATAAACATCTTCCTGATGATGACTTTTTAAGCAATCAATTTTGAAAATGGTCTCGTTGATTTTTTTTGTCGACAGTTGTAATAGATCTCGTACATTGAGTCTGCACTCACGAGTGCTTAAAAGGGACGTTTACACTAATAACAAGCATCTGTAGCTAACCATGGACTTAAGATAAAATATAATATACACGCGTCGTTGAATATATTGTATAGGGTAGTCATAACTAAAACGGCAACATAAGCGTAACGTCATATGCAATTTTAAGCGAAGCAGTCCTTGTGTGCGATTTTGATCGTGATAACCGTGTTTCTTTATATACACCCTGTGCGTAATTTGGGGACTGCCGAATAACCTATATTTATATAAGAATATATAATTATATTTAGTGTAGTTTGGATTTATTCGAAGCTTTTGACTATAGTACCTGTAGAAAAATTGTAAATCCTACCCACTACACTCGAACTATTTTTCGTTTGGAGGTCGAATAGATGCACAGAAACAAGTGAAGGGTCACTGGTTCTACATCCTTGAGGGTAGTTTGACAAACTCTATGAAAAGTCGATTTGTGTCGTTTATTATCAAATGGGATTTCATTGACAAAAATATTTCATTAGATTCAAAACTAATCGAATCTAATATTAATTTAACAGACCTACCTTTACTCTTAATTTTAATTTCTGACCCATTTAAATATGTGCCTTTTGGATCTTAATATGCTATTTTCCTTGCCCTCTCGAAGAAATCTATGTTCTTTGGCCCTAGAAGAAGTTCGTTTCCTGGCCTATCGAAGAAATCAGTTTACTGACCCCTCGAAAATTTAGTTACTTTGTCCTACAAAATGCCAGTTTCCTTAAAAAAATTCCCTTAAAGTATTTTCGCTTCAATAACTTTAAACACGACAAATCCCTGTTTCTCTTAAACGCTATAGAAACACACACACACACATACAGAGAGAGAGAGAGAGAGAGAGAGAGAGAGTGAGAGAGTTTTATAACACTTTGACAAAAGATGACGATGTATACTGGAATGTATATGTTTATTCCAACATCCTCATTCGCCATATTTTTTTGCCATTCATATCTCGATATATTATCGTCGAGACAAACCGAACAAAGACTACTATCATTACAGGTTATTAATATATCCGCATCCAATTTGTCTTCATATAATGTGATTGTAGAATTTTCAATATAAATGCGTTGTCTTTTTGACAATGAAACGTAAATGAATTCTTTTAATCTCTGTTGTTTATTTTAAAACAAATCGCTTTCATTTATGAACTGGACAACATCATTATAAATATAAACAGGAATCATCCATCATCTAATGTTTCAAAGAACATATCTATAAATAGAAGAAAATATTTCGTCTTGGAAATTAGTCGTTTGGAAAACATAAGCGAGACATCAGAAAGAATATTCCAGACAATTTGTGGCTAACAGGTATTTACCTTTCATATTTAAATGTATTGGTTATTTTCATAATGTGGTATATATATTTTAATTTTCGAAAATACTATACTATCCATATGAGTAATGTCATGTCGTTTTAGATTCATTCACATTTTAGGTGATTATTCATTAATGGAGATAATGTTTCTTGAGTTGAAACTCGATACAATATTGAAAGGGCGGAGGTTATAGAAAGATATAATATTTCAAAGTTATTTTTGTCAACAACGTATTAGGAAATTATGATAAATGTCATTTAACATTTTTCTTTAGTGTAAATACTGTTGAAGATGCCATACTACAAAAAGGATTATTAAGGTCAAATATGTTAATTCATTTCCTGCAGCCATTAATACCGCTGATTATATCGACTTTCTAATCTGAGAAATACCGAGACGAACCTTTCATACTGTAATGTAAGTTTCATCATCTTTCTTTGTATCAATTATTGTTATTCCGGGAAATATTGCGACTTAAAATATTTCGTGTCAATCATATTTTGGGAAACAAATACTCTCTCAACACGTGATGCTTTTTGTATACATGTCATAATATCATAAGACACATATATAAAACTGAGTTGAAACAAAGACCAAAACAGCCAAGTATGTGAGGTGTTTGTAATTAAGTTGTCCAAAACCCACAAGATCGTGGTAATGTTTTTAATTGGATTCAAGGTTTTTTTTTGAAGGCCAGGACTAATCAAGGCCTTCTAAAAATCTATCAGTAAGAGTAGACCAGGAATTTCATTCTTGTATGTATAAAACATTTAGTCATATATTGTTCCTTTATTTTTTCCTATATATCTATTTTTTTGTACAAAGCCTGATTGATCCTCTTGTATACTTTTTTAAAAAAGTTTTCAGTGAAGCATTTTAAAGACAATTTAACAATGAAATGGTCTCCATTTTTTAAAAAATAATTCTTATCTTTATTTCCTTTAGGAATACAGGTTATAACTCCTTGTTTTTGAGATGTTGATAGTTCTCCACTAACAAATGCAAAATTTAAAGACTTTACTAAGAGATATCCAATGTCTGCACCCCTTCCCCCGAAAAAAAAGAAGAATAAAAGCTCTTCAATATAGTTTGAAGGTCCAGGATCTTTATCTTTTAAGCTTTCTAAACACTCTTCATAAGTTAATTTTCCTTCTATACTGCTTGTCTTTTTCTGGTAATTTATCTTTTTTTTTATAAATGTTATGTTTTTCCAATATCATCATTACTAGTGTCCTTATGATTATTTAGTGTTTCATAAAAATATACTTCCTGAATTATTTCTGTTTGTATGTCTAAACAGTATAACTTGTGAAAAGACTGCTTATAGTTTTCGAAACGAAGTTTTGATTTTCAAGATTACTGAAATATTTAGTAGGTAAATCTCCTTCCTTAATCCACCTGGCTTCTGATATTATTTTTACTCCTTCCATCGGTTTGTTTCTCGTTTAAATTACGAGTAACATAATCTAAAGTATCCGTATCAGGATTAAACACAAGTTTAAAATCTCCTGCAATAATACAGTGATTATTAAATGTCTTATTTTTCAGTCAAGTACTGATAAAATTCAGGTTTATCCTAGTTTGGATAATACATGTTTAAGAGTTATCATTTTCATAAATTGAACAGTCCAAAATAAAAATATTTCCTTTGAGGTCTATAAACAGACTAAATATAGAAATTTATTTTTTTACTTACGAAATGGCTTCTTCTCTGGACAGACTATTGAAATTATTAAAGTAACATTCAAAATAAAATTCTGAGAAAACTCTATTACTTACTTCAATTGTAAAATGTGTGTCTTAGAGGAGGTAAACATAACCTTTCTTTTCTTTAAAAAATTAATAAAAAACATCTCACATTTTATTTCTGTCTCCTAGGCCTTGAGCATTCATAAAATAAAATGTTATTTTATCAGACATAAGTTACTTCATGTGAACGTTATGTTCTGAGACCCCAGAAAACAATAAATTTGATTTGCATTATGGCAATTTACGTTTTTATATGTGAGTAACCATACTGTGTACAAATCTAACATGTGTATATTACACTTTTATGTTTCCAAGAATAGCATTTGATAGAAATGGGTATTTAGAGGTGAATAATACATTGATTATATTTTCTGTAAAATAAGAAAGTAATAGGGTAAGGGAAATAAGAAAATAAAATGTTACCATTCCACCACAGTACTTAGTTAACTATAAAGATGCTTACTAAAGTTTCACTATTGTCATAATCCTGGGATAGATTTGTTACGTGAACTGGCAATGTTAGCATTTGATAGCATAAAATGACGTTAAATAATTCAAATAAAATCAAATAAAACAAGTTATATGCAAAAAATTAGTAGATTAAGATAAAAAGGACGCATTGCTGTCATATATGTGTATATATATGTGTGTATGTGTTTCTAACTTTAAAGGGAAGCATAGAAGTTTCAGCATTGGAATATAATGCCGAAAATACCAATTAATGAAATCTTCAAATTGATCTAAATAATATTATTTTCATTGGAAACTACATAGCAAAATTAAAAAAAAAACAAAAAAAAAACAACAACATAACAAATAAAAAATCTTAAACTTTTGATATGAATCCATTGTCTGTTATTGATGTGACAATATCAACATTGAACGTTAAGAGCCCCACTTAATACTGTGCACAAAAATGAAGTTATCTTAGGTTAGGGCTATATACCATACTTCTCACGTAAGATAAATTGGATAACTCTCATATAAGTAATAGGACGTGTGTAGTTAAAATGGGGACACAAAAGCGATTTCGTAACACTCTTGTTGCGTGTTGCTAAGAAGTCTAGTCAATGGTCCCCCAGAAGAGAATACGTATTTTAGAGCAACACGAAGAACACACTAAATGGTGTTTCCAAGAAAGGTTTCTAAGTTAGATTTGTCCAAATTCGATGGATTCAGCACACATTTTCTCCAACTGTGCAATTTTACTAATTCTTAAACGCAAAAAGTAACCGTAATACGTTGTATACATAGTAATATTTCGTAACGGCGGCAAATCCGACACAAAAATGAGCTCGCTCTTTTAGTAATTTAGATTAGTGTTTATGTCGTCGACCCCTCCTAAATAGCCATAAAGTAGTTAGAAAAGATCTCACTACCCCGAGCAAAAGTCACATGGCCAGAACAGGTCTACACTTATACTAACCTCTATAGCTATTTTTAGATATTGTTGATATTGTTGAATCTCTCAAATTATACGTTTCGTTTCCCTCTAAATTAAATTAAATAACGCCTTTAACAGGTTTTAAATCAATAACTAAATAATTATGTTTTTCAATCTCTACATTGTTCAACAACTGTATATTCGTAAATCAAAAGCACTTACTTCATATATTTAGTGAAGTGTAGTGTCAGAGCGAATGAGCCGTTTGTAAAACAAAATAGAAAAAGAAGAAAAAGATATACCGAATAACATGTCTAATATTAAATGTATCATTCTTGTGAACATTTAAGAAAATTCTTACTGCTGTTTGGGGTTTTAAAAATAATTTATAAGGACAGACAGATTTCCATAAAGACTTCCGTTAGTATAATGTCACAGGATTAGACAAAAGTGCAAAAAGACCGTGACACCTATGCCTCTCGTTTACACGACATTTTTTTTTCCTGCGGCATACATAATTTCTCCCCTATTGTGAGTTTTTTTTTTATTTCCTTTATTTAAGCAACTTTCCCGAAATTCTAAGAGTTTGATGACATTTATTACCATGTTCAGGTGGCAGAGGACAAAGTGATCCTTTCAGCTTTAGCAAAGTCTGGTATTTAAAAGTAAGACAGAAGTGTAGTATCTAAGTGGGCCTCGAGACGGGGTCCTTCATTTAAAATTTAATATACACTACCGACTAAGTATTCGGCTCTCTCATGTTGTTTTTTACAAGCTCTTTTCCAGACATGTGATGCGAAATGACATATTTCATTTTACAAATTTTTTAAGTTGTATCTTTAATGAAAATAGCATATCCATTGACAGTCTTGAGAAAAATATTGGTAAAGTAACGGAGATATCATAAACATATATGTATTTAACTCTTGTTTTTATGAATAGATTAAAACAGATAATATGCATGATTACACATTTGGAAAAGCACCCAGTATGCTAATAAAAATCACCGTAAGTTATATTTTATAATTATTTATGAATACTTTTTTTATTTTTTTAGTATGACTATAAGTTATTTTTACCAGTTAACAGTAAATATCGAAATATCGTTTTATCAATGCGTTAATCCGCATCAACAAGCGTGCCAAGAAAATGATTTTGATTAAAAAAATGAGATTGATGATACCTGTTACCATGTATGTGTATTCTTGCTGTTTCCTACAATCACTTGTTTGTTTATTGGGTTTCATGTCTCATTGAAAGTATTTCTGTAGTCAGCAGAAATTGCTCTTTGTTTAATGATCATCCGTCTCTCAGTGCCTTGGACGCTTTGATTTGTTTTATAATGATTCGATTATGGCCCTGATTATATTCCTTATTCGAGCAGCATACCTATAGAGGTACTCCAGTAGTTAAATGTATCAGTTCCTGCGCTGTTGCGGATATTATGCAAGTCAGCCATGTCTGTTGTTTTTTCTTTCTTTTTTTCTTTTTCGAACTATGTAAGACTGCGGCAGACAGTCCTTAAACAAGCAGGACGACTCCTTAAAAATGAATTCCAGGATTTTATGCATTTCATATGTAGTTTAATTACTTCGGTTTAGGATTTTGCTACTGAAAACACTAAACTTATTGCACCATGCACTTCTTTTTCCCTTTTGTGTACAACATGATAAATATATAACCAGGTAAAAACCTCAAACTGGAATCGAATTTGAGACCCTCAAGTCAGACACTCTTCCACGACGCCGTAAAAGCTAGCTCTGTAGCAAGAAAATACAAGTGCTATTTTTCACGTTTCCTTCTCCAGTGAGGGCTATCAGAATCTTTGAGTAAGAATGTATATGGTAATTTCTAAGGCTTCTAAAATCTATACAAATATGAGTTACCACCCCCGGCGATCAATGCGTTAAGCACTCCCCTCGGGAACAGGAGGTCGTGGGATCGACCCCCCCCCCTCTCGGCATACTAAAGTCGTTATTATGGCACTCGAGTATGTAGCTCCTTCCTTGAAGCTCAGCATATATACAGGGTGTTTCCATTACTTGTTAACCCGGTGTCAGGATAATTTGACTTGGTCAGATATTATACCACATGTCTACAGCGTGATACTGCAGTCCGACAACATTATATCGGTCTCAAGTAGAAACAGTCTCCAAATGACTGAAATACTTTACTTCTACTACCCAAACGCACGTATAATCAAATTGGTTTTGCTAAAGTTAAAGATTTGTAGAATTATTCACCATGTTTCCGCGTGCAAACTTCTTTTAGCCATGTAAATCCACAATACAACGGATGGAATTGTTATTAGTGTTTAACCTTAGCAAATCGAAAGCCTTCATTTTAAAATTTTAGCCTCTTTTTATCGCTAACTAAGGTATGGCATCAGCATTTATAAAATCTAAAATAACGTTGTTTTCGTATAGTACACCTAATAAGATACATAATTTACAAATTAAGTTAATCCATTCACTATCAAAATGTTTTCACGGTCCATCTAATGATTGGGAGAATTTCATAGAAAATGTTTGTATTTGTTACATAACTCCCACGAGCACTTGAAGGACAATCGTCACAATTTAATATTGGGAGGATTGCATTAAAATGGTGGGGAAAACGGTTGCAAAAAGTACTGGTCCAATCAAGGACCAATCGAGAGTGATTATTATTAGTTATATAATCAGAATCTGGTATCTCATATACATGGAAGGGCGACCAAGGAAAAAATATTTCCGCTTGTTACTGCATAAGCACAATTGAGCTGTTTTTTTTTATCCTTTTTGTTGGGTAATATGTCCAACAAACTGTTGAATTCGAAACTAATGATATCCAAGTCTGATACTTTCCACGAGTATGTATAGTTTACATCTCTAAACAAATCAGTAACACACATTTTGCTTTTCTGTTCGAAGAATATACAATGCTTTTGGTATAATAACGGGCCTTTAAAATACGTGTGAAATTTAAAATGTCCAAACATGCGTTTGCATATTGAAACTTAGAATAACAACAAAACATCATTTTGCTCTGGACACGAACCTTCAATTTTTCGTCTGGTGCCCGTAGCAATGTTTATCTAACTGTTCGAATTAACCACAAAATTATATTTCGTCGGGGTCCTCGTCAAGTGAAACATGCAATGTCACTTTTCATCTGGATCAAGTTCGAGCACGACAATTTAACACTTCGTACTTTGTGTCGATGAGTTCTCCGGGATATAGCGACAGGCGACTTTCTAATGCGATCATGTTTGTCATACAAATTAAGAGCCTATAACGATTGGCTTTCGGGCGAAAACATTCAGTACAAAAAAATCTAGAACGACTTCTAATAGAATGATATTAGCTTTCATCATGACACCTGTTTCCGGTTTCGTAAATCCATCACATTTTCCTTAATACATTTAACACGTTATATACAACTTTGAGGCCGTATTACATCACTCCGCGTCACGCGTGTATTCTATATATATATATATATATATATATATATATATACATGTATATGCATAGTGTGTTGAACTCGAACAGCTGGATTAATGCGTTTGATGCAAATAACTTTGATAAAAAAATCAATTATTCCCATAATGTTGAAAATGTATGAGAAATGCACACGTTAAATCGTCCGTACATCCATTTGTTTGTTTTTTTGTTGTAATTATCACGATTTACTTTCAGTAAAGGTCATATGATAAAAAGAATTTGACATGAATTGTCATATCATATTTTCATTACACTCGTTCATGAAAATGTTATAAAGCTCTCCAGAGATTCAATTATCTTGCATGAACTCGTTTAGTAAAAATTGATATGAAACAACATTTTATGTCAGATCCTATATATATATATTATTTGAATTACCTGACTAGTGTCTGGTATATGCTCACCATAATTAAAATCATTTTAGCTTATATCAATCTTGTAGCCTATCTATCCTTACCGACTTATGGGCGCCAAGCCTAGTCTATAACCAAACGCTTTAAGTTATACAGTATTACAAATTAAAAAAGGGTATGTAGTCATAAATAACAGACAAATGCATAGTTATATAATAAGGATGAGCTAATTAAGAAGAAATTTATATATATATATATATATAATAAATCAGAAATATAAGACAAGTGCATAGGTTATGTATATGCATAGTGTATGTATATATCAACGATAAGTTAATAAGTAAGACAAACCGCACAAGCACAACCTAGAAAGATATGATGTAATGGCAAAGAAAGTTGACTCAAGAATGTTGATCAAAAGCTGTACCCCTCTAGTTTACGTTTATCTAGCGTTTAACATACCGAAGCGTGTACTAATTGTCATTGAGAACAAAGTCTTGCCTGTTTGACAGACACGTGTCTGGGGATGCAGAAACTATAATAGGCCTTGAAGTCATGTAAACAGCAGAAACCAAATATTAAGATAATGCGTTTTCTTAACATCTGAGAGACACAAAAAGATAAAAGGATTACTGATTTATGCCATTTGGTTCTGTAGTTTTGGCGTATTAAGGAGTATGACATTTTTGGTATTTTGTCGACCTGGCACAAACACCAGCATCAAAACAGAATGGTCGAAAGCAGTCACCATAGATAAAGATACTTTGATTTATGTAAAGGGAAAAAGGCCTATAGCACTGAAGGTAGTATTGCCTTTTCAGACCATCAAATATCATGCTAATGCTAATATGCAGATCGTTGTGTACATGTTTCTGAAGTTGAGTTTATTCAGAGACGTCAATTTGTGTTTTTTTTTCTTTTATTTTCTTTTTAATTTTCTGTTATATCAGAAATCTATAATCAGAGATGCGCAGCCTATTCTGTGCCCATATCGAATCTATGAAATCGCGCGGGCCCAACGATTTCAAGGAGATACGAAAACGAGAATGGAAATAAACGCGTTCCTTTTGAATTTCATTCGTATTTACGAAAAGTTCATATTGATATATTCATCGACACATGACTGATATGGTTTGAATATTATATCGTCTAGAATATTTCTCATGCGCGCGCTTAGTCATATCAGATCAGTTTTATGCCTCTTAATTATAATCTAGCTTAAACTCTAATTATGCATATATTCCTTCCTTTTCTTCAGCTTATTTTTTGTTCTTGACTAAATAATTGACATTTATCTATATGTGTTCATTACGTCTATCAATACCCATCTACAGACGCATGATCACCCAATTCAACCAAACGTGATGGTAAATATATGGGTGGCTTTCCAATCACAGCAAAACCGTCACATACGGTTTTGAAACACCATTTAGAAATAGTGTTCCTTCCCAAGGGAAGGAACTTCTAAAGTCGTAAATGCGACATGGCTGGTTACGTAACCGTCAGTTCAACGTAGATAGCAAAGCCAATTGTGGTGCTTTCTTCCGTCTTGAAATTAGATATTTGAAGATGATAGGCTTTCAAGGCAAGCCGAATTGTAAACTTGCAAGAATCTGTTATTTTGGAGACATGACCTGATTTCATTCACGAATGTCACAGAAGTGTATAGATTTACGTCCGCAGTAGGTGTATTCATAGAACAAAGTGTAGCTAATTATCTCTTGCTGCATGAGTTGAAAAATCTTAAGCAACGACATCAAGCCTTTTTGTTATAATTGCACCTGTTAGATTCTTTGGTGTGTAAAAGTAACCATAAGACTTGCCGGTATTGCTCTATGACGATCACTCTCGCAGGACCAGTGGTCATGGGTTTGAGATGGTTCCAGCTTCAAAAAGAGAAAAGGGCGAGAAATGTTGTGATATGGTCACGTTAAACTGCTCTGTCAAGTTTGGTTACTTGCTAAACCCCAATTGCTAAGTTAAGCAACGTCTAGAACGGTCAACCATTACATTGTGATAGTACGTTTGTAAGTTTGCGTTCCTTATTTAAAGTTAAGAAATGCACCGGAAGGTAGGCTAAAACGTATAAAACTTATACATGTATTTAGATTTTCTCTTTTCTCATTTGCAGTCACTTTGCAGATCACATTCAATATTCGTGAAAGCGAAACATTCATAAGCTGTAATTAAGAAATCACTACCCTGAACTGATGAACACGCCATGCAGAAACGCAGCAGGTGGTACCGCAAGCACCGGTACTTCGGGGATATCATATTCTATATTAACCGATATCGCCGAAGTAAGTTTTTTCCATGGTGTTACACAAAGATTGGTATAACAATGTCATAACACAATAGGGTGTATTGAAACATATGAAACTTACCAACAAATGCAAAAATGCACACGAATACCGACAGCTTCGCCATTTTGTAATAGTGCACTGCTTGCTGTGTCGAACGGATAAGATAACCTTGACACTTTTAGAATTAACCCATGTCATAATCTGTGTTAGATTATCGCTATATATTTAAGTCATTTGAAGCTGTATAGGGATAATTTAAATGTATCAAGGACATACGTATTTAAAAGTGAAAATTTGCGTCCATTATGTTGAAAGACAAAATAAACCCGTTCATAACCATGGAAAATGCTTGCCACTTCACAATTTCTATATATATTTTTTCTTTCCAAAAAAGTATGGGTTTTCTGTTCTTGGTGCAATATTGTTTAAAATAAAGCAAATATGTCATTATTCTTTCATGTCTTTGTATGACCTAATCATTTCAAGTTAAAAAATGGGGCGTTTGTGTGTATATTTCTTTCAAGTTCATGTTGACTTAATTTTATAACTTCATGAATTATATTTTCGAGAAATAATAAACACCATTTCTTTTAAAATTATTAATATACGTAAGCAAATACATATGTCATAACACGAAACACGTTTTTGAGGGCCACGATGGTTGTACAAATGTGTATTGCCAAATAAATGCGTATGTTTGAGCAGCATAGGTATATTGTTTATTATTTATCTGTTTAATACCACACTCAACTAGAAGGTCGTTTGTTGAAATTACAAACGAATCGGCTTTCCGTTTACTTATCTCATAGGGGATAAAATTCATCATTTAAGAAAGATAGTACTTGCTGATGCTTAATCATTGAAGCAAAAAGCTAATCACTTTAAATTTTCAAGACTTTTTACGCATCTTAATCGACGACTTTTTATTTTCCAAATAAAGTTCGTTGATCCAATTGCCGATTTGATATGACTTTTTTTAAAAATTATTGCTTTAATATCAACATAGATTGTGTACCATTTTAGTTGATAAAAATCAGATTGTTTCGAGATTAAGAACAGGTTTGTTTTCCAAGTTTTCAGCAGAATTCCATGAAACTTTCTGCCATGTTTGATGACGTAATCACTGAAATTTTAAAGACTTATGAACGTTTTAAGTTTCGACATTAAATTTAAAGTTTATTACTCAATTGGCGTTATATATATGTAATATCATTTAATATTTCTTGCTCAACATGCATGACGTCACAACCAGGTGAAAATCAAACACTTACAATATGTTTCACTAAAAAAGCAACTCTATCGATTCTAAAAAAATAATTAAATCTAATTAAGATTGACTAAAAATTCATAATGCAAGAACGAGAGAAATCTTAAAAAGTGCTTTTTTTAATGACGTTATAACCACGTGACTTAAGAAAAAAATATTCAGAAAATAGAATGTTAACCTCTATTTTTTTTATTAAATTATTTTTTTTATTTAAATGATATGATGATGAATATAAATTACGTCGTAAAATTGTACATAAGTATTTTTTAAATCATAAATTTGAATAAATGAATATTTATTAGATATATTTAAAATATAAATGTTGTGATATACTTAATTTTTTAAAATTTCCTTTAATTTAAATTGGAATTTTTTAAAATTTACCTAACTTCTACTAAAAAATTTGTATATATAGGATAAGTTTTATCTTCAGTAAAACATCAGTAATTTAATAGCCTGTACTTCTTTGAGTCTTTAGGAAAATCTGGATAGGATGCTAAGTGAAAAGTAGGACAGATCATATTAAGCACATAACAGACCGCAAGCTGTCGAATACTGTAAATAAATATACATGCATATGATAAGCATGTGCATTTTTGTTGATAAATAATAATGTTTTTCTCCAAAAAGGATTTCTGCGGATTCCTAAGATTTCCGAAGTAAAACACAACTGAGTTAATATAACGTAATAGATAAGCTATAGTATATCATTTTGGCACCAAATTACATTCTTTTGATTGACAGCATGGCGCAAACAATAAAAACAACAAAAACAACAAATAGAAATGATGCGAATCATTGGAATTTCCAGATATTTGGAACGTGAAACAGACGTATGTTTGTGTGTCTGTCTGGGTGTGCAACTATTCGGGCACTGTTTGCTAATCGTCAAGGCAGCTCCATGGCTGTTAATTTTATTATTAATATATACATTTTGCACTTTTATAAGAGAGAATGAATAACATCAGAAAATCTTATGTTAGTTTTACTCTTATTAGTTTGTATAAGTACATAAGTAGAAAACGAGTTTAATCATAAAAAAAATGATAAAATGATAATCACCAAGTCCCTGTAGATTTATATTATTATTATATTTTGTAATAAGGATGAGGTAGACACTGATTTTCAGTGTAACGATAAATGTACACTATCTGCCCATAGGAGTAAGTTTAGTTCAGTTGCTCTGCACTTTCTTCCCACCAGGGCTAGTCTTTTTCAGACCTCTCTCTACTATCTTCCAATATCTTCGAATTGTTCTGTTCTACTTGCAGTCCCAAAACAAAGCTAAGTGCTGCTAAATAACCACATCATGCCGGCGCATGTCTACCAAAAGGCTCCTTCTCCGTTCGTAGTTTTACCTTCTGTATTTTCATTAATCTTGAAATTTTGATATTAACTTTCCTCAGTGAATGACAACTCATCAAAATTTGCATCTCAGCGTATGGCACAACTCAAACAATATTTAGTGAACGGTTGCGAGAAGGACGCTTGTCAAGACCCTACTTTATCACATATAAACATGGAATAAATCTTTAGGTATTTGAGCATGCAATTTAATTTCTGACAATAATATCAATTACTTTTAATTGGCATACTTTAATTTGCTCCAGCTCTCTGAGTTGGCGGATCTTGTAAATTACCAAGTTTTCAGTTGTGTGACGGTCTGCTGTGAGTGCTGGTGTATGTCTGCCTAACCGGGGGCGTGTGTAGGTCTTTGAAAATTACAATGCCGTATGAGGCACTGTCTGTGACGACGTCTCTTAGTTAGGCCATACACCGTTGCATTATGCCATGCCGAATGTTTGGATATCAGTTTGTTTCTTTCATTTACAGCCGTTATGATCCTTCATCAGTGTCTTAGTAAATAGAGAATCTTGCTCACAGTCAGAAAATTCTTCTATTGGTCCCACCAGCCAGAAATAGTTGAATTGGTATTGGTATTTCTCCCCTCTGATGTTCTCTTAGCACATATGGGTAGTTCCAGGACCGGTTGGGCCAGGTCAGGATAATGTTACTGGGAGAACGGCGTGATGTAGTAGTGTTTTATGCAAGCAAAACACCACGAAATAATATATACTGTCGGAGAGAAGTTGAATAAAAGCAAGCCTTTCCACATGAACTTTTCCTTTGAAAAATGTTAAGTATTCATGTCACAATCTGCAAGCAGAGGTGACACATATTGATAACTTCTCCATTGTCTGTCACACTGTTTCCGTCACGCTTCTTTCAGCAGGTGAAACATTGCTTCAATGAACACTTCTTGTTGCTATTTTAGCTTTCAGTATCATTAAGCATCTGGTTTTGTTTTTCTGCCTGGAATTTAAATTTATCTACATTTTGCGTATTTTTACTTCAATTCTTCTTCCTTTTCCCACATTGTTGATGTCCTATCTTTTTAAAATTATTCAAGCAAATGCACCAAATTGTGTCCATTATTTAAATAAATCTTAACACAGTTAACAGCAATGTAAAACACTACATCAGTCTAAAGTAGACATAGTCTCCATATGACAGAAATACAGTCGGCGGGATGTTAAACCAAATCAAACATCTGTGCTTCATTTACGTTCGGAGCCATATTCCTCAAGCCCCGAACAAGAATCGAATTCGAAGCCATTGGTAAAATAGTAAGTAAATGCAAGTAAAATACTTTGTTATTTATACATAAATACACAAAAATTCATATTGTTTTTGCAAGATAAGTATGTCCCGCCATGTACACTTCTTTTAATAATCATACGCCCCAAAAAAAGAAAATAATTGTGTTTAACCTGAGTTGACCATAGTGCTTTGGTAAACTAAAAAACGACATTAATTAATCACGATTTAAAAAATACGAGTTTTATAGTGGATTCGAAGATATGAATTACTTTTCTAAGAGCTTTATGATTCAAATAAAAGCATTACTTTTTATTGTAAGATATGTCAGTGATTGAATCTAAATATTAAAATAAAGATTTAGTAAAATAAAAAGACGTAATTATATAAGTCTAAATTAATTACTGCGTGCAGTATTGACCAAACCAAGAATCAAACGAGAAAGATAAGTGTCATTACTATTAGTTGAAAGAACAAGAGTCTAAACTGTAGAGAAGGACAACAAGATCAAAATCAGATTGAGCTACTTACTTACTCAACTGTTATTAAATCTTATGTTCAAAGGTAATAATTTTAAAGCGATTGATGTAAATATTTTTTGCGTAAATAAATATTTAATTGTGGAATTTTATTAACGTCTTCCTGATTTGCGATTTTAAGCAGTCATTCTTTGTAAACGGTGTCGTTGATTTCTTTTTGACGAAGTCTTAATCTGATGGATCTGTATTAAGTCTGCCCTCACAAGTGCTTAAAAAGGGCGTTGTACCACACACAGCGGTTATTTTTTATAACGAAGAGAATTTTCAAAATTTGAACATAAGTACTTAAGACTATAACTTAAAGACATATGAATTAAAATTAGGTAGTCACCATGCTCGTTTTAGAGATTAAGCTTATGGTAAAACACCTATGTTTGCAAAATGTTGTTGTAAAATGTCAAAGCATTGAAAGATGGAAAGATCGAAATACTATAATTACACATGAAAATGATAATTTCAGAATATTATATCACAATTTGTAACTTAGTATGTGTATTATAAGTTACGGGAGAACATACTGTTAAATATGCACGGAAAACCAAAACTAGCAAAAATGAAATTGTGTCAGGACCAAATGTAAACAAAAACCACCCATAGGCTATGATATTATATAAACAGTATATTTCTTTCTTGATAAAAACAAATTCAAAGGACAGATTTTCTCTATTTTTTTAGATTGTATCGTTTGATAAAAATGCTTTCTGAATATAAAAAAAATAGATACCTCACTAAAGTTTTATTTTTGGTTTTGTTTTTCACTTAACAGCTTCATTATTGAAATTTCAGCCAAATTTACGCACAAAACACTAAAATGTGAATTCGACAAATATACTTTTAAATATATTTAACATTATTCTTGAAATTTGGGGTTTCATTTAACATTGTACTAAAATGTTTTACCAAAGGAAAAACCAGTGGTTACTTGCTGAAAGGTCTTTATGATAAATACGCACGTTATTGAATATATTGTATAGGACAGTAATAACTATAACGGTAACATAAACACAAAGCTAGTTGCAATATATATCTCTTGTAGGTTCAATACGTACGCTGTTAAGGTACGTTTTCTTTTTCTTTTTTTTTCTAAAATTTGTAAAAAAAAAATCTGAAACGCTTAAGATATGCTTTTCTTTAAATAAAGGTAACGGTCTTTGCTAGATCATACGGCAAAATAATTGCTATTATTTATAATAATATGTGAATTACTAGCTCTTTATGACGGCTGTGAGATAAAAAAAAAGCTACATTTATGAGAGGATATGTAATTATATGTAATGAAGTTTTGTCATATTTGAAGCATTTAACTATATAACCTGTCAAGAACTTGCAAATTTTACCCACTTCTCTCGAATGACTTTTCGTTTGGATGTCGAAAAGACATACAGAAACAAGTGAAGGGACATTGGTATTGTAAAATTAAAAATGGTTGACTTACAATATGAAAAGTCACTTTGTTTGTAAGTTACAAACAAATTTAATTCATTGCTTTACAAAATGTAAATGTTAAGCGCTTGGATTCTAGTATGTTTACTGGCCTATCGAAGAAGTCATTTTCTTTTGGCCCATAGAAGTTTTGAGATTACTTTGCCCTACAATATGTCAGTTTCCTTAGCTTCTAGAAGATGTTTCCAGTGCCCTGAGATAAATTTTTTGTTGCGTCTTGAAGAATTCTGTTTCCTTGACTATAGGTGATGCTAAAAATACTAACATAGCTTTAAACATGACAAAACAATTTCTCTTAAATGCTCTAGTAAAACATCAACGTAGTTCCATAATACGTCGACAGAAGATGACGTGTATAATGGAATGTATACGTCTATTCCGCAATCTACATTCGCCACATGTTTTGCCATTAATATCTCGATACATTATCGTCGAGACAAACCGAACAAAGACTATCATTACAGGTAATTAATATCTCCGCATCCAATTTTGTCTTCATGTTATATGATTGTGGGATTTTCAAATTAAATGCTTTGTCTTTTAGGCGATATAACGGAAAATAGCCTTTAAATCTTTGTAGTGTATTTGAAAACAGATCGCTTTCCTTCATGAAATTATAAATATAAACAGGGCTCATCCATCAGCTAATGTTTCAAAGAACATATCGTATGTAAAAAAAATATTTCGTCTTGGAAATGAGTCGTCTGGAAAACATTAACGAGACAGCAGAAAGAATATTCCAGAAATTTTGTGGCAAACAGGTATTTACCTTTCATATATTAATTATTGGTTCTTTTCATAACGTGGCATATCTATTTTAATTTTCGAAAATACTATAATATCCACATGAAAAATGTTAAGTCGTTTTAGATTCATTCACGTTTTAAGTGATTAAACATTGATGGAAATCATGTTTCTTGAACTAAACTCGATAGGAGGAAAGACAAATATATAATATTTCAAATTATTTTTATCAACAACTTATTAGGCAGTTATGATTAATGTCATTAACATATTTAAGTGTAAAGACTGACTGTTCAAGATACCATGCTACAGACAGGACTATTAGCTCAAATTTTTAAACTCATTTTCTGCAGACATTTAATATACTGGCGATTATATCGACATAGACTTTCTATTTCTTTGAAATACAGAGACAAAACCTTTCATACTGCATTGAAAAGGTTCAATTTCTATAGTTTAACCTCCTTCCCTGTATCAATTGCGAGCTAAAGTTTCAGTTAAATCATACTAAAACATATATCCTCTCTACATATGATGTTTTATATTCATGTAATAATCTCATTAGTCACATATATAAAACTGAGTCGAAAACAAGATCGACACTAGCAAGTATGTGAGATTTTTTAAGGCAATTGTCCAAAGCTTTTCAGATGTTTTCAACATAAACTGCAGCACATATCTTAACTGAATTTTCTCCACTCATGGACTGTTAAATGTCACGGTTATTGTAAAACGTAATTTATTAAATACCTAGAATGTTTAATATTCGTTTAGTTTCCCCAGAAATCAAATGTCGCAAAACTTAAAAGCTTTTTTCCAGCTTTTAAATCAATACTTTATTTTTTTGTTCCTTTATACATTGTGCAGTAGAACCTCGTAAACCGAACATCATTAAACCGATTTCCTCGACATTTCGAAGTTTATTTTCGGTCCCGAATTCTTCCATTCTTATTTTAATTAAAAATAAAATGTTTAATTCGAATTTCGCTATTTCGATTTTTTTAGCTATTTCGAAGTTAAAATCCGAGGTCGCACTTTATGTACATTTTTCAATTTTTATTTCGAAGTCAATTTTCATAATTTTACGTGAACTTATCGTCCTTATCCATTTTTGGGTCAGTAACCAAGTTTATTTTTCGGCGACAGCTGGAGTTATGGATCAGGCAAGTTTTCACACCTCTTTTTGAGATTGGATTGGGCAATGTGTGTCCGACCGGAAATTCTGATTACTGCATATCAATGTCTGACAGGTTACATGATATACACGTTCCATCAGAAACACACAAGTGTCAGATCTTTAGTGCATTCCATATTATCGCGTTCGTCACCGGAATGCGAGGCTACCTGAAGCAGCAGATCGACTGTAAAAATATGTATCACTATGTTGACATGTTTGAACGATTATTTTAATCAGACGCATCTCAGTATATCATGAAATATTTCTATTACTTTTCATAACTTGCAAATAATACATACATGCACTTAATAGGTGATTTCTACGATATGCACCGGTAATGAAAACGCAGGCATGCACGCGCACAAACTGAAATTTCCAACGGATTTTTAATCCGAATAATCGTTATTTCGAAGTTTTCAGCTTGGTCCCAAAGACTTCGGCTTAACGAGGTCGTTCTGTATATGAAAAAAATGATAAAGATAATAATAAAAACCCACACACACAAACTTCAGTTTAAGTAAAATGAGCATATCAAGTTCTAGAAACAATACAATGGCCGCCCACAAGGTCAAAGTTCCATTTATATATTGCGAACATATAGGGATTAATATATCAGGGTGAACGTAGTATCAGAACCAATGAGCCGTTTGTTAAAAAAAGATGTACAGAATATGTCTCATATAAAATGTATTGTTGATGTTAAAAGTTAAGAAAATTACTTGATAATTTGTATATATATCCATTGTCTGTCTTCAGAAACTTATTTGCAAAGGAAATATAAAAATATGTTTTAACGATTGCTGTTAAATTAGATAAAGAAACATAATCTGCATGATTACAGATTTCGACAAAGCGTCCAGTATGCTAATAAATATCTCCGTGACCGTAAGTATTTTTTTTTATATTCATTGATTGCTATCTATTTTATTTTTACCGAGTAATTGTAAATATCGAGATATTGAGGAATCAATGTGTTTATACCGCATCATCATGCGTGCCAAGAAAACGAATTTGTTTTGGGACTGATGATGTCCCTTAGCATAGATTTGTCTTCTTGCTGTTTCAATCAACCATTTTATTTTTTGGTTTATTTGGTTCCATCTCCCATTGAAATTATTTCTGTCTTTTTGTGGAAATTTGAGATAAATATATTGCAGTATTAAGCTTACGACAAGTTTCAAATTACCACACCAAGCCAGATTATCCTGACACCAGGCACCCAGTATAAGGACTTCAAATATAATTCGAGCACCAACCTTGAGAAGTAATACCACTAAACGTTTAAATAATTCGGTATGTCGAGGTTGTCAGGAAAACTAAATTTATATTATATCTCAATTCATAAAATGACTCTTACTTCATTGCTCATGATGTTCCTACAAACAGGAGACGGTGATAGGTATAATAATGTTAAAGATACATCACACGTTGGAAATATGTTATTTAATTTCTAACGTGATTGTATGTTCGATTGGTATTTTTCTTCAGATATATAAAACTATTACTGTGCAATGACATTGGTTATTTTTGTGTGTTTAAGTTTGCGAGGGTCCTCATCCTTTTCGACCGTAGCCTGGCAGTGCCCGAGGGATATTACATGCCATTCTCAAAGATCTGTTATACATCAGAGGTATGTTGTGATTTAATGAATAGTTTGAATAGTAACGCCTGTGTCTGTAATGTAGTTAATGCATATATAAATTTGTTTGTCTAATTAATTGGATGTGGTAACGAGCATCGCTTCATACCTACACACATTGACTTCACGGGTTCTCCGTTCTCTCCTCACAATAACTAGATTAATTTTGTAGCAAAATATCGGAGTCACCGCGCGCACACGTTTTTGAAGATGATTTTAAAAGCAAAGGACTTTTCAGAATATTTTGGAAACATGTGCAAGTATAATTTACAAAATATTTGTCAAATAACCTTAGCTGCAGGCCTTTCGGTTCAGATATTTCTAATGTTTGTTCTAAAATGTCTGTGTACATTGAAGACAGATTCATTAGGGAAAATATTTCTCTTTTTATGAAATTTATAGCTGAAAAAGTAATAATTTCGTCACTTGGATATGTTCCTGGATTTTCTCTATCAAATATGTCACAATTGGTACATACTAAATATTATATGTATCAAAAATGTCTTCGGCCTTATTTAAAAGAGATATATGTATTTTCATATACATTGTATTCTGCCTATTAAATAGAAAAGAAAGCATTAAATATCTGGAGTATGGCAGAAGAAAACATGTAGTATCAACATATTCAGCGAATTAGAACAAGTGTAGAAATCAATAGAAAAATTTCATCATAACAGCTGGGAACCTTCATTTAGGGACATACGGCATGCCCCGTCTAATTTAGCTAGTTCATAAAACAATTTAGGATGGATGCGATTAAACGACTCTACCGAATTTATTTCATTCACGCTATGTTTGACCAACTTATAATTGCAGGTATGCCTATTAGACAACCGTCAATGCCACGAACAACAAAAACTCCCTCTATTGAGTACTGTTTTTCGCTTCATACAGTTTAAGTTAAGAAACCAAACACATTCAGATTCTTGTTTCCCGGGCCAAATAGATTTCTATTTAAATATATTTTGTTTCGGTTTGCCAAAGTAAAAATGTATAACCAATACATCAGCACCAGTTTCCATCATAAAACAGACTAACAATTGCCTCAGCTTTAGTTTGGCTGCCCATAGATTGTCTCCAAAGTCGATTGTCCCCATGAAATCAATCACTGTAGCAGGTTCATCTAACGTTGTGGTTTTGCAACAAATAGCGAAATTATCTCCCCCCACACACATTTCACTATTTTTTCCATTACTGGAAATTTTTCATGCAATCTATTACACCGTATGCAATGTCTACGATTCCTTGGCGCTCCCTGTCGTCCCAAAGTGTGTTTTTGTCTAGCTCCCCGCTGGACTTCATCTGTCTAAACTTGCTCTTATTCGTGTTGAGTTTCGATTTGACAATTGACAAAGTTATTTTGGCCATTTGGATTGGCCTTAAAAGAATGAGCTCTCCTCCTACTGCATTTTCTCAGCCAAATTGCTGTCTTAAATTCCTATTACCATCATGTACCTTATATGCTTTCTTTCAGTATCCATTGGAAATGTTCATTTGTCGGAAAGTTCATGTGTAGTCTTATAAGTGATTGATTTGTTTTTGCCCTTGGCCTTTTCGTCTTGAATTGAATATTTTTTTCATTAATAACATTTTTCCTAGAGTTGCAGTGTTTATTAAATTCATCCAGTATTTTGTCAAAAATATTTTTGTCGCCAGACGAAAGCCCGTAAGATTTTTATCAAAATGTCGGCATTTTTTCCCATGATGGAAATAAATGTAGCTTCTTAATTTCTTCTTCTTCAAAATGCAAATTCAATGTTATTTTACGAAACAGAAAGATATATTTCCTTTTATCCCATGTGTGAAGTCGAACGCCTCATGGAATGGTAATTTCGGTAGTATACTAGTTTTATGTCCATTAATCACAGCACTATACACTTGAATTCGAATTATTAAAAATTAAGTGAATGTTTAAATCCATTTCTTTTTAATAATTTAGTATAATGTATCAAGATAAGCAAACTCTTGCATGGATATATTTTTTTATTCCACAAGATAAAAGCATAGTCAAATAGAGATAAACTAGTTTACAAAGGTGCCAGCAGCTCAATATAGATCAGTAAAAGTAACTCGTGTGCCATGAAAGAGAGCATAATTATAAGACTTTCGTTGTTATCTCCCTTTACCTAATAATGATCAACAAAAAACAAATCATAAATATTGCATTCTTTTTATTATTATTATTAGTATTACAGACTGTTGTTTCGTAGTTCCTGTTATCGGGAAGCATAACGAGTTAAACTGTTCGACAAACTTTTATTCTTCTTTCGTGACACACACACGTACGATTAAACAGAATAACAACAACAACAAACGACAACAACAAATTCACAAGGGAGCTCACTCGTGTAAACCTGTAAATAGTACATGTCTATTATACGGCGCCTTCTCTCATCAATAATAAGTAACAGGTCCTCTATAACATTTTTGTGCATTTCAAATCATAAATTCCTAAGGAATTAAAAATAAATGAATAACCGTGTTTGGATGATAACTCATGCAATGCAATGGGTGATGGATTTAAATCAAGAACAAAATGATTGTCCAAATAATGAATGCATATTCGTTAATTTCGCTCGCGTAGTGTTGTGGGTGTCAGGCGTCCGTATGTATTCCGTGTACGAAAGTGATGTGACCGAATGGCCTCCAAATGTCTTATCCCATATATATCCCGTAATGTTCTCCGTTTGTTTTGCCATTCTTTTCAGATTGGTTTCATAATATACAGAACTTTTTTCTGCATGTTTTCCGCTTGTTTTCTGAACGTTTTTGGCTTATTCTAATTTTACAGTCAAATGCTTCAGTAACCCTCCGTTTAACGATTATTTTTTTAAACACAGGGTTCAAGATGTGTTGTGGTCGGTTAGCATACGGAACTTAAAACATCCAAACTGCTTTATGAGTGCTCGAAAGACCAAGGCGCATGCTGCTTTTACATTTTCCGTGGTAGAATACTTTTCCTGATGTGTATATGTATACAATTATTAATTTGTGATAAAAATGCATATCTGTAGTTCCGTTTTCTTATTGATATACATAATTTTTTAATGTTAAATGTTCAATAATTACCATTTTTCGTTGTTGTTGAAAATGTTTCTGTCACAGTCACCAATATATCATATGTTCAAAACATTTGCATGTCAGCTTTACATTGAATCACGCTGTGATACGAAATATTCATTGAATTTACAGGATTGCACCGAATCAGATGCTGTGTGCACTGAGCCTATGAATTGTCCTTGTAAGAGCGAATTTAAATGCCAAAAGCGGTGTCTCTTTTGTAAGTATTATACCCTGTATCTCTATCTCTCTTTCATAAAATAAATTAGTGTTTAAACATTTCAATATCAACCATTCTGATGGCTTTATCAACGTTGGCAAATAAGCTCTTATATTCAATGCCTTTATGACATTTCTTGAACTTGGCTATTGTTATAATACCAAAATATGATGTCCAGTAAAGACAAAGAATACTTTTTAATCCTCATATTTTACGAATATCATTGGTTAAACAAACAGAACCAGAAACTTTCTGATGTACATTCGTCTAACTTATCCCTCCGTACATACAGAAAATGTGTTTGTGGAAAAGACAGGAACATTCGTAGTTTGGGCAACTTTTATAGCAGGGTACAAGGTTCGGCCGCAAGCACGTGATAACTATTTTTTTACCATTTAGATTGCAGATGTTTTCTGTTACTTTAACCAACACTTTGAATTACATGTACTTTAGTAGCGTAATAATCGTTATCTTACTATAAGGTTCGAATCCCACCAACCTTTATTATTGCTTAGGTTTGCTTAAAATCCTATCCTTTAATATGTTTTATTCTTAAAGAATGTAAATCACGAGTGTTATGATTCTTTAATGTCAAGTTCATATTCTTGAATACTTTCCAAAATGGGAATAGTTGAGTGAGTTCACTCCCTGATCAAGTTATTTCGAAGATGTCATTTTGATACTGGTTGCTTCCTGCTTGGCGTTCAGCATATGCACAACTGGATTAGCCTTACATCAGGTCAGCAAATTCTCCATAAAAGAAAACAACAACAACAACAAAAAAAGTTAATAAATGAAGTCGAGCGATAAAATCTGCTTTATTTCAATCTGAGCTTTTTTGTATAGAATCATGTGAATTTACACACTATATCTAGATTAAGATTTATCCTAAGTAAAATATTAAGGATTGTATATAATGTATTTTCATAATCCTAACAAACATATTTTGCTCCGCTCAAAATATAATGATCTAGATTCCCCATCCAACCTATTTATAAAATTTCTGCATATGTCATAGCCAGATGGAATCGGCTCATAATCAATTCTGTTCATACTTTCGATATAGATGATATTATAAAGGGAATTAACACGTTGACACTGTTTAATATGATTGCGTTATTCCTTTAATGCGGGGGAAGACTTATAAATGAACATACATTGTGCTATACAGGCCCTTCTTGTTAATATTTTGTTCAATTCATTCTGTTTGTCTTATAGGTCAGGCCGTCCTTTGTCATTGGCAAATTACGGACCAGGGGCCCGTTTCACTAAACTTCGTACGAACATTTTTTTCTTACATTTCTTCGTACGAAGATAATTGACGTTCAACAGCGTTTCACTAACGTTAATTTCGTACGAATTTTTGTACGATTTTCGTAGATTTCTTCGTAACTTTAAGTAAGGTAAGTAGCTTGCGTAAGTCAAGAAAAAATGGCTGCGTTCATGTTGTTTGACAGACGTATCCGACGCAGGGAACGTGTTTTTCAAAATAGAAAAAAACCCATTGACGCACCTAAGCGATAGCGAGGTCATCGAGCGTTATCGCCTGCCACGACACGGCATAAACAACCTGATTGAACAAATCGAAGAAGAAATAAGCCCGAAATCAAACAGAAGTCACCCACTTGATGCCACTTCAAAGGTATTTTTATTTATATTAATTATTTTTTTCGATGAATGCCTTTCTTAAATCTTGATCCTCCTTAAAAATTTCTTATTTTATAGACGTGCGTTTCTACTGATATCACCTGTGTAAACAGGTCGTGTAAACAATACACATTTCAGCTACATAACCACATTGGATTGAACGGATTGGTCGCAATAGTTTAAGATTCAGGGAAAATCGTTCCTTTTTTTATTTGTTTAAATAACAATTAAATTTCATGTCTGTTTTGGTTTTCAATAAACGTTTATTGCAGTCTGAGTTTAGGATTTTGCAGTTTTATTTTCTAATGTAAACCAAGTTTATCTTTGATGCAAATTGATAATGTCAGACGTTTTGCTGCATTGAAATTTTTTTTATGATTATGAAATGGTACTTGCTTGAAAACAAATAAGAAATGATAAGTTTATTTGGAAGCTGTTTGTATATCAACTCAGAGTGCAAGTGACAAGTCAGTATAATTTCTCCACTGACAGTCAATATCCTGATAATATGACCCTCATATAAATGCAGTACCTGTTTTAAATATGCATAAAATCTGTTACATATCAATATATTTTATCATATTTGGTCTGTTCTACACAAATGCATTTAGATGTAATCTTAATGACTTGAAATATGTAATGTCTCAACCTATGTGACTTTTTCTTTTCATTTTAAACCTGTTTAAATAATAATATTGAAAAAAAAAAAACATTTACACTGATTGAACTTATTTTTTTTTTAAATCCATACTGCATCATTCATATATGTAAAATACACTCATTTATTTTTAGGATTGGGAGGTCAATTGGGTTCAATTCTCTGTGGCAACATACTAAAATCATAAAAAATGATACTGGTATATCTCCCTTGTTTGACGCTCAGCATATAAGGGTAGTTCACTGACTGCTTGGCCCAGTGTCAAGATAATGTGACCGGTTGTGGTGTCATGCCACATGTCAATGGTGTGATACTGCAGTGTGACAGTACTATATCTGTCTCAAGCAACAGTAGTCTCCAAATGACCTGACAACTGTTGGTTGGTCGTTAAGGTATATGAATACCTAATTTGAATTTATGAATAATAATTAATGCAATTATATCCAGTCCATGTTATGTTAACTGACTGGTACTAGGTGCAATAAAATAATAAAATAAATCATTTAAAATATGTAACAATCTGTATGTATTACTTGCTATCATTATACACCAACTATATAGGACTTGTATAAAGTAACAAATAATACTATATTTTTGTGCGATACACAGTTGAATGTACTGATCTATTTGACTGAGGAAAGAATATGTATATGGACTAAGTGAATCTTAATCATTCCACTTGACCATGTCATAAACCTGCATATCTTTCACACATTCATATATTAAGCTATAAATTCTGTATTTTCAATTCATACATAAAATAATGTCATTTTTTTTCAGTTAAATACTTAAACTATATTTCAGACACTGGTAACCTTGAGGTACCTCGCCAAAGGTGACTTCTTTAGTGAAGTGGGAGACCTGCATGGTGTCTCTAGATGCTCCGTCTGCAGGAGTATTAATCAAGTTGTGAGGGCCATCAACCTCAATGTCAATAACATAAAGTTTGCGACAAACATTGAGGAATTGAGAGCAATTAAATTGAATTTTTATAGAATTGCCTCAATTCCCAATGTTGTTGGGGCAGTGGATGGGACACTTGTTCCAATCATTGCTCCAGCTGGGGTTGATGAGCCTCTATACGTTTGCAGAAAGGGATACCACGCACTGAATGTGCAGGCTGTGGTAGATCCAAGCTTGAGGTAAGAAAGAAGTTTCAGTTGATTTATAAGATATTTTTTAAATAACATGAGTTGCTGTTAACACCCAACAGATTGTGATGGACAATCAACAATTCAATGGTAATAGGTGATAGGGTAATCTGGTATAGCCACAAATGGGGTTAGTTTTTCCATGTTTTTACAATTTCAGTTTCCAAATTATCATTCCTAATAAATGAACATTGATATGACACCTTGTTATTACATTAATGACATGAAATATTCATTGAATATGGAGATTATTTTTTAAGTCATTATTACTGTAAAATGAAAGTGTTTAAACAAGACATTAAAATAATAACCGATTATTGTTTAACTTGCTGTAAGCATAGTTGACACATGGGTCACTTCTCCATCATCTGTCAGTCCGACTTCCTGTCTGTCTGTCTGTCCGTCATACTTTTTTGTCATGCTTCTGCATGTGACATATGTGTCCTAAAGAACATTTATTTTTTACAAAATATCCTTTTATATCAGTCAAATCTTTCACTGCCTTTTGTGAAAATAAATTATAAAAAAAAATGCAAATCATTTTCTTAACTTAAAGTATATTTACTGAACTTAATAGGAAATTTAAAAAAGGTTCATTCCACCCCCCCCCCCTTTTTTTTTTAATGAATTTATCTGTTTTATCAGGTTCACGGATGTTGTTGCAAAGTGGCCGGGAGCTACACATGATTCAACAATATTACAATCATGTGGGCTCAAGAGGCATCTGGAAACTGAAGGAAATGGCTGGCTGTTGGGGGACTCAGGGTATCCAAACAGAGGTTATATTATAACGCCAAAACCCAACCCAACATCAGACCAAGAACTACGTTTCAATAATGCCCACTCAAGAACAAGAATCGTTGTTGAGCGGGCATTTGGACTTTTGAAGTCCAGATTCAGGTGAGGGTAATTAAAGTTTATTTCATTTAAGAAAGTGTAAGATTTATACGATTTTATTTAATGGCAAATGGTGTGAAATTATAATCAACTGAAATTCAAGTGACCAAATATTGGCATTTGCTTGTTTCTTGATTGGATAGGAATCTAGAGTACTAGATGAAAATCCATGTCTGATGATGGCAGCATTGTAAATAGGCAGTTTTTAACTCTTGTCATTTTCTAACAATGACCCATTCAACTGCCCTTTTTAATATTTGTATACTGTAGATAAAATGACATGTATCTACTGCCCTGCATATTTATGCACAATTGACCATTTCACATATGTAGATTTTAAAAAAAAAAGATACTGAACAAATGATCTGACATGCCTTGACATTTCAAATCAGACTTTACTGAAATGGTTCATGAAAATTTTATTAATGTAATCCTTCTATTCATCGGGTGATCTTCAATATTGTAAATGCAAGTCTTTATTTACTTAGAACAAATTAGATTAAAACTCTCAAATAAATGCATTCTTGCATCTGTGCTGAAATTTTTTTTATGTCTGTTAATAACACGTTCACATAAATCAAATTTGATTCTTTATTAGATGCCTTCATAAATCCGGCGGTTGCTTGCCATTCTCCCCACTCAAGTCATCAGAGGTGGTAACCGCATGCATGCGTTTGCACAACATGTGCATAGATCTTGGATGTGTGGCACCAGAAGGTGGAATTGATTTGGAGGAGGAGGAAGAGATAGAGGACTTTGTTTACAGTGGGGACACAACTCAGGGGAATGTCATAAGGCAGCAACTTATTAATCATTTTTAGCTCCACTATTCAAAGAATATTTACATTTCTGGAATTTTTATGATTGGTGAGACTTGGAGATAAGAACTTGATGACATGAGAGAAAAAGATATGGACTGTAGTAGAGAGTTAGTTTTTTCTGTTTCTTTCAGTTGTTTCTCCATTAATTGAAGTTTTTCTTTTTTGAGCTTGATTTTCTCCCTCTCCATGTCCAGCATCTGACGGTGACAGTCACAATCATCTGTCAAAAATAATTGGATGGTCACAAAATTATACTGAATTTAATTGAATTTAAGTAAATGGTAGTTACATACATGAAGCTCAACATAATATACAGGGTAATTCTATAAGTAGTTTGCCTGGTGTCAGTATAATTTGACCGAGTGTTGTCATGTGTATATAATGTGGCTACCTTTTCTCTCTGAAGTCGAATGAATGAAATTCTTTCTTTATTTAATTTGAAATCAATATGGCAATATACATTAAAAGAAAAAAAACTTTTCATGTGGATGAGTATTAATGTAAAACATTTTTTTAAATCCCCTGCGACTGTTTAAGCTATTTTTTTTTAATTCTTCATATGCATATATACACTGATATGAAATTATATTTTTTATGTTATTCTTTTCTTTACAAAGGGTTTTGTATTTGTATCTTATAATGAATGGGTCAACTTCCTTCAGGTTTAATTTTGATAAATAAAAAATGTTAGATAAACAGTGAAACCTTGATAGTAAGACCACAATTGGTCCCAGCAACAAGTGGTCTCAACAGCAAGGTGGTCTTAATATTGAATTTTAGTAATATAATTTGAACAGTACATAAAACTCTTTGTCTGTCTTTCTGTCACGAGTTCTTGTCACGCTATCAAGCATGTGACAAATGCCTCCAAGGAATATATTGACCATGAAAAGTGATAACATGAACAATAATTACATGTTCTTGATTGCTTCCTTTTCAGTGTTGGTCGTTTATGTTTCACTTCAGTTTCTGGAGGCACATCTAAAAAAGTATCATAGATTTAATTCTGAAACATACCATAGATATACATTGGAACAATGGACAACTAGTACTTTGGATGAGCTTCCATATTTTATATGAGATTTGTAATATTGCTGGGAAAAAATTATAGTTTTTGCAAATTATTTATGTTTTGAGTAACAGTAAATGGGAGGTTTTTTTTAACTCGACTATTTGAAGAATATGAGCGCTATTGTAGTCGCCCTTGCATTGACGTTTTTTATGGTTTTGGCTATGAAGTTTGGAAGTGAGTTCAGTGGCACCAGGAAAACAAGGATGATAACTATTGGACTGAATTTTAAACAAATGATGGCCCTTTCCTAACTTGGATACTTGGTTAAAGTTTTACATGTATGAGTTATGGTATGTCTCAGTAACTAGGCATGGGATTGATTTTGGTCTTTATAAACATATTTAGGGGTATCAGACTATCAAGGTTTATCATTTTTGACTATAATTATATACATGGTATGTGAAGGGCAAGATTTGAAATAGATTTCATTGGTTTACCAACATGCATTTTGAACAGTCAAGTGTGCTGTCCTCTGACAGCTCTTATTTTTCATTTTTTCATATAAATAGTCACCTGTTGGGACATTGTCATCTGACTCAGAGACTTCTGTGTTCTCTTTAGACTGGTCTGAAAAAGTTGTACATGAATATATAATTTTTAAGATGTAATCAGTTGCTGTTATGATAAGGGTGATTTTGTTTATTTATCATTGTGAAGTGAGAGACAAAGATATCATTTTGATATGATACTTTGCATAAATTATGTTATATTTAATGACATTATAAATAACATACAGCTGTTCATTGGCTTTGGCATTCTTAAATAATCAAATTTACTTGTTTTTCTGATGATAATCAAGATATATACCGCTAAGGTTTGTTACAGAACATGATGGAAGTGGCTCCTCTCTGTTTGTTATGGCTGGTGAGTCAGCAATTTGACCTATAAGCATAAATTGGAAATCCAATATTTGATGTACCAGTATGTGTATAAGGATGTAGATAAGCATGTAATAGATATCTGTTATTGAGTTTAACTCTTCTGTGTTGATTTAAATAAATCCCTCAAAAAACCTACTTTCATTTCAGGCTTTTTGTATTTCACACTTTGGGTTGATGTATTTAAATCTTTTTGAAAAGAACAACATAGTTTATTTCTTTACTTACCATTCAAATTTTGGGTGAATGTGTCAATGCCACCATCAATCCCCTCTATTTGTGTCTCACTCATGATACCAAGTATCTGCACAGTTGTATATATTTAATTAAATATGTTCAGTCAACACTGTTCTAAATCTGTTACTATCGTATTTGTATTATTTGTATCAATCACATCATGGAGTATAACCATTTGCAGTTAATTAAAGTTATTTTTTCATGTTTGTTTAGGATCAGCAGTTTTATGATGGGCATATTGTTATGCGATTGTATTATTCCTAAGACAGCAATTAACCAATTTTATTCTGGTTTCAATTTTAAATGAAATTGTAACATTACAGAAAAGTAATGTCTTGGAAATCCTTATTGTTAATACTTCTGAAAGGGTAGCAAATACATGTAAATGTCGCCCTTTATTGATAAGGAAATGTCGTTATATTTTCAATGTGTCCTTCATTCAAAGGTCAATATTTATATTTATGAAAACAGCTTATTCATTGATGTGTGTACTTTGTTTGTCAATACCCATAGTTATACACAAGTTGAAAAAAGTCAGAATTAAATTATTAGAAATTAACGTAATAAACGTGTGCACAAATTAATGAATTCAAATATATTGTACACTGACAGCATTACATATGTAATATATGTAGTGCAATAAAAATGATCACAATGCTGTGTTTTATATTATTTTTTTTTCACCCAAAGTACCTGAATTGTATAAATATTTTGTCTGAAATGTGTTTGTTGAAACAAACAAACAAAACAAAAATCAGTACCAATACCGATTTTTTTTTACATAACTTTACATAACTACCTTCTGGATGCATTGGGAAAAAATGTCCATTCAAGGAAATTAGGGTTAAGTACTTTCCTTTAATCTCTCGTTTCTCTCACTTTGTAAATGTATGTTTGTGTTAAAATCTACCTTCTCTTCATGGTCTTTCAAATTATTTGGGGAGGGCCTCCACCAGTGGCACGGGCAAAATCCCTGCGTTGCCTTTCTTTCTTTTTAAGCGAAGACTTCAAATCTGCCCATTTTTTTTTGCACTCATCCACCGTTCTTATCGTGCAACCCTGAGCATTCACTCTAGATAATGCAAGAGAGTTACAAACATAGATGCAGAATTACATATTTTTACATGATAGCAAAAATAACACATCATTAATGCGGCTGCTGTCCAGATAAATGCATCTATATTCGATATTTATGAAATTTTAGCAAACCAAACAGGGTTATTGAAAATTAAAAATAATTGTTTAACGTGTTTTATTTTTTAATATTTTTATTTTTTAATAGTTTATATATTTACTGATATTGATAAAATATCTTATTTCATTTATTTTTCTCTATCAACCTTCTTTATATGGTTTAGAAAGTCTGTAAAATTATTATATAGAGGGTAGGTATTCCTCTCCAGTTATAAGAAAGGGGTAGATCGTAATTTGACTCCCGGTACGCTTACATATATTTTTTTTCATGCGGCTAAAATGATATCAAAACATTTTATAATAGATACTATAAAAGTCCTTTCTGTTAATTAATCTTTCCATGAAAAAATATAACAAACACATCTTGGACAGTATCATTTGTATAATGTAGATCTAAATATAGCTAATTTCACACCGTTCTGCTATGCCTTTCCAGCATGTCAGCTTTTGATTGGCAGTGAGACGCAATGTCAGGCGCCCCTCAATGACAGAAATGCTCTCCGTTACGCCGTCGATTAGTATGGCGGTTTCAGTTTCCGACCAGTTACCTTTTCGTGACTTGTTCTTCAATGACATTTTGACGTCTGCTATAGGTCTTCTATCGGGTCCGCGCAACCGGATGTTTGACGTTACCATGCACATAATTGAACCTCCGACGTTAAAGAGTACTTACGAAGTTCGTAAGTGCGAGTTTCGTAGGAAAGTTCGTACGAAGGTGTTAGTGAAACGCACGTAAGATTTTCGTAAGATCTTCGTACGATAGTTTTCGTACGACTACGAATATCAACTTCGTACGAAGTTTAGTGAAACGGGCCCCTGGAACTGGCCGGATTTTCCATGGATGGCGTCAACTGCACAGGGATAGAGGTAATTTGGTTTGATTGTCCAGCACGACTGTAACAACTGTAGCCATTCTGAAAATGTTGCAGTAGATTAGACATAAATGATAAATATGAAATCTTCGAAATTCATGAGAGAAATTCTGGAAAATTAATTGAACTAACGAAATATGCAGTATTGTAAATTGAAAAATCTATCAAATTATCACAATTCAAAATTGCATTCCTGTACATAATTCTCATGCCTTTATTTCGTGTCAGAATAAAATTGTCTACTCCATTAAAAGATAATTTTATTTTTTCACTAAAGCTAAGTATCGTTAAAGATTTAAAAGAATCAAACACGAAGACGTTTTGCTTTTTTCGGTATCAAATAATCAGATTTCATGTTAAATTAGACGGATAATGTACATTGTGCTATATTTTGTAAACAATCCAACAAATCGACAGATAGAACTGTTATTAGTGTTTAACTTCAGTTTGCAAATCGACAACCTTCTTTTTTTCATTCTGTTTCATATTGAAAATTGTGCCTGAGTTGAAATAAAGTGTTCAAGCGTATCAGGTTAAAAGCTAAAACCGAGATGCCGCTTCCGGTTCTAGTTTATGTCCCTTAACCCATTACCCTATACAGACCTTTTAATGGCTTTGCAAACAGTGCAGATCCAGATAATGTACTAGATGCTGTTAGGATTCTACAGGGTCTACATGGCAAAGAAATAATCATTGAAAGTTCAATTGATTCATATTCATCAGGTCATAAAAGTGTTCATGCGTATTCATGAGGTTAAGAGTTAACATTAAACTGTGAACAGTGGTCAATCCATATCATTATCATCATCAACAACAAACTTTGCTCGGTCTCGAGCCTTTCCGACCAAGAATTGGAGGGGTCTGAAATTATGAGACAAAGGAAGTCTAGGTGAAAGCATTGAATATTTTCGTGTTTTGATATTGTATGCAATCATTTCTGCTTTGATGTATGATAAGAACTGAACAGATCTTTTCCCTGTTGTGTTGTTTTTAGTTGTTATTGTCTACAATTTATGGTTAAACTGTACAGTGACATAATAAAGATAAACTATAGGCCAAACATGTTGGTTTTCTTTATCATGTCAAGCCTGGACAATTAGCCAATGAGGACTCTGCCATTAGCAGGTGCGCTAAGAAATACATGGTTCCCACGGTCAGGGAAAAATTCAGGGAAAAATTTTTTTTTTTCAAGGTCAGGGAAATTTGAAATTCAGAAAAAGTCGGGGAAAAGTCATGGAATTTTACAATCAAGGAATGTCGACCAAACAGCAAGAGGATTATAATGAAGAAAGGCTAAAGCAGTTTCTTCCATTTGGCTTTATTCAGTCAATTTGAATTGTCAGATTGGCATAATATTAAATAAGTTACCAATAGCATCCAACTGGCACACCATCATTTCATGTTTTAGAAAAAAATATCTAGAAGTAACTTAGTTTCGTAACTTAAAGTAACTAAAGATCCGTATTTGCCGCTGGATTTGCGCTTAATTTGGTCGGGGAATTTTGAGTTTGGTCAGGGAAAAGTCAGGGTATTTGATTTTTCTATTTTGTGGGAACCCTGAAATAGTCATTTCTGATTGGCAGAAATCCGGTGAAAAATGTGGGTCAATAGCAAAAGTGCACAGCTGCCGTTTTACTGATTTATTTGAGATGAAACCGTAGGCAATTCCGACCACCTTATTGTAATAACATGAGAAAAAGAACCTAGGTATTTGAAAATATAAGAAATGACAGCTTCAGAGCATGAACTTTTTTACATCCGTGTTATAAATGAAGACATTTTAAGTATAATCTGTCGTTTATATTTTTTTTTAATTTATCGCAAGCGACGCGAAACGACAAATCAATAAAATTTAAAATATAAACCATAACCTATTTACAGTCTGTCACGTACGCCATACAGTTTTGCTTTTGATCTCGCGTTATGGAACCATCTCCCGTTTGAGTGGCAGTACACGCGATGTTTCAGAGTCAGTATCACTGGGTACAATTTATAAGGCTACATGCTAAACATGGCGTAATTACCTGTCGCCGTAAACAAGCTCCGCCCATTCTGTCCAAAAATCACGTAGGCAGCATATACTCATATTTCTCCATGTCAAGACTTAACGGATCATTTTATGCCACATATTTTTTTCAAATTTGAATGAAATGCAAGCATCTCATTGGACGATTAAGTCGGACAAACTGTAAATACTTTTATGTACAGTATTTTATTTTCATATCATTTGATCGTATTGCTTATAGTACCGTCCTCGGTGGCCGTGTGGTTAGGGCGTCCGCATCTGGAGCGAGGGGTAGTTCGTTCGATCCCGTTCCGACATACTAAAGTCTTAAAAAATTAGTACTGTATAGCTCCCTTGCTCGATGCTCAGCATAATTATAAGGGAAGTTCCAGGACCGGTTGGCCAAAAGTGAGGATAATGTGACTGGGTGTCAGACGACATGATATTGCAGTGTGGTAACACTATCCTGGGCTCAAATTTGAGTAACTTAATCAAATACTTATTGAAACTTGAGGCCACAGTTTGAATATGAGTATGAAAATCATTCTTAAGTACCATTTTTGTGTCACCTGCTGTAAGAAGAGGTTCCAAATAGGGATCACTTTTCCGTCGTCTGTCCGTCCCTCCGTCTGTCTGTCCGTCACACCTTTTCCGCCACGCTTCAGCAGGTGACACACGTGTTCCAGAGAACACTCTTGTTATTCTCGAGAATTTATTGACTGGAATGATATTAAGATACGCCCCAAAAAAGTGACATGGATATTGATCGACACCCTAACTCAGCCTGGGGCAGCTGCATGCATACGATGATACGGAAATGACAAGGAGCAATGAGAAAATTACAAGAGCCACAAATGTGTTTTAGACTATAACTTAAATAAATATGAATTAAGAATAGGGGTCACCAGGCTCGTTATAGGTATCTAGCTTATGGTAGAACAATGTTGCTAGAAATTAGTTGAAAAAAATAATTATAAAGATTTCATTTCTAAATATTTTAGGACCATATTAAAATGGTAGTTTCAATATATTTTATCTCAAGATATATCTTATAATGTATTTTTCTAAGTTAATGTGAAAGTATGGTCTTACTTGCGTGGAAAATACAAAACAAGCATCAAATTACCATTGTGTCAGGACAAACTGTGTAGAAAAATTAACCAAGCCATGATTTTTATGTATACATTTTATTTCTATGTACATCATATCTGTTTTATTTCTAAATCATGAATAATAATAATATATGAAGGGCATTAATTTTAAAGTCCTAGTATCTTATAGATGTTAGACCTAAATCCGAATGCATTTACAACATATATAATTCAGTTTTAATTTCATCACTGAAAGACCTTGGGAAATGTCTAATTTACAGGAAAGATTCTATTAGAAAAGTGCAAATTGTGGCTGTCTCGTTCTATATTTAGCTCAGAACAATGACAGCATAAAATTAACATACACGGGATTTTTCAGAAGATCATGGATTTTCTTCCTATTTCCTCCACTACCGTGTATCAATATTTATTCAGTCTATAGAAAAAGTCCATGAACTTCTGAAACACCCCATGTACATCGAGACATCCGTGGTTTTACTGAACAGTGTGTTTCAGAACAAGCTCCGCCCATCTTTCTCACTATTTTGCCCTGTCTGAACAACAAAGACTTCCGGGTGAATATTTCATTATGTGGGCTTAATTAAACATTAAGAGGTTAATTATACATCATTTGAGGCTTTGCTATTTAAAAATTTTGAAAAATATATTTTTCCTAGCTAAAACGCACTGGGTCTGAAACGTATTGACAATAAACCAAATTTGAAAGATGATATTTAATGGAAAGACATTTTATGCATTGCTGAAGGATATACCACATTAAGTAACGGTTTTTTAACTTTTGCAATGCATATTTTCAAGATAAATTACAGTATTTGTAAATGTATTGCTTCAGGAAATACTGTTCAAATTGAACTACATGTACATTCAACAATAAATAAGATACATGTACTTACACTAAAATGTACATAATTCAAGTAAGCATATGCATGAATTCAGGTTGTATATTTCATTTATTTTTGTCTATTTGTTTACACAAGTTCCATAGACAAATATTATTTGAAACTAGTATGGTAATTAAATAAATATTTTCATTCTATATGATTAATTGCTGACAACCTTTTAAAAATAAGTATTCTTGACATTGGACCCAATGCAAATAAAGAATGGTAATTCTGTTCTATACTTGTTAATCAGACCACGATTTTATTTTTCTTCTTCTTTTTTTCGTGAATGTTTTGTTCGAATTATAACTTCATTGTTATCAAGCTGTACGCTCAAAATAAAATGACAAATAACATTATTCGCTTTTCGTATGCTAAGGCGAAAAAAAAATAAGTTGGTTGTTTCCACTAACATCTCAGAAAAAATAGGGTCGGTAGGTCGGCTAAACATTTTTTTTAAACTTTGTTTCCATTTTTACCTTATTTTTTAGAGGATTTGACGAAAAGCAGGGTTTTTCAACCGAATGCTTTGAAAAAAAATAGGGTTGGTACAAAAAAATAGGGTCGGTCGGGTTAGTGGAAACAAGTATTTTTTTATTACGCGTTCAGTTAACCATAACATTCGCAATTTATTTATTTAACATCGATTACGAAACAAGTTATCACAACTTGTATTAATCAATTTCGATGGCTCTGATGGCGGCGTATGTGGTCCTTATTGTGGGGGGAAACCGGAAAGCTCAGAGAAAACCCAGGTGTCTGGAAGGGCGACCACTCTACCCTCTCATGTACGTGACCAGGAATCGAACCCGGGACGCATTGGTGAGAAGCGAGGCGCGTTACCACTACGCTATCCAGGCATATGCAACTGTTAGGGATTTGGTTTCCAGCTTGTACTTTATAAACTTGATAAAACATGTAACCGCTAACGTTGAGGACTTTCAACGGTAGCTGAACGCAGGGCTGCTAGCCTTGTCCTTTTTTTTCTGAATGGTCAAGTGGTCGATCTTCTTCAAATTCATCCTGTAATGGTTTGTATCCAGTGGTATCATTCAGTAGGTTTCGACGTCTCATCAGTGCAATATTCAGGCATGTTAAAACGAAAACCACCAAGCTAGAAGTGCCCGAAATGTAAAATATATTTGTGTATTCGCCAAAAACGTCCTTCACCAAACCTGGAATAAACGAATATGGTAACGTTAAAGATAACGCAAGATTGTGATAAGTCGAGAACGTTAGGAAAAAAATGAAGGTTCTTGCATGCACGGATCCGGAGGGGTGGGGTTAGGGGCCATAACCCCTGGGATTTGGCTATTAAGAGTTAAAAAATCAGAACCCCCTAGCAACTTCTGGAAAATCCAATGGATTCCCACCCGCTATAAAACTGGTGGACCATCCTTGGAAATTCTTAGGAGAAAAAGATCAAACATTAAGACGCCCCCAACAGCCTCTCACGTACGGTAATTTCCAATTTCCATACCCCCCCCACCACACACACACATACGTTGAATTTCATATTTCTATAATTGGCTAGTTATATGGTAATTTTCATAGTTATACACTATTTCCTAACATTCGGGAAAACATTATTAGTGATGTGCTTTTCATGATAACAAACAAATGCTCACGAAGTTTTCCCCGAACGTTTGGAAATCATGATTGTACATGTGACAAAAGAATCACTAGGGTCTATGTGTAGAGCACATTTTTTTCACTTCGCTTGCGCCATATTTCATCAAAATTGATGAAGAAATTTCTTTTGATAAAACATTTTTTTTACCACTTTATTTTCCTCATCATAGAAGCGAAAGGGTCGAGGCCATCCCCGTTGCTCCGTTCAAAACAACTGCATATAACTATGTTTATATAAACAATATATCATATACCTTATCCAATATTAAATTTCTAAATTTGAGTGAATTATTAACAAAGTGATATTTTAAATTCTATAATAGAAGTAGTACAAACATAGGATAAAGAAGAAGAAGAAGAAGAAGAAGAAAAAAAAAAAAGAAAACACGTTGCCTTTCCCACATAGAATTATAGAGCAATACAAAATCCATAGTGGTATACTTATTTGAGTCCATACAAAACAACTAAAGTAAAGCATCTGTACCTTAATATGTCCGTGTTGAAAATACTCTTTAAGATTTAAACATTAACTATTGTGTTATATTGCTTAGAAGTTGTTTCCAATGGGAGTCAAGGCGGTTTCTATCCTCTAATTTTAAAAATGTGTTGGCGTATATTGTGTATTGTTGTGTAGTATACGCTACAGCTAAATCATCTGTAGGTTTAAGTTTTATAACCGTACTGTGATATAAGAATTTTTTAGTTAATACTATACATGTGTCGTTTAATAAACCAAATAAGAAATCTACTTTTCCTATTTTTGTTATTTGTGGATTTACTTGTTTTACTGTGATCTTTTTTTTTTATAATACTCTGGGGTTAGTGACATTCACATAGTAGATGAACAATAGTTTCTTTATCAGTTTTACAAAAAGAACATCTATTACTATCTAACTTTTATTCTAGTTTTATTTAATTCATTTTCCCATTTTGTTTGACTTGTTGGAACATCCGAATTGATATTTAGACTATCATTTATTGTTTTAGCACCAGATGCGCATGTAATAATTACTTTCATTAATGATGGTGGTAATATTGGTTTATATTGCTGTATTGAAAGTTTATCTTGTGAAATATGTCTTCTATAAAGAAAAAGTTTTGTTGCTCTTACTAATCCCTGGTAATATAGGAAGTTAATTTTAATTTTATAAGTGATTCCATAGATAAGAAATCGCTATTACTATCCATTATATCACCTATATTCAAAATTCCTGCATTAAAAGACTGTTTAAAAAAATACAATTTTTAAACAATTGTGATCTGCTCGTTGTAATTGATAGGATAGTTTAAAATTTCAGATTGAATATACTTATGATTTGCACACATATCAATATATGCTGCAATAGTGTCTTTCCAAAATGTATTTTTTAAAATTAAATGTAATGTTATAGCATAATCTTTGCCCAATGTTAAGAGTTTATAAAGATCCGTAAAAGTTACATTTTGCCATTTGCCTCCTACACTGCAAAGTTTTTATAACCACGTATGTTTTTGAGCTGAAATACATGACTTCACATTTACCATTTTAAGACCACCTTCATAGTATTCTTTAACCACAACATTAGTTTGAATTTTGTTAACACCATTCCATACAAATTCAAGAAGTAAACCATTGAGACGTGTAATAAATTGGAGAGATGGATTTGGTAAGGACATAAGCAAGTGGTTAAAACGAGTAATAATAAGGGTTTTCACAACAATAATTCTACCAATGGGAGTGAGAATTCTTCTCTTCCAATGTGATAAAACTGAAATCATTTTTTTCTTCTAATTTTGGGTTATAATTCATATCAATCACTTTGTCTAGATCTACATAAAAGAGTATTCCCAGCATCTCAATGTGTTGTTGATTCCAGTCAAGTTTCCATTTTGTCCTTATACTGTCAGACCTATATTTCTTTTTGCCTATCCATACTATCTTAGTTTTATCAAAGTTCACCTTTAAACCAGACATTTTTAAAAAACAAGGAAGTGTACATAATGTATTGTTTAGTGACTCCTCTGAACCGTCAAAGATTATTGTTGTATCAAATGAGATAATTTATGTTCTACGTCATTAATTTTAATGCCTTTTATCTTTGTTTGTTGTCTTATACTAAGAGATAAGATTTCTGCACTTAAAATAAATATATAACATGCCAGCGGATCCCCTTGCCTACAGCCTCTTTGAATGGGGAAAAATTGGAAAAGTAACCACATTGAGTAACAGTTGATTGAGCATCCTTGTATAGAATATTAAACCATTTCTTTATGTCCTGACCAAAGTTAAAAACATCTTAAGTTTTATAGATAAAATTCCACGAGAGTGAATCGAAAGCTTTTTCATAATCGATCAGAAGGAGCAAAACCGGGATATCTTTATCTTTAGTGTTTTGCATAATGTCATATATTAATCTAATACTTTCTCCAATAAATCTGCCTATTATAAACCCTGTTTGATCTTTATTTATTAGTTTATCCAAATATCCCTTTAATCAATTAGCTTTACAGCCCCAACCAATTTTATAGACAGTGTTTAAGAGAGTTTTGGCCTCCATTTTTTTAACTGGTTTCTGGGTTTATTTCATTTCGGCATGCAACTAATAATACCTTGTGTCTCAGTTACAGCTAATTGACCAGATTCAAATGCATGGTTCATTGACCGAACGACAAAAATGCCAATTCTTTTCCAAAAACACTTAAAAAAACCTGCAGTGAAACCAGAGGTACCCGGCCTTTTGTTATTTGACGTATTTTTTAAAACAAATGACGCTTCTTGAAGACTTATTGGATCTTCAAGGTTACTTCTCTCCTTTTTTTGATAGTTTATGTATGTCTTCAACCTTTAAGAAGTCATTGAATGAATAATCTATTAAAGATTTTTCACTATTTTTGTTTAAATAAAGCATTTTATAAAAGTGTGCTTTTTCGTTTAATTTTTTTTTTTTGAAATGGCATCATCGTTTTCTTTAAGAATTGTATTGATAGTTTTTGAGGCATAATTATTTTGTTCTAATTTACAAAAGAATTTTAATGGTTTTTCACCATCTACTGTCCATTTTTTTTTCATTTTTGATATTCCTAAGTTCACCTCTAAGCAATTCTAATTGACTTATGTTTTCGCTATTTAGGCTATTCTCAATATTTTCAATATTTTGTAGTATTGTTTTTCTGTATCGTTTCTAATCTTTTTCACATATAGCTTTTCCTTTTATCTCCATTAATAGTGTCTCAAGAAATAACTGATCACTAATTATAAATTGAAGTTGTTCATCCGGTATAGTTTCGATGTTATCAAGATTTTAAATAGGAATAGCATATTGCTTTTTACATCAACAATTATTTTTTTATAGTATTTACAAAGTTTATGTCATTCAACAATGAATTATTGTGTTTCCAGAAACCTTTTCCACGCGAACAATTTTTAATACTAATTCTAATGAAACAATAGAGTGATAGCTTCTTAAAATGACGTCATATACCACGTGGTATGGCCACACTGTGTCAGGTTGTTGGGTCTTTGAAGAAATGAGGAGACAGTTAGGCTACATGTATCAGCGTAAAGACATATCCAACCTCCAAGCCAGCATCCAATTCCAATAGCTGTTCCAAACAGTAAGTTTGACGTTGAAATTGCTGTAAGGTACCGCTGGACGCCAACAACTTCCAGAATAATGGTTGGAACTTGTGCAAGCATTGCCCCCATCATCGTACCATAGACAATACAAATAAGCACAATTGTCCAGTAACTCCTCAATTCCGGAAATAAGAAGTGGATTGCAGCCATTATGATAGTACTGTATGTCCAATGATAGGTTGTTGGGTACCTGAAATGTATTTTCTTTTAATTTTATAAAGTAAATGTACGTGAACAGTTATAGTTTAGGATTCATAGACTAAAGAAACACGGCGAGATAGTAGATACTATTTTGCGACCAATGAGAAACTGCGCTTTGTAAGGCACTCTCTTTTCTTACCTATCGGACAGATACCCTTGTTAGATAATCTTATCTCGTACAGCTTGTCTCGAACAGCTGACTGTCTACATGTACACAATATGAGTAAAGCGATACTTTAATGGATTTACAAATGTTGTGAATTTATATTTCAGTCATTGGAGATATTTTTTTCTATACTTACGAGATTAAGAAGCACCTCATCGAAATTTGGCGTTATTTTCTTTACATTGAAGTGAAATGTAGTAAATGTATACATATGTGTTGTGGCTGACAAACGCGGCAAAGAAAAACTCGTACGATTCTATTCAGCCAATTGTCCATTTCATTTGTCTGCTCATGCTTTCCTCGTGCAAACCGTGAATGTCAACCATGTGATTTTATTGAGTGAATTTTACACAAGTACATGTGTTAGTCGACATACAACCATAATTTCAGAGATTTTCTGTCTAAACATCGGTTTTTGATAATGACGAGGCTAAATTCGGAAAAGAGGGCTAAAATTTTGGCCATGCTTGAATATTGCCGAACGCAAGAACAAGTCGCTAGACGTTTTAATGTCTCTCGTTCGACAATGCTGCGTCTTGTTCGACGTGTTAGAGACACGGGAACGTTTGTCGATAGGCCACGTTCAGGTAGACCGCGTGTAACGTCAGTACGACAAGACAATTATATACGTCAACGCCATTTGCGTGACAGATTTGTGATGGCAGAATCTACGTCACGTGGACGCCCAATAAGTCAACATACAGTCAGAAATCGGCTAAGGGAACGGGGAATAACCTGCCGTAGGCTGTACCGTGGTCTAGTTCTAACGTTACGCCACCGTCACAAATGTCTAATTTGGGCCCGCAACCATCGCGGCCAGCGTTGGCAGAACGCAGTGTTCAGTGATGAGTCGCATTTCAACTTGTGGAACGCCGACGGACGTATCCGTGTCTGAATCACGAATAATGAAAAATATATACCGAGTTGGAATGAGGCGTTTCTTTTTCTTGTCAGTTTAGTTTGTTTATTATTAAGATGTTAAATAAAATGTGGCATCTTGTGTAATTGAGATTTTATTATGGTTTATTTTGTTTTGCATAGAGTCTATAAATAGAAACACCGTAATGCGGTCTTGTGTACGAAGAATGCTGAAAATGATCGTTGGTAGGTGAGAAAATAAATCAAGAAAGTCTCGTTTTTTGGACGTATCGCAACCCTCGGGTGGGATTTCCTTATCCATAACTCATAGGCGTGGTAGTTTCACTTTATCTTATAAACCATGATGGTCAACCCTTTGTGTGTGTGTGTGTGTGTGTGTGTGTGTGTGTGTGTGTTTCAGGAACTGTATACTAAAATTGACTTTGTGGATTTAAGTCTTACAAGAACAATTTATTTTAATGTAATAACTATGTTTGAAGAAATTGGTGAATGTAACAAGTATTCATTATACATGTGCCATACTTATTTTGTTTATATTCCCCTCCTGTACGGGAAAACTAGATGCGTCGGAAAGATTTTACTGCTTTATAATGTATAATTACGGTTATCCTTGATTTTTGTTATCGTTAAGACACCATATGACGACTGTATTTCGACTGTTCATGAGTCTTTGATTCATTTTTTTTCTTTTCTTTGCGCTTAGTTTTTGAGCGGTAATCAATTCAGGTTTTATCATAGACCGTATATCTGTTTTAACATTTGTTTGCTGCTATATTTTTAATTCTATAGAAAACGTTTGAGTCATTAGGAGGTAATACCCAATGAAAGAGATTGTATTATAAAACATATAATGGCATCTTTCTACCGCAAGCTTTTCTCGAAAACCAAGTTCACTTTTCCGTATTCACAGAAATTGTATATTTCTCACAGACTTCAATGTTAAATTAAATACAGATTATATCCCCCGCATGTAATAAAAATCTCTGTGAAACATTTTTATGTTTAGATGTCTTCAAAATGACAAAGTTTCATAGAAAGATTACCGTCCTGTGACAAGATATTGGATATGGCTATTATTGGGCGTATACCTTATTCACTATTTTCTTAATGAGACACAAACATGTATAGGAGACGAAAAAATACATGTAAAATTCTTATTACCTGAGCTTCTAACGTGAAATAAATGTCGACTTAACATAAAGACAATCAATAAAATGCCTTATAATCCACAAAACAACTGATTTCCACACGGTATTTGATATGTAGAAAATACATTAACTTAGTAATATTTTATTCATTACCGTAGAAAAGCTATTTTGCACTAAAACTAGTTTCAACTAGATATGGTTAATTAAACAAAGAGGTTCGATAACGAATATAAATTCTCAACGTTATTTCGCATATTCACATGGATCAAATTAAACAAGGAAACAGTGTTCCAGTGGTCAAGTACCCGACTGCGGGTCCGAAGTTTGTTGGTTCAAACCCCGTTAGGAATTTTTCATGACCATCCTGGGCGCAAAATACTGGTCCAACCCAGGAAACGTCGAGAGGGATTTAACATAAGTTGTAAGAACTTGTTTCTAAATCGACGTGTAATAAATAAGTTTAAACAAATAAAAGAAAAACAAAACAAACTTACGAGTATTTCACTTTCAAAATACCTCCGATTATTCTTCCAATAATATTAGCAAATCCAATGAAAGATGCAACGACCGATCCGTCTGTCCGCTGGTACCCAAATGTAATGAACATATCCACGATGAACCATGTTTCATGATAAACTGAAAATAAATCTCAATAAGAATATATTACTGCAGCCCTTTATCATTCAATATAATGGTTTTACAGGAGTTGTACATGACATAGCATTGCAGGCACGGATACGGAGTTTTAGGTTAGGGTGGGATAAAATGTTGAACATTTCAAAAATATTGTTTAAAAATACGCATACTCTTCTGGGAGAACCTCGACTAGCCTCGCAGCCACGTTAAATGTGTATTACAAAGCAATGACACCGGTTTTATGTCTCCATTTGAACTACATGGGTCCTGTGATTTATATATGAGAGTTATCCATTTTATGTTTAGAATTTATGTTGTGTGGTGTTTATACAAAGAAAGGAAGACGCTGTAGTCTGGAGTGCGTATAAAACATTCAAACAGCATAAGGTACACGTGAATAGCATAGTAGACCGCCCTATGTTAAAACAACTTCATGAAGATTTTAGTTTGCAGTATTAAGTGGGACTCTTGGCATCATTCGTACCAGATTTAATGTTAATATTGCCACACCAATAACAGGCAATGTAATAGACAACCTAAGATTAACTTGTGCATTTTGTTAGCACCATATCATAAGACTAGATTTGTGTTAAACTTGGTTTATTTAGTTTTATTTGAATATTCAACGACAGTTTATGCCACCAAAGGCTAACAGATTGCAAGTTCGCCTAACAACTCTTACCCGGGATTATGACAGTACTAAAACTATAGTACGCATCTCTGTAGTTAACTAAGTACAGCTGTGGAAGACGAATTACCATCAGAAAGAAATTGTAGGTCATTCATCAGACCGTGACCGTGTCCGACCCCAATGGAAATCGAACCAATAATCCTCGGTCACACAGCCAAGCGACACCAAGGCCGATTTATTTATGTAAAAC
>CM037780.1:16021215-16071215 GCA_021229015.1 Solen grandis | reverse complement strand
TGTGTTAGAGAAACAAGTAACATTTGGCTAGTTGTATTAGAGAAACAGTAACATTTGGCTAGTTGTGTTAGAGAAACAAACATAGTTTAAGAATTAAACTGTATTAGACCATCCTGTTACTGAAAGACAACTGGAACAATATGTTTTATTGGTATTCTAATGAAAATGGAGGAAGTAGTGATAGATCCAAGCTGTATCTTAGAGAAGATATAGAGTAAGATCTAGAGGAGACTAGTAGATTTGTTTAAAAAAGTATTTTTTATCGTAAGTGGCCATTAATAGATGATATGTATATTTCTGTCACAAGTGGCCATAGATAGATGATATGTGTTCTGTCACAAGTGTTTATAGATAGATGATATATGTTCTGTCACAAGTGGCCATAGATAGATGATATGTGTTCTGTCACAAGTGTTTGATAGATGATATGTGTTCTATCACAAGTGTTTATAGATAGATGATATGTGTTCTGTCACAAGTGGCCATAGATACATGATATGTGTTCTATCACAAGTGTTTATAGATAGATGATATGTGTTCTATCACAAGTGGCCATAAATACATGATATGTGTTCTATCACAAGTGTTTATAGATAGATGATATGTGTTCTGTCACAAGTGGCCATAAATACATGATATGTGTTCTGTCACAAGTGGCCATAGATACATGATATGTGTTCTATCACAAGTGTTTATAGATAGATGATATGTGTTCTATCACAAGTGGCCATAGATACATGATATGTGTTCTATCACAAGTGTTTATAGATAGATGATATGTGTTCTGTCACAAGTGGCCATAGATACATGATATGTGTTCTATCACAAGTGTTTATAGATAGATGCTATGTGTTCTGTCACAAGTGGCCATAGATACATGATATGTGTTCTGTCACAAGTGTTTATAGATAGATGATGTATGTTCTGTCACAAGTGGCCATAGATAGATGATATGTGTTCTATCACAAGTGGCATAGATAGATGATATACAGTACGGCTTAATTGGCACACCGAACGCTTACGCTTGGAAGTTACACGGACGTTACACGGTGCACGTACGTTACACGTTTGGTTCATTTACACGATACACGGCCCACACGATACGAACGATGCACGATGCAAACGCGGCCGGCTTATTCGGTCAACTCGGTTGTTTTCGTCCATAGACTACTTCTCTATGCGTCATAAGTTGATAAGAGAACTAAAGAAGGAATCAAGAGACAAGCGATCGTATTAAATTCTCGTTTTAGATTTATAATAACTACATGTAATTGCTAGTAAACTTTATATTTCATGTTTGTTCTTTTAGATACGTCGAAGATCTGAAAGAAATGATTACTTTTTTTATTCTTATATGATCGCGTTCATGTACAATGTATGAATGCATACTCCATTCAATGAGTATGATCTATTTTTCACACTATCATTAAAGTTTGGGAACAAAATTCCATATATAATCAATAAATGAAACATCAAAGGAGTTACCTTTTTATTTAATTAATTACCGATCTGGCCATTTACCGAAACAAATCTGAACACAGAATTAAAAAAATCGTATCGTATTGTTGGTAATCTATAATTTTAGCCACATATACTAGCTGTAGTTGTTTTCGTCCATAGACACTTACATGTTGTATCAATCTTTTTTTTTCCTAATTCTTTTAATAAGAAAACGAATAGAATTGACGATTATACGAATCTGTGTATACAATGTATGATTACTCATTATTGGAAGACAGACAAAACAACCAACCCCAAATGATTTTCAAAAGACGGATAAAAACATTCAATAGTTTTAGGAGTGGAAAAATCGAGACCATTTTATCTTTATAATTACCTGTACCATCACCAGGATATGTATGGAATAGCGAGTATTTAAAGTTATGCTTTCGGCAATTAATTCCTAATTTCCTATCAGTTTATCGAATAAATTCAAAAAACGCAATCGATCAATAAGTTCATCTTATTTTTTTTTTAATTCCAATTTTTTAAGTTAGTTGTATAAATAATTAATTTAAAAGTTTATCCTATCGAGAGCTTCCTTAGGTAGATGAAAGGTTTAAGTCTTGGATGTATTCGTTGCGGTTATAACGTGAAAATTAAATTTAATTAGTTAATAATGAGCATGACAGTTGAAGTTTTAAATTCATTGTATATATATATCACATCTAGGCTAATGAGAGAGAGAGAGAGATGGTGGAGAGAGAGAATTACACATAAGTCGTCAAACGTTAAGTTACATGTACCAGGCCAAGGTGATGATTTACGTATAATCCGAGTCCAGCTACCCAGTCTGACACCTAACTTCCTCAAATGTACTCTTGGTCTTGGGTGTCAAAATTAGATTGTGTATCGTGTCAAACTGGAATACACAGCAAGTCTCTGCTAAACGACACAATTTGCCACCAGCACGATAGAGTATAAATTTCGAGCCAGCAAATTTTGAGTTACATTTTACCTGTAAAAGGAATAAATAGTGGTTATAATATTCGTGAGGACTGAGGAGACCTAGGAAATCGGTAAGTCGTATTTTATTATTAATTTATATAAAGTTGAAGCAATGTGCATTATGAAATATGGTATATCCAACAGCATAAGTTGTATCATTTCACACCAGATGCACATGTAAGCAGTTGTTTTTTCATGCATAAAGCAGGACGCAAACACACATGATAATATGTGTTTTTTACCTCGATCAAGACTCATTTCCATCAGGGTTCTAGTACAATAAGCCGAATGATTTTACACCGTGACATGTTACAGTTTAGAAATCTATATGTTTATGTCCATCTCGGACAGCAATTTTTAACAGCTGAACGGTTAACACGTTACACACGATATAAACAATGCTACACGGACCACACGTTGAGAATGTTACACGGTTACACGGTACACGCACGCACGTTACACGCACATTACACGGACACGGAACGCACGTTACACGCACGTAACACGCTAAAAATGCCAACTTGAACGCGAGCCGCACTGTATGTTCTGTCACAAGTGGCCATAGATAGATGATATGTGTTCTGTCACAAGTTGCCATAGATAGATATGTGTTCTTTCACAAGATTGATGATATGTATTTTAACCCTTTCCCTCATAGAGGACACCATGAAAAGACCTATGCGAACAGCATAAAACCAGATCAGCCTGCGAGTAACTCGCAGGCTGATCAGGTTTTATTCTGTTCGCTGCCCCTCAGTGGTCTGGAAATGAGGATTTTGTAATTAAATTTGGTAAGGTTTAACTGTGGTTTTCTGCAGATCAGGCTTTATGTGATACCTATTGATTGCATCAAAATGAGTCTATATGAGGGAAAGGGTTAATGAGATTTTTTAATTAAGCTCTATTTATGTCATGCTGTTCTAAAACATTTTTTTTTTCTTGATTTCTATATGCAGGATTGATGTGAAATTTATTTATTTTTTTTTTACCTGATTCAGTCAACACTGTGTAAAATAAATCTGTTTAGATACATTTATTGAAATGAACATGATGTAAAATAAACCTGTTAAGATACATTTATTGAAATGAACATTATAACATCTTATCTTTTACAGTGAAAGGTATTTCTCAGTCTTTTCACTATAAGCATTGAATAATAGACTTGACATTCCTGTATTTTGTTCTTTAACAGATAAACATGGTAAACACAATTGTATATTCTGTGGCGGAGACCCACATTGAAATTGTCCACAGTCCATTGGTCAGTCGGATATGTGGAGGGGCCTTCCAGCGGTTGGCCAAGCAAGAGACAGTTACCATGGATGGTACGGAATCCTTTGACCCAGATTCAACGACCTCCGACCATTTAAGGTAATTGTATAGTACTTGATTGCAGGGGTATAAATCACCTTTAGTGATAGGGGATGGTTCAACTTGAACCTTTTACTTCATATAGGTCTTTATTAAAAACAGATAAGTAGGTATAACAAACAATCTCAAGGCAATGGGTTGATGACAGAATTTATTGTCCAAAATGTTTCGACCATACATCAGGGTAGATCTGATTTTTGTCACCTTTGCAAACAGAGAAGACCATGGGTCCCCTCTTTGTCCTTACAATATAGTAGCTCAGATCAACAGAAACAAATCCATGGTATCATTTGCCATTTTAAGATCAATAAAATATATCCATGAAGGCAAAACTTTTTATACATGACTATTCATGGGGTTTAGCGCTAAGGCTTATTGCTGAAGAAAGAAATCAGTTTTAACTTTCTCCACATTTGATTTTCAGCTACTCTTGGACCTGTCGTTACCTGCTGTATGGTGGGTACCATGGAGACACTTGTTTCCATGACAACCTGGGCAGCACCTGTGACATAGACATGAACACCTCCATCCTCACGATCCCCACAAGTTGTTTTGTATCAGCTGCTAATTATACATTTGAGCTGACAGTCTCAGCCGCAGGACACGAAAACACCTTCTTCCAGGTGCTGGAGTTGGTTCCAGATTCAGACCATGTTTTAGAGTGAGTTTGTCATCTTGGACTCAAATGATGATTTTTTTTTTTTTTTTTTTTTTTTTTTCAAACTTTTATTATCCCTGTCAAAGATGACAGCAGGTCAGGGAACCATCTCATATATATATATATGTATGTAGTACAAATTTGAAAAAATCTTTCCCGTCAAAAATTGCGACTTTAAAGTTTTTTTGCACAGATGTTTCATGGGTGACTTGCCACCAGGATTGTAAAAATTAGTTAGGTACACTTAAAAAAAAATGGCTGTCATTGCTGATTTTACATAATATCTTAAGATATTTCTTTTCTTCCCACTAATACCTGGCTCTCAGGCAATTCCAGGGCCTTCATGGCCCTCTTGTTCATGCACCCATCAATGACTGAACATTTTATGGATTCACTTTCAGCGGTGGGTGGGCGATGTCCACTGAAGCTGTCCGCTCTCTTACTCGAACAAAGAAGAACCAATCTGTACCAAACTTTGTAAAAATGTGTATAGGCACATATCTTGGGCAAGTTCAATAACCAGCCAGATTGTCCAAGACTTTCTGGAGGTATGGCCCTTGAATTGATAAAAAAAATAGCTAAATAAACAGTGCCTCCTCTCCAACACTAACAAACGTGAACCAAACTTTGTTATAATGTGCATTGGTACAGTATCTTAATTGAGTTTGCAAACCAGTCAGAATATCCCAGTCTCTCCATTTGAATTGATGTAATTGCAGGACGGGCCTATTTTGTGATAACCAGTGCTCCTGTTTGTCTCTGATTAGTCTTTTACATCAACAGCTGTATAAGATCCCTTCCCATTATAACAGTACATTTATAAATACTGAGTTATATTATTTGTAAAGCTACATTTATAGTGTTACAGACAAAGAAGTCATTTTCCAGGGTTCCCACGGTCAGGGAAAAGTCAGGGAAAAATGAATTTTTTTCAAGGTCAGGGAAAAGTCAGGGAAATTTGAAATTGGTCAGGGAAATTTGATAATTCAGAAAAAGTCAGGGATTTTTACAGGTCAAGGAAAGTTGACCAAACAGCAGAGAAGGATTATAATAAGGAAAGGCTAAGGCAGTTTCTTCCATTTGGCTTTTTTCAGTCAGTTTGAATTGTCAGATTGGCATAATATTAAATAAGTTCCCAATAGCATCCAACAAAGCTGGATTTGCGCTTAATTTGGTCAGGGAATTTTGAGTTAGGTCAGGGAAAAGTCTGGGAATTTTGATTTTTCAATTTTGTGGGAACCCTGTTTTCTGAAAGCACTGTATCTAACCTGCTGTATATTATAAGTCTAGTATTAACTGCATTATTTTTTACTCAGTTATTTTGCAGTTTTAAAGTAGCTCCTCTACAATGAATTAGGGATGTACACAGATCCTTTGCTCTTATTCCTTAATAGTAGTAACATTTTAACTTAAGATTGGCATTGTACATCTCTGAGATCAATATTTGTTCCTCCATATCGACAATTTGTTCCTCCATATCAGACAATATTTGTTCCTCCCATATCAGATCAATATTTGTTCCCCCATATCAGACAATATTTGTTCCTCCGCGTCCCCATATCAGATCAATATTTGTTCCTCCCATATCAGATCAATATTTGTTCCTCCCATATCAGATCAATATTTGTTTTTCCCATATCAGACCAATATTTGTTCCTCCCATATCAGACCAATATTTGTTCCTTCCATATCAGACCAATATTTGTCCCTCCATTTCATCAAAGGGAGTAATAGTGGTATTCACTTTATTTTAGCAAGGCAAACAAATTTTTTTTGAAATAGATGAAGTTGGAAACACGAAAAAGTTTTTCAAGCCTTATGAATAAACAAGCATTTCATTTTACCAACATCGTTCTTCAGATTATCAAAACTTGTGATAATTTGCTAATTTTTACCAATACAGGGTGAAGATCCTCCATCCATACGGACTGACAAACCCAGTGAATGCTGATCGCAAGCTTGCCTTCTTGGCTGATTGCAGTAACTGTCCGTCCTCCGAGGGTATCGAGTATGAGTGGACCTTGAGATACCTGCCGGGATCATCAAGCTCCATCAGAGCCCATGACCTTCCGTAAGATTTCAATCAATTCTTTTAAATTGGGTCAACAAAATTTGACCCAGACTCTTAAGTGCAGTTATTTTACACTACAATTACTCTGAATATACACTTAAATTGTTTTGAAAGTTCAATACTTATACTGTACTTATCACTTTACAATAGCCACACATCACTTTACAATAGCCACACATCACTTTACAATAGCCACACGTCACTTTACAATAGCCACACACACTGTGCGTGCTTTATTTTTAGATTATATGACTATTAATTTTGGTTGAAGCTTACTAAAAAACCTTATACTGATTTTGCCCTAAAATATTACCTATGGGATATTATGTTGAAAGTTATTTGTATCCATGAGCTAATTATGAAGCCAAATGCAGGTACCTGATTGGTGCCTTGTCTTGAATTGTTGAATCCAATCAGATTGCTTGTCATATGTAAATGGTATGGATTGTGTAACTGTATATCGTTTTATGGGGATAGACATTTTGTTTATGACTACATTCATTTACATTTCTTGTGAAGAGAATTGAGAATTGTACTTGTTAATTTTATTGGCTTGGCTGATTCACAAAAGTTTTAAAAAATCTCATTTTACTATTTCATATGTACAGGTGTGTTGAACCCGACGGCACCACTTACCATGCCTATACATTGAAGATGGAGGAAAACAACACAATGACCCCAGAGTCAGAGGGTGGGGGCAGGGCCACGGTTACCATAGAAACAGGCAGTGAAGGAGGGAGTGAATGGGACAGGGGTGGATGGAGAAGCCAAGGTAGTTATAATGGGGCTGCTGAAGACACTGGAATACAGACAGACTTCTTTGAATTTGATGGTAAGTTTTTCTGTACAGCATCACCTTGCAAAATGGAACAATATGGAGACACGAATCATGCATGTTATGTCAGATGGTTTTGTGAATCCAATTAAATACATCTCCAAGGTATTCTGTCTGTGTAAAACCAAGATAAGACAGTATTCAGTATTGTCAGGATATGGAAGGCTGGCCATGCTCTATCAATATAGCATTAGTGTTTGTAGTAAAGCCAACCAAAGATGAAGGCTGAAAGTAAAACGCCTGTCCTTTTCAAGATGTGCACTTAAATGCTTTTTGAACTTGAACGCTTGTTGATTGGTTCAAAATCTTCATCAGATTATGAAGCAACCAATGAAATTACTGCATATTAGGTAACTGTTTTCATTGTTTTCAGTAATCTGTGGAGAGAAAATTATTAAGTCCATTATGGATTTCAAAATGATGTTCTTTGTTGTTCAGGAGTTGATTGTTGCAGTGACAGTAATTCTCATCATACAGTGATTTCCTGCTGATTAAAGATGATGGTGGACCCTGAGTGTCGTAGACACCCAAGTAGAACCACTAGCCTACTGCAGTTGCTACTGAACTTTTTTTTCTGCTCCTTATAGTGGAAGAAGCCACTCCTAACAGCCAGTCACAGAGACAAGGAGATGAAGATAACTTTATATCAGCAGCTTCAGATGATAGTATGTATTGATTGTTTTCGTTTATTTAACCATTTACCTCATGAATATTCATGTGCAAATTTATGACTTGTTGAGTATGACTTCACTAAACTTTTAATGGTAAATGAAACAATGGATTTTTCTTTGGCATGCAGCCTACAGTGTAGAATCTGAGATACAATATATGAGCAAGCAGAGGAGAGCTTGATCAGACATCTCTTGTAAGCGGTCTGGGTCTGCTGTGTTGGGCAAGGCATCAGAACCTGTATAAGAGGAAGGGGTAGACTTATTATACAAGGCTTTACAAAGTGAGGCAGGGACTGTATAGGAATCACATGTGTTATTTCCTGTCCACTTGCTTCCAGTCTAAGGAAACTCTTCAACACCTTCAGTTACATCTGCAGGTGGGATATCCTTGTTGAGGTATTGTTAATAATGACATTATAGTGGCATTATATAGAGTATACTGGGTTAGTGTTGAATTAAGGTAAGTTTATCCTGCGAGGCTAAGAAAAAATAAACCTTGAGCCTTGGCAAGAGGTTTATATTTTCCAAGTCTAGCAGGATAAAATTATCTTTCTTCAACATTTACCATATTTACTCGACTAAAAGACGGTTTTCTTGCTGTCTGATCAGGGTTATAAAGTTGGGGGGTCGTCTTATGAGCGGGGTCTACCAGCCAGATAGAGTTTCCCCACATTTAGTTGACTTATGAATGAAGCTTCGTAACGGTATGCAGACGTCTATCCTACCCGTCATCGATCGATGTTCTTCGCAACACATTGTCTTGTCCTAAGTATCACTTGTGCCAAGTTTTTTTAAAAAAGCGACCATACATAACAAAGTTACAGCTGGGACACAAATTCTTGCACACACTAACACACACACAAACACACGGACAGGCGTAACACTATATGCCCGTCACCATTTCACTATTTTGGCCCCCGCCATGAGTCCAATCTTCATAAAATTTAGTCAGAATGTTTGTCTACATGATATCTTGGATGAGTTTGAAATTGGGTCATGTGGGGTCAAAAACCCAAAAACTAGGTCACCAGGTCAAATCTTTGAAAACCCTCGTGAACACTCTAGATGCCAAAGTTTTAGCCTAATCTTCATATAATTTGGTTAGGATGTTTGTCTTTATGATATGTCGGATGAGTTTAAAATTGGGTCATGTTGGGTCAAAAACTAGGTCATTAAGTCAAATCTTAGAAAATCATAGAAAACGCTTGTGAAGACATTAGAGGCTGCAGTTTTGGCCCAATCTTCATGGAAATTGGTCAGGATGTTTGTCTACATGAAATCTTGGATGAGTTTGAAAATGAGCCACATGGTGTCAAAAAGTAGGTCACCTGGGTAAATTTTAGTAAAACCTTATGACCACTTTAAAAGCCACATTTTTAGCCTAATCTTCATGTAAATTGGTGAAAATGTTTGTTTACATCAAATCTTGGATGAGTTCAAAACTGGGTCACATGGGGTCAAAAAGTATGCCACGTTGGGTCACATGGGGCTAAAAAGTATGTTAGAAAAACCTTGTGAACACTCTAGAGGCTAGATTTTTGTCCCAGTCTTCATTAAACTTGATAAGAATGATGACTGCATGAAATCTTAGATGAGTGCATATTTAAGTAGGATCAAATTCTAGGTCACTTAGTCAAATGTTAGAAAAACATTGCAAACTTTTTAGATGCCAAATTTTTTGTAATTTATGCCTAACACAGCAATCTTATTTAGGTGAGCGACACAGGGCCATCTTGGCCCTCTTGTTTATGTTTGGTGGTGTTTTCAAATAACTTGGCACAAGTGATCTTTAGGACAAGACAATGTGTTGCAAATAAGAACCGGTAACTAGCTTGAATGTCAAGGTCACAAACTTGGTTGACCTTAAAATGGCGTCCTGGCGAATGGTTGTGTTTTGAAATAACTTGGCACAAATGATCCTGAGGACAAGACAATGTGTCGCACACAAGAACCAGTTTGCTAGCTTGAAGGTCAAGGTCACAGCACTTGGGTTACCTTAAAATGGTGTCCCGGCTTTAATTTTGTTGTGAATGGTTGTGTTTTGAAAGAACAAGTTCAAGTTCAAGATCACTGCATTTGAGTTTAGAATTTGTGTAAGCAGTCTTGTTTAGGCTGTATCTTTTTTGTGTATAGTCATGTTTTGAAATAATTTGGCACAAGGGATCCTTAGAATAAAACAGTGTGTCACAAAACTTGTACCAGGTTGCTAACTAGACATCTTTTAATCCCTTTTCAGGGTCACAGCACTCATTTGATTTTAAAATCATCTTTTATGTTTCCAGTTTTTCATCATCTTCACTGACAAAAATATCATCTATTAAACAAAATGGCGGGGGCATCTGTGTCCTATGGACAGTTTATCCTATCATTTCAAAGCAATACACAGGAAAAATGAAAAGCAAGAGTGTAACATAAACAAACAGTCCAATCACACAACCTTCAACTCCATGACGTCATACATGTAGTAAACAAGAAAGTAGTCCCGGCTGACGTCAGAGTATATAAAAAAAAAAAAACACAAATGAGTATAAAGCTAAGTTTATTCGATAGACAGTTTATACCACAATGTGAGTCTGGTATAGATAAAATGGTGTAATAGACATTTTAATGGTGTTATAATGGTGTTTTAAATAAGTATCAGCTACCCCAAGTAAGATCATCGCTTAGCTGCTACTTTGCTAATTCCCTTGACTGGTTTAGTGGGAAATCTTTCATGGATTGCTTTAGAACTCCAGTAGTTACTTATGACAGATTGAAAAAAAATGACTGGACTTTCATAGTGTTTACAGATACATTAAAAAAATATCAGATTGTCAAGACCCTATCCTTTGATATAATGATGGTTGGTTGACCTGGTTTACACAAAGATCACATGGGTTTCTTTGAAAAACTTATGTGAACAGATTTAAGGACTCACTGATTTAAAATAATATTTTGGCAGTGGGAAAATATGGGGTTTCAATTTTACTTGCAAAAACTGGAAAGATGTATTCTGATTTTATAATGCAGATGGTTCAAGTAAGTTGGATGAATCAACGATGCACCCGCTGCCGTGGAATGTGGATGAAGGGAAGGGTGGACGAAATCGTCGTCGAGCCCAGCCCCCGGATCCCGTGGAGACGACGACAATGATGGGATACCCTCGGGTTCAGGAGGCCGACCAAGGGAGCCGATTAAAAAACACAAGAAATTCTTCGCCATATGAAATATGTAAATTCTTTAGTATTGTTCTTTCATTAGTGTTTATTTGGTATTTACATTCTAAAATTATGGTATTTTATTAATTTCTAATGACTGCTTTATTGTATATAGCATACTTTTTATTGGGATCATACTTCATCATCACAGGGTTTGACCTGATATTGTGCATACTGTAAAATCATTAATTTTTGTTGACATAAAATTTCGTAGAATCTGTTCTAAAGTCAGTTTTGCTTGTGTATGTATTCGAAAATGCAAGGTCTATGAAATAAACAGTTTTCGTGGGGTTAATATTAGTGGATAAAGTCATCTATGAAATCAACGAAAATTTGTCCGCAATGAAAAATGATGATTCTACAATACATAAAAACGAGAGTTCTCTGACAGTTCTCCCAGGTCTCACGGTCTTTGAAACTTCCGCTTAAATTTGAATATAATACACAAATCACTATTGAAACTAATGGGCATACTTAAAATAATATTTGAGTATCATTTTTATACACTAAGAACATAGGGACCATTACCACGTTCCAATAAGGTGGCTTCATAAGTGATATAATTTTCTTTCCAGTCACTGTAAAATGAATAAAATCAAAACTCTTAATAAGGTAAACTGTGATTATTTTTTGCCAGCTGAGAATGTGTCTGGTGCACGATTTAAGTTGAACGTTGACCTACCTGAGGGAACCCCTGGGGAAAGTGGAAGCTCAGGGGTCAACAGACCTTACGTTACTGGTAAGTATGTCGGTGTTTACCTCCTTTTTTGCAAAATAATGAATGCTCAGTGAAAATGTTTGTAAAGTTCTGGAGTTGGAATCATGTCTAATATGTAATTATCAGTGAATTGACATTTAAGTTATATGTACTTACTTAAAAGTTACATGAATTAATAAAGTGTAATTACAAATGAACATGTTTCAATTTTAGATAGATTAGAAAGATAAGGAAGGGGCTTTTTATGTAGGCAATTTAAAGAAATGCTAAGCAAATCCTGAGGGGTCTCTATTATGGATTATAAAAATAATAAGTTGAGGTTCTTCTTCAAATTTCCAGATTTTTAGCTCACCTGAGCAAAGCTCAGGGTGAACTATTGTGATCTCGTGAGTGTCCGTCGTCCGTCTTGCGGTGTGCGTCGTGCAGCGTCAACTATTTAGTGTTTATACTCTAGCATCTTCATCTTTTGAGCAATCATCTTCAAACTTTATGACAATGTTTATGACCATAATGTTTCAATTGAGTTTGATTATGGCTGAGATCGGTCAATTAGGTCAGGAGTTATGCCCCTTTTAATATTAAAAAAATGCCAAATTTCACTTTGTTTACTCTAGCATCTTCATCTTTTGAGCAATCATCTTCAAACTTTATGACAATATTTATGACCATAATGTCTCGATTGAGTTTGATAATGGCTGAGATTGGTCAGTTAGGTCGGGAGTTATGCCCCTTTTAACATTCAAAAAATGCCATATTTATACCCCCCGCACAACAAAGTTGTAAGGGGGTATACTGGATTCAGCTTTTACTGTCTGGCCGTCTGTCCCTCTGTCATTTTTTTTGTCCGGGCTGTTACTAAAAAAGTATAAAAGGCATCAAGATGAAACTTTATATGTGGATAGATCTCATTGAGAGGGAGTGCAGTGACCAAGAACCATAACTCTCTGTCTTGTAATTTTGGAGTTATTGCCCTTTGTAAATTTTCATACTTAATTTTTGTCCGGGCCATAACTTAAAAGGTATAAAAGATATCAAGATGAAACTTCATATGTAGATAGATCTCATTGAGGGGGCATGCAGTGACCAAGAACCATAACTCTCTGTCGCGTAATTTTGGAGTTATTGCCCTTTGTAAATTTTCATACTTAATTTTTGTCCGGGCCGTAACTCAAAAAGTTTAAAAGGTATCAAGATGAAACTTCATATGTGGATAGATCTCATTGAGGGGGAGTGCAGTGACCAAGAACCATAACTCTCTGTCGCATAATTTTAGAGTTATTGTCCTATGTAAATTTTCATACTTAATTTCTGTCCAGGCTGTAACTCAAAAAGTATAAAAGATATCAAGATGAAACTTCATATGTGGATAGATCTCATTGAGGGGGAGTGCAGTGACCAAGAACCATAACTCTCTGTCGCTAATTTTGAGTATTTCCTTTGTAAATTTCATACTTATTTTTGTCCGGGCCGTAACTCAAAAAGTATAAAAGGCATCAAGATGAGACTTGAATCAAGAACTGTAAACTTCATTCCTTTGACAAAGCGACATGTGGGGGGTATTTGCGCAATTACAATGGCAGTTCTAGTTCACTTTGTTTACACTCTAGCATCTTCATCTTTTGAGCAATCATCTTAAAACTTTATGACAATGTTTATGACCATAATGTCTCAATTGAGTTTGATTATGGCTGAGATCGGTAAATAAGGTCAGGAGTTTAGCCCCTTTTAATATAAAAAAATGCCAAATTTCACTTTGTTTACACTCTAGCATCTTCATCTTTTAAACAATCTTCTTCAAACTTTTTGACAATGTTTATGATCATTATGTCTTGATTGAGTTTGACTGTGGCTGAGATTGGTAAATTAGGTCAGGTGTTATGCCTCTTTTAATATTCAAAAAATGCCAGATTTCACTTTGTTTACACTCTAGCATCTTCATCTTTTGAGCAATCATCTTCAAACTTTATGGCAATGTTTATGACCATAATGTCTTGATTGAGTTTGAATATGGCTGAGATCGGTCAATTAGGTCAGGAGTTTAGCCCCTTTTAATATAAAAAAAATGCCAAATTTCACTTTGTTTACACTCTAGCGTCTTCATCTTTTAAACAATCTTCTTCAAACTTTATGACAATGTAAATGACCATAATGTCTTGATTGAGTTTGAATATGGCTGAGATCGGTAATTTTTTAATATTAAAAAATGCCAGAGTTCACTTTGTTTACACTCTAGCATCTTCATCTTTTGAGCAATCATCTTCAAACTTTATGGCAATGTTTATGACCATAATGTCTTGATTGAGTTTGAATATGGCTGAGATCGGTCAATTAGGCTAGGAGTTAAGCCCCTTTTAATATAAAAAAATGCCAGATTTCACTTTGTTTACACTCTAGCATCTTCATCTTTTGAGCAATCATCTTCAAACTTTATGGCAAATATTATGACCATTATGTCTCGATTAAGTTTGAATATGGCTGAGATTGGTCAGTTAGGTCAAATGTAAACGATGAACAACCTGACATTATATACATTGATAAGTACAAGTGGAAAGACCACCTTAAGGATACATTCTTAGATATCTTTAATACAAATATAGACAGAGCTAGAGATAATATATTACAAAATGCTGAAACAAATATTAACCAGTGTCTCTCATCTATTATAGATGTTTATCATAGGTCTGCTATATATAGTCAAATGTTTGCTGTTAGTAAAAACAAGTCGGGGAATAGCCAACCACCATGGTGGGATGAGGAATGTCAGTGTAGTAAGAAACATAAATATTCTCGGCTAAGACGTTTCAGATTTACAAATAATTTACAAGATTATGAGTTGTATAAAACAGCCAAAAAAGATTTCAAAGACATATGTCATAATAAAAAAATGACACATCAGTCTGAATGCAGGGAGAAACTTGTACATGCAAGAAATAATCCAAAGTCGTTTTGGTCTTTAGTAAAGTATCAGACATCACAAAGATATGTAACGTCTAATATAACGTCAATGTCATGGTTGAATTATTTTGAGCAACTGTTGTATAAACCTAATCAGAATCCATTATCAGAACTAAATATGAATAATTATCAGACTGATGAAACCGCAGATCAAATTCTTAACTGCTATATTTCAGACGATGAAATTACCAAATCTATTCTAAGTCTAAAATCAGGTAAAGCTCAAGGAAAAGACGGTATTAGTGCCGAGTTTTATATAAATACCTGTCACAGCATAATACCTATTTTAAGCATTTTGTTTAATCGAATACTTTTAACCGGAGAGTTCCCGGATGCATGGGGTCAAAGCATAATTGTCCCATTGCATAAATCTGGTGACAGGAACGACCCTTCAAATTACAGAGGAATCTCACTTACGGACGTCATATATAAAATATTCTCAAAGATAGTCACGGATAGATTAAATAAGTGGGCAACTGATTGTAATAAAGTCAATGAAGCACAGGCAGGTTTTAGATCAGGGTACTCGGGAGTTGATAATATGTTTTCACTTCAAGCTATGATTCAAAAGTATATTTCAAGACCCAACGGGAGATTTTATGTGTTGTATATTGATTTTAAGAAAGCATTTGATTCACTTGTACATTATAAAATTTTCGAAAATATTTTAAGTAAAGGCAAAGGAAAAAAAAATGTTGATATCAATGTATTCTAAATTAGAAAATTAAAAAATTTTTAAACCAAAAAATCCATACCATATCATTGGGCCAATCAACTGTAACATTGGCACAAGGCAAGGTGACGTCAGTTCCCCAATAATCTTTACACTTTACATAAATGACTTGATTGCACGATTACGACAAACTTGTAGCGGTATTTTTATCACTTCTGATATACCAGATATTTTATGCCTACTTTTTGCAGACGATGTCGCCTCCGTAGCCGATACAGTTAATAACTTACAGCAACAATTAAATGCATTGGCAGAATTTTGCAATTGTTCAGAAATGTCTGTTATCATAAATAAAACAGAAATAATTGTATTTAGAAATGGAGGCCCCTTACGAAACTCGGAGCACTGGACATTCAATGGCAAGACCGTAAACGTAACATCTATATACAAGTACATGGGGCTCTTATTTACGTCAAAACTAACATGGACTGCTGCTAAATGCAGGTTAGCATCACAAGCTAGGAAAGCTATTTTCGCTATTAGACGTTATCAATTGCCATTTGGTCAATTTTTACACCAAGATATGTTTAAATTGTTTGATTCAATGGTTGTACCTATATTGACGTACGGGGCGGAAATATGGGGTCATTCATATTCATTAGAGATTGAAAAAGTACAAATTGAATTTTGTAGATATTTTCTGGGAGTTAACACTTCAGTGAATAATTGCATGGTACTTGGTGAATGTGGGCGGCTGCCCTTATGTACTACGTATTACACTAAATGTATTAAATATTGGGGTAAACTTTTGCAAATGCCAAATACTAGATATCCTAGATGTTGTTATGTTATGCTTAATTTACAGGATAATATTGGTAGAAAAAACTGGGTTACAAATGTGCGCGAGCTTTTATTTAAATATGGTTATGGTTATGTCTGGATTTGTCAAGATGTTGGTGATTTGAACATGTTTTGCTCATCGTTCAAGCAGCGAATATGCGATTGTATGAAACAAACCTGGTCTGAGGATATCCGAGCTTCATCTAGATGTGATACATACAGTACATTTAAAACTTTACTTAATGTTGAACGATATTTAACCATTGATCTTCCCTTTTTTGTACGAAAATCATTAGCGCGCTTTAGATGTTCGAATCATAGGTTAAACATTGAACTGGGGAGACGCTATAATATTGAGAGACATGATAGAATATGTTTGTATTGTTTTATTCACAGTAACCGTTTAATTATAGAAAACGAATACCATGCGTTTTTTGTTTGCCCAAAATTTTCAAATATAACACAGCAATATTTATTTAACTGGTACACTGGGGGATTGGACGTAATGCATTTTGCGAATCTAATGAAAACTGACCACTATATTACTGTAAAGCGAATAGCATTGTATGTCACACAACCTATGAGAAATATTGATAATGTTATGTAGTCTTCATGTATTTCAGCATTGGTAAATTGTTTACGACACAACTAGTTGTTTATTATTATGTTACTAAATTTGTATTTTGGGCCTTGGGCCTTGTATTACGTGAAAATAAACTTGTATCTTGTCAAGAGTTAAGCCCCTTTTAATATAAAAAATGCCAAATTTCACTTTGTTTACACTCTAGCATCTTCATCTTTTGAGCAATCTTCTTCAAACTTTATGACAATGTTTATGACCATAATGTCTTGATTGAGTTTGATTGTGGCTGAGATCGGTCAATTAGGTCAGGAGTTAAACCCCTTTTAATATAAAAAAATGCCAGATTTCACATTGTTTACACTCTAGCATCTTCATCTTTTGAGCAATCATCTTCAAACTATATGGCAATGCTCATGACCATAATGTCTAGACTGAGTTTGATTAAAGCTGAGATTAGTCAATTTAGGATAGGAGTTAAACCCCCTTTTAATATAAAAAAAATGCCAGATTTCACTTTGATTACACTCTAGCATCTTCATTTTTTTAGCAATTATCTTCAAACTTTATGACATTGGTAATGACAATAATGTCTTGAGTTCAATTGTAGCTGAGATGGGCCAATTAGGTCAGGAGTTATGCCCCTTTTAATACAAAAAATGCAAGATTTCACTTTGTTTACTCTCTTCCATCTTGGTTTTTTTTAAACAATCTTTTTTAAACTGTAAGACAATATTTATGCTCATAATCTCGCAATCGGGTTCAATTATAACTGATATTAACTAGTTAATTTAGGAGTTATGCCCTTTTCACCATAGAAAAAGCCAGATTTCACTTTGTTTACACTATAGCATCTTTATTTCTTAAGTAATCATCTTTCTCAGGTGAGCGATCAAGGGCCATCCTGGCTTCTTGTTTGAATTGCATTTTGGTTAAAAATGACAATTGTCAAGTAATATCATGCGATGGTTACAGTACTGTTTAAACATGACAATTGGCCATCTGGCTTTTGTTTGAATTGCATTTTGGTTAAAAATGACAATTGTCAAGTAATATCATGCGATGGTTACAGTACTGGTTAAACACGACAATTGTCAAGTAATATCATGCGATGGTTACAGTACTGGTTAAACACGACAATTGTCAAGTAATATCATGCGTGGTTCAAAAAAATATTAACAATATATTGATGATTTTGATTTTATTTTTCACTCATCATTACCACCATGGAAGAAGGTGAAGGGATAGGACGGAACTACATTGAAACTGATGAAGGTAGGTAACTCTGCACTACTTGACTTCTGTCTTATTATCTCATTTTTTGCCTGATTATAGATCTTAACACATATCTCATCTCAAATGGATTTAGTGTTACTGTACCATATGGGGAGATACATTGTAATCTCCATCGGACATGTCCATCTTATCCCGTGACAAATTTGTTGTGCAGGGGATATATATCATCTCAGTGAGTGCTCCTATTTGTTTCACAGTTGTCAATTCTGTTAGAAATAGAAGCTTTGAGAATTGCATATATGTTAAAGGGGGTCATTTGCCACTTTAACAGTAATTTAAAGTTAAACTTTACAGGAATCAGAATCTGACAGTGAAATATCATGTCTTCTTATCAATCGTTTCATTTGAAAAATATTCAGTTGACATTTACAAGTACAGGAATCAATGTCAGATGGTGAAATTACATGTCTGTCAGTCATTTCATTGATTAAACTATCAGGTTTATCATGGCTATATTTCTTTATCTTTCACTTAGTATCATGAAATTTAATTTTATATTCCCCACACTCCCCCTCCAGATGAGGACAGAACTGCAGCACCTGTAGAACCTGCTGAGACTGATTGTGGTGACGTGGACTGTACCTATGACGTCAAGAACATGAGGCGATTCCGATACACCATCCTGGACCAGAGACTGATTCCTGTCTATCTGCCCGATACCGACACTAAAACTGGAACGGGCAATCAGTCCTTGGTCATTAAGCCTAGGGTTCTTAAACAAGGGCTGACCTATATTTTGGAGGTCAAGGTTGCCAATAAAGGTAAGTTGGTTTCTTCCTGAATGTATTTTTTCTTTACTTACTCAAGTCTTGCTTAAGTTTTTAGCTCACCAGAGTGCAGTTTAGCTATTGTGATCATTTTTAGCTCACCTGAGCATAGCTCAGGGTGAGCTTTTGGGATACTTGATTGTCCGTCGGCCGTCGTCCGTCGTCCGTCGTCAGTCGTCCGTCAACAATTTTGATGTTTACACACTAGAGGCCACAGTTTTGATCCAATCTTCCTCAAACTTGGTCAGAATGTTTGTCTTGATGATATCTTGAACCCTTTCGAAAATGGGTCAGGTTGGATCAAAAAGTAGGTCAGTAGGTCAAATCTTAGAAAAATCTTGTCGTCCATCAACAATTTTGATGTTTACACACTAGAGGCCACAATTTTAATCCAATCTTCCTCAAACTTGGTCAGAATGTTTGTCTTGATGATATCTTGAACCCTTTCGAAAATGGGTCAGGTTGGATCAAAAAGTAGGTCAGTAGGTCAAATCTTAGAAAAAATCTTGTTTACACACTAGAGGCCACAATTTTGATCCAATCTTCCTCAAACTTGGTCAGAATGTTTGTCTTGATGATATCTTGAACCCTTTCGAAAATGGGTCAGGTTGGATCAAAAAGTAGGTCAGTAGGTCAAATCTTAGAAAAATCTTGTTTACACACTAGAGGCCACAATTTTGATCCAATCTTCCTCAAACTTGGTCAGAATGTTTGTCTTGATAATATCTTGAACCCGGCTTTATGTGATACCTATTGAGGGCATCAAAATGAGTATATATGAGGGAAAGGGTTATGCAAAGGAGTTTTGTCTTCTTGATTTGTAGGATCTTAGTTTCTCTAGCTTATATATATGTGTCACCTTATGTCGTGATTTATCACAGATGTCTTGAACTTTTGGGCATACATTGCCCTGGTTTGTTGTGATGCTGATGGATGGAGGGAGATATATGAAAGAATGGATATCTAGATAGATGGATAGCTCTCTTAGTAAAGTCATTGTTCCATCCAATGTTTAGAAGTACGATATAAGAAAGAACATAAGATTTATGTTACCATGGGTCCTAGTAATGAAGCAACTTGAGCATCTGCCTTGTAACCAGGGAGGATGTTAAACCCAAGTTGTCAAAGTATTTTGCTAGATTTAAGGTGACACCATTATTCTGTATTTATCACATGACATTCTTTGTTTCCTATGTAATATAACCATTATGTATTTTTTAATATTCAACACATGCAATATAACAATGACATGACATCATTTAACCGTATACAGTTCAGAGGATGAAAACAAAATGCAACTTCAAAACATAATTCCGTTTAATCTCTGCATTTAAAGGCATGTTTAGAAATTAACCTGTTTTTGGTTCACATCCAAACCTATCCCATTTTGATTATACAGATGATGAAAACTGGGAAAAGATTTAAGCCCAGTGATCTATCAAACCATCCTGCTGGGGCATGTTTTGCTTTAATAGGACAGTCATTGTTTGGGCGTTTGGATGTGAAATTGTTCCATTAATGCCTGTATTTATGACCAATTGGTATGAAATTACTTTTATGAGATTTTAATTAGATTCAGGGAGAAATTTAAGCAGTGTAGCGAGATTTAATTGATAATGTTACAACCCATTGGCTGTAGATATTGCCGAGACTTGATGGTGAAAGTTCATATACTTTGTGACCACCCCTTGTATTGAAAATGGATTAGCCTGTTGTAATGAAAATGGATAATCTCATTATGAATTGACAGGGTCATGAAAATAATCCTATCAAAGTTTCAACAGTTTTTGAACATGTTTCTATTGAAATTAATACCTGACAATGCAGTTTTTGTCTTTGTATTGTTGGGGGAAAAAAGTCTGTTTTCCAATCATTTAATTTTCTGAGGCAGTGATTATATTAGAACTTGAAATTGATCGTGTTACAATTAATGAATTGATGCCTTTGATTCAATGATTCCATGCAGAATTAATGATATGCTTGATTGTAATATACTGTTGAACAGAGCCACATTCAGGTACTAACAAGTCATGCAGCATACCTTTCTAATGATTTTTCTTCTCTTATTTCACTGATTTACCCATAAATCCCAAGAATTTTATTCAGTCATTAAACTAACATTGAACGCTCAGTGTTAACAATTAGTTCAGGTTGATTGTTTATTCATTGGGTTGGATTAAAAAAAATCACTAGAAGTATGTCAGATACTTGAGTTCATGTGCACAAACCCTGAGGTTTCTCCTACATAATGGACCACTTTCAAATAGTGGCTAAAGCTCCCCGGCTGGCCTTAGCTTGGGCTCCCCTGGCCTTAGGCTTCCACAGCTGGTCTGAGCTTGTCACCAAGGTATGAGTTCATGCGATGTTGTTCTTGCATAAACACATACATAATTATATAAATATCTTTAAAAAAATGTGCCTACATATTATGATCATACATATATCCATATGCATTACTTATACATATGAATATTCATCCACATGCATTCACATATGTATATACATGTATACATACATCACACATATGTACTCATATTATATACATGCTGTACATATGAACATATATATACACATACATTTGCAAAAATACATATATACATGGACAGACGTGCGGTTCAAATATTCCCTCCCCTATTCTGTGTTTTTTCTTCCATGAGGGAAGTCCCAAGGCTTGCCTATCTGTGACAGGCGGACACTTTATCCAGGATTTATTGGCCGGTTTATTGGACTATAAAACTCGGCCAGAGACTTGTCCTAATTGGTCTCCAAGAGGGACTTATATAGAAGCCAATCTTGTTATAAATGTCTCCACAGACTTAAAGGGATGCCTTGCTTCCTATGACTAATTTCAGACGGTGAATTATGAGAGCTTGTGTGATAAGTAAGTTCTGTGTGATGTATATAGAGTCAGGATGAGGGTGTTGATGGCAGCCTACAGTCATCTGGTCAGTGAAGGCACTAATTATTAGGGAGCAAAAACACTCTCTGTAGTCAAAAATTGACATAAGTTGCTTTCAGAATACAGCCCCTTGTTTTTGTGTCACCTGCTGTAGGCAGCCGTGACACATAGGGTTAATTTTTCTATCGTCTGTCCGTCCAGCCGGCCGTCCGTCCATCACACTTTTTCCATCACTCTTCGGCAGGTGACATATGTTCTGAAGAGCACATTTGTTAGGTGTAAAGAACTGTTCAGATCTCCTGCCTAGAAATGCAAAATAAGAGTTACAGCTCCTTGTCTCATGATGTTAAAATATTACATGTATATAGAAGTCATGTCTCTGAATATAAGGAAAACTCTGGTTTAGGAATCTTTGTCTGTGGACGTAAAGTAGGATAGCAATAGTCTCTCAAAAATATATTTGGTTTAAAACTCTAGTAAAGAAATCCTTGTCAAAGGATGAAAAAATCTTTCCTAAGAATATAAAAATCTTTGTCCAAGGATATAAAAATTTTGTCCAGGGATAAATATAAAAGGCCTCTTTGTCTAAGGATGTAAAAATTTGTGTCTAAGGTTAAAAAAATTTGTGTCTAAGGATAAAAAAATTTGTGTCTAAGGATCAAAAAAAAAAAATTTGTCTAATGATGTAAAAATCTGGCACAGAAATATTTGTCTAATAAACTATTTTCTTACACTCTTACTATAAAGGCAGTTTGGAAAATAAATGTCTGTTTTTCTGTGGATAAATTGTAGGGTCTATGAAGACCCAGTGATAGTATGAGAACAAGAGTTTATAATTTTGGGAAGTGATATTTCTGATTTATAGAGAGACACATATAAAAGGCTTAGAAGGGGGAGGGGGGCAATCCCATTTTATATTGAGGAAGAAGAGAATGGAGCGCTGACCGCAAAACTGTTTTAAGTGTATGTAGGAATATAAGAAGGTGGAACAGTTTCATGGTTGGCCCTCATGATGTTAGATCACATGACTTTTAATATGAAACTTGCCCTACGATAGATATGATTTACATTTTATTTCAGAAAAAATGAACTTTTGCCACAATTATGAAAACAAAATCAACTTAGAGCTACCATTCAATCTAATAAAGCTCCCCCTAATATCTGGTATTACAACAGAGGTTTTTCATTATAACTTCACATGCCCAGATGGCAAGGAAATCACACGGTTGAGAAATACGTGGGCACAATTTACCCATAAGGCAGTTTCCAGAGAGTATATTTGTAAAGAGCAGTTAAGAAATTCTGATTGGAAAATGACTTTGATTACATACTATTGAATCCTCGTCTGAGGTTGTCATAGTAACAAATTCTGTCATTGATGAGAGTAATTTTGTTTTTGCTTCATGAAAATGAGAGATTGAAAGGAGATGGGTTGTTGTTAGCATGTTGTGCTGAAAGCCATCTTCCTTTCTGAGTCTCTGTGGATGTCTATTAGTTGTCTCATGATAATGAGGTTCTTCCTTTCTTGGGGTTGGAGTTAGATGCTATGGGTTTGAACCATGTTTGAAGTGAGATGCACTTTATTTTTTGTTCTAATACTATTAAGCACACACTGGGATTTGTCTTATTATTCAGGTTTATTTTTCAATGACAGGATTTTTGATTAATTATTTAGAGTCTATATCAAAGAAAAAAATACACAATTTTTATTCTTTTTTACATTGATTTGGAAGCAAGCTTTATTGTCTTATTCTGAGAACATTTTACTAGCTGGAAATAAGTTTTAAAAATATCCATTTTAAAATGTTCAATACTTTTCTTATTTGGATAGCAAAGTATATTTATTATAAATAATTTAAAAAGTAACAAATTTATTATAAATAATTTAAAAAGTAACAAATTGTATATTTCTAAGGTGGCCGTTAAGATGGTTACCTGGTTTATTTTTACCTATATCACTTGGAGAATCAGAGGTACAGATAAGCTTTACTGGCCATTTGAATAATACCCCTTATGTTCAATATAAATTGAGTAACCATGAAAATAATTAAGTAATTGAGCAGATGATACACTGTCATTTTTCATTAAATTGAATACACAGCATATAATACAGTGTGTTAGGGTTAGAATTTAGGGACTTGCTCGATTAAGAAAATTAGAAAATTCTGATATCTAATATGAGGGGATCATATCAAATTTATACAGTAGTTGTACTGGGTATCTTGTAAGCAATGCTGCACCAAGCTTAGGAAATAAATTTATTCTTCAAGGTTTTAATTTAGTTTTGTCACCCATTACATTGAAAATAATTGGGCATTTGTTGTTAACCCTTTCCCTCATAGAGGACACCATGAAAAGACCTATGCAAACAGCATAAAACCAGATCAGCCTGCGAGTAACTTGCAGGCTGATCAGGTTTTATGCTGTTCGCTGCTCCTCAGTGGTCTGGATATGAGGACTTTATAATTAAATTTGGTAAGGTTTAACTGGTTTTCTGCAGATCAGGCTTTATGTGATACCTATTGAGGGCGTCAAAATGAGTATATATGAGGGAAAGGGTTAAATGAGTATTACATTAATATGCTACCTATCTGACAGCAAAAATATCTGAAAACAAACAAAAAAAAACACAAAAATAAAAGAAAGTAAAATTAATCTTTGTTAGCATGTGACTGAATTAGCTTCAGTCAAATCTTACTGGAAGTTGTGGGTTTGTTTCCAAGCTGTGACATACCAAAGTCGTAAAAAATGGTACTGGTATAGCTCCCTTGCTTGGTGCTCAGCATATAAGGGTAGTAGCAGGACTGGTTGTCCCGGTGTTAGGATAATGTGGCTGGGTGTGGTATCATGCCACATGTCTATGGCGTGATACTGCAGTGTGACAGCACTATATCTGTCTCAAGTAGACATTGTTTCCAAATGACTGAAATGCAGTCAGTGGGACGTTAAACAGAACAAACAAATCTTACCCCAGTGGGGATTTGAACCAATAACCTTTGGATATGGAGAAAAAAGATAGGCACCACTGAATTGACATCTTTGCCCTTTTACTGATACATGATATGATATGAACACTGATCTGATTGGTCATTCAGTAAAAAATTGGATAGCTTCCTCAAATCTGATTGGTCATTCAGTAAATAACTGGAAAGCTTAAATCATTGGAAAGCTTCCTCACATCTGATTGGTCTTTCAGTAAATCGATAGCTTCCTCACATCTGATTGGTCATTCAGTAAATAACTGGAAAACTTCCTCACATCTGATTGGTCTTTCAGTAAATAATTGGATAGTTTCCTCACATCTGATTGGTCTTTCAGTAAATAATTGGATAATTTCCTTACATCTGATTGGTCTTTCAGTAAATAATTGGATAGCTTCCTCACATGTGGATTGGAAGTTTCACTGCAGTCTAGACTTGAAGTGTGTTATGTGGGGATAGATATGTCAGTCAGTCATGTGAATTGGAATGACCAGGCCTGTGTCACCTGGAACAATTCAAGTTGAGAATTTACTGGACTTAAAAGAATTGAAGGTCTTTAACTCCACTATTTACAGACCTAGAGATATTTTATATTCTATTACCAGAGAATGCTTGTACAGAAAATGATGTTCATACCCCGCTTGACATAGTAATGTTTGGGCTAAATAGGAATCCTGCTTGTCATGTGAAGTCCTGTCATGCCACACCCCGTCCTATACTCACAATAAATTACATGAAATTTGGTAATTGTTGTTGATAGTGCCTTCATACTTAAGAATGGTAAAACCAGTCAGCAAACACGTGTAGGTAATTGTGTCAAGGGTTTTATAAGAATTAAGGCCCTTCTTCTGTGTCAAAGCCATATGTGGAGGTATTAAAATATTTGGATTTTTAAAATGAATAAAATCTGAACTCGAGATGTTAAGTGAACGATGAGTCGAGGTGCTCAGTAAAAGCAGGCCAGCGTAGGCAGCCAGGACAACACTTGTTGTTTAAATATGTGTTTCCTGATAGAGACATTTCTACAGCCATCACTCACTTTCTTCACCGACTTTCTTGTTGCTACTGGCAACAGAGAGCCAAGAGACAGGCAAGAGGATTAAACTGTCAGTGGCGGTCATTGGTTTTGTCTTTGACCATCGAGGGCTTAATAAGATGGCTGGAGCTAGTTACTTGATTGCCTGATTGCTGTTAGATGGATGTGCATTTATAGGATTAATTTCTATCATGTTTCACTGATCTACTGAAGTATTTTTGTTGACCAGCGTGTTTTCCTTTGAGCCGCTCTACTCAGCTTGTAATAACCTTTCATGGCCGGAATGCAATTTTTTCAAATCATCTTCATCATTCTTAAGTGAAAACCTTCAGGTGAAGGAGGCTTTGGGGAGATTCTTGTAAGACGATTTGTTTTATCCGTCTTTCATCATCAGACTGGTTTGAAGTTCCACATATCAGGACAGAAAGTGGATAAAAATATAGATCACAAGTCCCTGATCAGTCTGAGTAGAGCAGGAGAGAGGGGTTTCCTTTTTAGCTCTCCCTGGCACATAGTCCAACTCCTGTCTATATGTCCTCCCCAATTAGTATTCCATTATTTCTTGAGTAATCTTGTCCAAACTTTGTGACACCATCTATGGCCATTAGCTTTTGGCCAAGCTTGATTATGAATGGTATTTGACCATTAAGTTTTCGAACAATTTTTCAAGAGGGCAGTGGAACTCTGTCAGATCAGGTTAGCAAAGTAGGGCTTTTGTGGCCCTCTTGTTATAGCATCTATTTCTGACGTCTCCCGTTATCTGTTCATATTTCCATTACATATTGTTTCCACCATAAGTGTTCTAATTCTGATGAAACTGTAGAAGTGTCAGCCATGGTAAAACAATGTGCCTAGCAAAATTTCTATTCTTGTGGTGTTAAAGTCACACCGAGAGGTCAAAGTTCACAGGCATTGCAATTTTTTTATTGTGTTTAGAGTTGATGAGGGTGAAGGTCAATGTAGCTAAAAAAATGTTTTTGATATATGTATGTGGTGTGAACCAGGACACAAGGTAATGTTACAAGGGTATAAATCACTTGCATCATTAGCTCAGTATGTGATGATATTCATTTCTTAAAGCTGATTAACCTCTTTAGTGTAACTATTCAAGTTATGTCAAGCTATTCTACTCACTCTGGCGTCGGTGGTGACTTCAGCATCACACTATAGTTAAGTTACTATCATGCATCTTTGTAACCAGCTATGCTCATTCATTTAACACTTCATGGGCATTTAACAAACAAGTCAGATAACTCTTATCCAAATTTAATTTGATTTAATTTATTGCAAAACATGGCCCTTTTTGGACTTAGAAATTTTGGTTCAAGTTTTGTATGCAACTTACTATCATGCTTATATCGCAGCAATCAGTCATTAGATTGACTTGAAACTTTATAAAGGTGCTCAAGGGCATCAGAATTTTAACTTAGATAACTTTAAAATTTTTGTTAAATTCTTGCATGCAAGTAAATTTAAGTTAGAAACCAGCTATGCATATTAATTTAATACTTCAACAAGGCCTTCATTAACATAAAACAATTAAGTAAGATGACTTTTGACGGAATTTATTGCAAATTATGGCCCTTAAGGCCAAGATTTTGGGAATTTTATGCAAGACTTTATAGACTTTGAGCAAAAAGGCCTATATATCTCCAAATCAATGGAAGCTTGCATATGCACAAAAATCATTTTAAGCATTTGAAGGACCATGATTGTAATTAAATGATGGATGGATTACCTTTAACTAAAAAGCAGTTGAAAAGTAGAGCACACATTCTCACAGACAGCTCTTGTTTTCTTGGAGGAGATCTCTATCTTTGATATGAACAATATTCGGAAAGCCTGATCCAAGTTGTGTAAGGGAACAGATTCTAACTGTGGCGTCCATGACAGCTAATTACTGGAATGGCGGAATAAATCTTCAGGAAGGGTGTCTATCAGAGAAGGCAGTCAGGTAGAAATGATACAGGGATCTTACGTCAATATCTAGGGAAGTATAACCGGGATATAAACCTTATCGATGAAAAAATATCTAATTTGTTCCAGTGTTATTAACGTATCAGCTTTTCAGATGTCAATTAAACTTTTATAGACCGAACTAGGACAATGTGTTTTTCCTGTTGTACTTTTTTATTGCACTGTCTGACGTATGGGTACAAAGGGCTTGGTTCACTAATAGGTGAAAATGGCCCGACATTCAAATTAATTGGAAATAAGTTCTGCTTAAATTTAAACTCATGGCTAGTCAAAAAATGTAAATATTTAGGTTTTTCAAATTCAGCCGTTGCCATAGCAACGGTTTGAATTTTTTCAATAGAATAGAAGAAAGGTCATACTACTAAAACCGTTGCATAAAATCAATATCTCTTGAATTCCTTTTTATTCACCTGTTTAAAATATTGGTTGCTATGGAAACGAAAATAAGAACACAAAATTTACATGTTTTCAATATGCCTTATTTTATGCATTCAACATTATTTTTTGAAAACAACAATTTATGCTAATATATTACATAAATCCTCCTTTATGAATTCCATACATAATATTGGTTGCTATGACAACAATGGGACAGCTATATTTGCTTAAATGATACAAATAAGGTAATTTTTTATGTATTTTCTTGCTTGATTTAACAGCTCTTTTACACAAAACTGCAACAAATTAGAGTTTGTCATATTTTTTTTTACTAAAGAAATCAACAAATATATATGGCAGCTGTTACTCTGGTAGCATAAATAATTAATTGAATAAAGTCAATATTCTGTTTTCTATTCACTCAGTAATATTTCTTTACAAAATAAATCATTTTGGGACATAAGTTATTGAATACTTATCATAATTATTGTTTCATTTGCACAAGATACATTTATACAAAATTTTCAAAAAATCTGTCTTCATGGCAATGTGTTTGACTACCTACAAATGAAAGAAACAACATTCAAAATATAGCAGTAATTGAATACTGTACTATGTAATGTTAACCTGATCAGTTCTTATGACTAACCATTTCCCAGTTCTGCCTGGCTCATATATGTATGAAAAATGGATGACCATATATGTACATGACAAACGTGTGCCCATCCATTCACGTGAAAAGGAACTAATCACTTTCACTGCTAGATGTTTAATCAACTTGAAATGTAGCGGCATCAGACAGGTGCATGCCCCAGTTGCGAACACCATACGATTCTCTCTCCTGGTATCTGGCAAATGACAAATACCAGATTATGGCCGATACATGGGAACACATGCCAACAACATGAGAACCTGCCCTACACTGACAATACCATGCATCAATAGCAGTGTCATTAAAACATATCCACATCATATACTTATTGCTAGAAACATGCCGACTCTGCATTTTCACTGAAAGAAGCTTGGGCTCATCAACATGTACATGGATATCACAGTTCCCTTCCAAATGTTCCTGTATATAGCTTGAGCTTAAACATAACTGATAAACACCTAATGTTAGTTCACTTAACTGTTCATCACTAAGGCGAGGGAAATTAACAATGTCACATTCATCAACACTTTTCCAAACCTTAACCTTCCTGTTCAAGCCTTTTTCCTCAACCATAATCTTCAACTCGTTGGTTTTCTGAGATTGCTGCAGCATCTGGGTTGCAATTTCATCGTCCTTGTCTGTTTGGCCAGGTGAACTAAGTGGAGGGAAATATTTGTTCGAAAGAGCACACACGATGCGAACAAAGTCACCTATGAATGGCACTTGGCTGTTAGGCATAACATGGTCAAGGTACTTAAAACGCTTGATTCTAGCATTGGCTGACTCAACCACCCATCGGATCTAAAAAATAACAAAAAATTATAAAAAAAAAATATGCATAAATAAACCTGTAGTAGGTATACCGGTCTATAAAACTGCAGAAGTTGTGTAAGGACTTGTTGAATTACATACCTTTATTGTTAAAAGTATGGTCATTATAGAGGATAACATTAATCTTGTATCTTAAACCTTTTTCTTTTTTTATCAACAATGGAAACATTTTTTAAACTAACTTATTACTTTGTAATGAACTGGAATAAAACCATCTCATAGAATTATAGTTATCCGTTGCGGATAAGAGATCGACGTACAGATGGCGCATGGAAGGATAGACAATTGAAGCAGAGACTATTTGCTCCCGAATTCCAATTTGGGATTATTAAATTGCTTACCTTCGTGACAAGACGGCTCGCATTGGCATCGTCAGTTGCTAGTTTTTTTCTGTCCTTTCTTCATCAGTGCCGGCATTTCCACTTGAATTCCAAGATCAGCAAGAAGTGGTAGGGAATCTCTGAACCCGCGATCAACTACAATGACATCTCCCTCTTGTAGAAAGTCTCTTAGGTCTTGAATGTTTGCCTGTAGCATGTGGTTCAAAATAGCTGCATCATTGTTTTTGGTGTCAGCTAAATATGGGCCTACAATTGTTACAAAATGACCTGTAGTGGTAACGACAACCATTGGTTTCACTAAAGGGCGTCCTTTATGCATACGGTAGGTACGTCTTTGAAACTGAAAGTTGTTAGACTTGTTTATGTATATGTACATGCCATCTAAGACTAGAATCAGTTGGTTTTCATTTGTTCCAAACAAGGTTTTTGCTAGAGGACGAGTGTGGTTTTCTATGATTGATTCCCTGGTCATGCAATCTATCCCGAGGTACAGGGGTACGAAACTAAGCATGAAAGACTGGCGTACTGTTGACACTGCCCAACGAACACTTGACTTGCTGAGTCCGAATATTGTGGACAGAAGTTTGTTGGACATACCAGAAAATAACTTCAAAGAAACAAACTGATACTTGTTCTTGAGGACCTATTTGGCTATTCTTAACTTTGTCAACCAAGTGCCTGCATAGGTCATCAAACTGTTGATGAGTAAGTCCAGTAAGTGCTGGGTAATCATAGTCACTAAGGGAATCAAAGTTCAGTGACTTGTTCTGTTTGAGGCACGCATTTCGCATTTTTTGAAGAAGATCATTGACTGCTGTACGACTAAGATGGGATTTGTGAGAGCTGAGAGGTTAAGTGAATTCTCTTATAAATTGATTACAGATTCATGTTTAACCCTTTCCCTCATAGAGGACACCATGAAAAGACCTATGCGAACAGCATAAAACCAGATCAGGCTGATCAGGTTTTATGCTGTTCGCTGCTCCTCAGTGGTCTGGAAATGAGGATTTTGTAAATAAATTTGGTAAGGTTTAACTGTGGTTTTCTGCAGATCAGGCTTTATGTGATACCTATTGAGGGCGTCAAAATGAGTATATATGAGGGAAAGGGTTAAAACATACCACGTGACTTTTTGTACATTGCAAATTTACGAGTTTACCTTTTTTAATTGTCAGAAAAAAAAATCAAATTTATCATTGCATATGAATGTACAAGTTGGTGCAATTAAGAAAGTACAAGTGAATATAACCATCAACACACACATTTGATTAGAATTCTTGTGTCACAGTACCGATAACTCACAATAGGGGAGAATTATATGTTAGCGGCCGGAGAGCTCAGTCGGTAGAGCATTCGCCCGGTAAGCGAAAGGCCCCGGGTTCCGAGTCCTGGTCAGGTTGCATATTTTTCTCACCCTGTGACACTTATATCCAACTTACATTTCCGAAATATGTTTGTTGGGTTTAACGTCCCATCGACAGTATTTCAGTCATTTGGAGATGATGTCTACTTTAGATAGATATAGTGCTGTCACAATGAAGTATCACGTCGTAGACATTAGACACGATACCACACACAGTCACATTACCCTGACACAGGGCTAATCAGTTCTGCAACTACCCTTATATGCTGAGCGCCAAGCAAGGGAGCTATAATAGTACCATTTTTTACGACTTCGGTTTGTTGCGTCCAGGGGTCGAACCCACGACCTCCTGCCCCTTAGGCCGATTACGAAATATGTAGAATCTATATTAAACAGTAAGTGTAATATAATATTGAATTTGTCACTCACAGACGCTGGACTGAAGAACTGTTTAGATGATGACGGTTGTGGAACATATTCTGCATCACTGTCATTATTTGTGTTGTTGACTGCTGTAGATCTAGATGGCTTCTGTGTATTCTTATAGAACTTAATTTGACAGGAACCGCATAATGTACATGTGAACAAAATTCGGACAGAAGCTGTTCGGACACGGTGACATTTACTGAAGAAAGGGTTTAAAAATACTTTATATATAAAAAAAAAAAAAAAAAAAAAAAATCTAGTTACACAAGAAGGAAAAAATACTGATATATTTATACTAAAACAACATACCAGAGTCTCGTTGAATTCAGAAGTTCGAAAATGCGTCGATCTGGATCGTTTTGTTTACGTTAGTGATTTAAGGGGAGACAACGAAAACACGGCATTATTCGTAATTCAATCGTACTCAAAGTGTTACGTTATTTAGTAATTTGTTTTTTATTGGAAATGAAAAATAATAAAATTCAGCATTGTGAGATATTTAATGAGGAAAAAGTTTATCAAGACATTGGTGAAGAGTAGGATCGAGTTAATTATACTGTACGGTGAGCCGGATATTTAGCTCTTTTTAGACAATTATTTTAAAAATAAATTATGAGCGCATTCGAGTACCACTATAAAATATTAACCATTTAGTTTGGTTTTTTATAACATTTCAAAAAATATATATTTCCTTTTGGTACTCGACTGCGCTCGTACTTTTTTTTTCAAATTAAGAGTCAAAATTATTGAAAAACACTTGTTTTTGCCTGAATTAGGCTTCTTTGACAGTCCAATAAATTTATAACTATTATCAATAGAATTGAAAAAAATGTATTTTTTGGAAGCTTAAGGGTTGGTATGAATAAAAATATACACATACTGTATTTTTCTAAATATTTTTATTTCTTCAAATGTTTGGGCAAATATATAGGGTTAGTGAACCATGTCCTTTGATTCCACATTTTATGTCCCATCCTATTTAATATCAGCTTATTTCAGTATGACCAGTGGGACATTTTTTCAGTGTTATTAAAGGTCAAGGTGATAGATACTAAAAATAGAAGATAGATAACTCTCAGTATGAATTATTATATATGAGAATTTGTGATTTGGGATAATTAATTTTGAAAAGGGTATCCATAGCTATTATGGAAAGATTAAGTTTTCAGAATATAAAAAACAGCAGGTCCACTTCAATATAACAAGAAATCCACACAGTCCAAGATTTATATTTTGATATTTTAAAATGTTGTTTTTGTTGACTTAAAATTTTACATAATGTAGTTCAGTATGTATCTAGAATGGGACATAAACACAGCATTATAAAAGAGCTGCACCATCCCAATTCAAGAAATCCATATGTCTTTCCTTAAATAAAAAATGTTTTTGTTTTGTTCCAGTTTCTTTTAAATGTGGTGCACTAACATTTCGTTATTTTTTATTGATCTCCAAACAAATTGGTTAAGTGTAACCATGGAATTGTGGGCACAATTTAGTGAAGTGTAACCTAACATAAATCTCACATTAGGCACAGATTGTAAGCAGTAGAAGAATGGACTCAAAGTGGTTGTGTGATAAGGCATCCCCATCCATCTGTTGTTATCAAGAGACACAACTTATTTTCATTTATGCTCAATTAAAACACACTGGTCCCCATGGAAACGAGAATAAACAACAGTTTATCAGAAAAGTTATCTGTGAGCTTTGCTTAGAATTAATTGGAGGTTGTCAATGGCTTGTAGACTTTATCAATCCAGTCGGTGACATTAATGGTTGGTCTGATAGCAGTAATGGTGTTTGTACTGGGGAGAGTTCTACACTTCCTCCCTGCTCAAGTCTCCCAGCAGTGCAAAGAAATGAGCGGTTAGACATTAGAGTGGTACCTTGGTACTTAAGTTTCCAAAGGAAAACAGGGATGCATTGTATGGACAAAGTGATGGGAAAGAGGTGGTCTAAGGTACTTGTTGTGCTTTGTACAACATTATTGAAAAAAGAGAGATGCAAACATTTTCAATATGACATCTAATATAGACTACATATTGATTAAATATCCATTCCAAAATTGAGATACATTCACCTTTGTCAGCTATATTTGTTCATTTATCCACTGTTGACTGCTTGGCATGGGCTTGAAGAGTTCCTTCCTCCTTTTACTTTGAAACTCTTAGTTGCAGCGTACTGTCCATAGAAAAAAATATAGAAGAAAGAGTCTAAATCCCCACCCTAGGGCATTAGCAATTTGTCAAAATCCCCACCTTGCCAAAGTCTAATTTACGAAGACCCGAATAATATTCACACCATTTGGGAACATTCTTCTGTCAAAATTCTGGTGTATGCTGTCCTGCAAAAACATTGATAGATTTTAACCCTTTCCCTCATATAGACTCATTTTGACGCACTCAGTAGGTACCACATAAAGCCTGATCTGCAGAAAACCACAGTTAAACCTTACCAAATTTAATTACAAAATCTTCATTTCCAGACCACTGAGGAGCAGCGAACAGCATAAAACCTGATCAGCCTGTGAGTTACTCGCAGGCTGATCTGGTTTTATGCTGTTCGCATAGGTCTTTTCATGGTGTCCTCTATGAGGGAAAGGGTTAAGTATTTACAGTGCTCTGTACACTCCATTATAATGTGTCTTTTTGTATAACACAGCTTAAAATGGATCTACTTCTATTTGGTAAAGCTGTAATTAGGAAACTTAACTGCATAATTCCTGTGTGTTGACAGTTCTTGGTATCTTTCCAGCTTACCTTATTGTATATTGGTTGTGTGTTGTGTCTAGTTTTTGCAGTTTAATTGATTTAAATCAGTGAAAATGAAAAAATCTGACACAGCACAAATAACTGCAAATATAGTCAAACTTGTGATAGCGGTCACGTGTATTAAGCGGTCACCATGACGTAAGCGGTCATGTCAGGTCCTCCCGAGCAAATTCTTCTTTAATTGTCGTGTAATAAGCAGTCACTTGTCATATGAGGTCAGCGGTCACCTTAAAAGGGGATAATCATACTTCAAAGGAGTCCTAATTAGCGGTCAATCAGCTGGTGTGATCCCGCATCGAACGTGTGCCCATGAATCCCCTGCTCTCCACCCTCAGGCATAATTGGCACTCTTCCGCTGGCAAACTTACGGTGTTTGCTAACGTCAGGCTGTTTGCAAAGGGCTAGTTTAACCAATCAACCATCAATGAGTTTGAATTATTCCCGATTGCCTTTTATCTATGCATAGTTTGAAGTTTGGTGATGAAATACGCATCATGTATATGAACAGTTATGCACTCGATTCTGCTACGTTCGATTTGCTCGGCTGACTAGATGATCGCCGATCGGTGTTAATGTTGGAATTATGAATACATAATTATATGTGGACATATTTTATCTTTTTGAGAGTTATAAAGGTGTTTTTATTAATTGTTTGATCAAAGAACACCAACTGTTTGCTGCTAAAAACGAGAAATAGCTAGTGATATAAAATGGAATATTTAGAACATAATGTCCGCGTATGCCATCATGTCTAAACGAAAATGTCTGACGCTAGAAAACAGAATGAAAGTTCTGAAACTTCCCAAAGCTGGGAAAAGCTCGGGAATAATTGCAGCTGAATTTAACGATGGCTTGACTCTGATCCAGAATATCTCAAAAAGAGGACAGAATTACTTGGAGAGTTTAAGAGAGCTAAAATTTAGAGCTAATAAGATCATGGCGAACAATCAATGTTAATTTAACGGTATCTGTTACCGTTGGTTTCTGGACGCAACATCAAAACAAGTTCCTGTGTCTGGCCCTCTTATGAGTTATTTGCCTTTTTTAAGATACATGTTTATTTTTGATATATTCATACATGTGCTTATCAGTTGAATATTTACTTTGTTATGGATACAAGACTCAGAAAGAGAAAGAGATAAAAATTGAAAGGGGGGAAGGAAGACTGTGTATAGGTACGATATACATATAAAAAGGTAAAAATTCATACATACATACATACACATACATACAAGCAAGCATATATACCTTGACATGTACTATCAAAAATGGCCGATACTATATTTTGTCTTAAGCAGCCAACTTGTCTTAAGCAGCCAATTGTGGCCCGTCCCTTGGGTGGCTGCTTAATACAAGTTTGACCGTACTTAAATATCACAACGTAATTACAGCTTTTGGGTATTAGTCTATGGTGTTAGCTTAATCCTCACAATCAACAACAAATAATGGTAATGTTTTCATGCATATATGAAGTACATGTCTGTCATATCCCTGTTTATTTTTTATGCCCCCTTCGAAGAAGAGGGGATATATTGCTTTGCTCATGTCGGTACGTCGGTCTGTCGGTAGACCAGACCTTGTCCAAGTGATAACTTAAGTTCTATTTGACCTTTAAGTCTCAAACTTCATGTGGTTGTTGCTCATGATTAGTAGATGACCCCTATTGATTTTGGTGTCATTACCTCAAAGGTCAAGGTCACAAGGTCACATGTTGTGTTTGTATAATACCAGACCTTGTCCGAGTGATAACTTAAGTTCTATTTGACCTTTAAGTCTCAAACTTCTTGTGGTTGTTGCTCATGATTAGTAGATGACCCCTATTGATTTTGGTGTCATTACCTCAAAGGTCAAGGTCACATGTTGTGTATGTATAATACCAGACCTTGTCCGAGTGATAATTTTTGACCTTTAATAAATTTGGTTGTTGCTTTGATTAGTAGATGACCCCTATGAATTTTAGTGTCGATACCTCAAAGGTCAAGGTCACAAGGTTGCATTTGTATATATGTTTGATGACTTGGCCACTATATGGAAATTATGCAAAAGACTTTTTATTACTTAGATCAAGATAACATAATTTATGTTGTAATGTTGTTTTGTTTTAAAGTTTGAGATATTTGAAGGATGATGTATCATTTTCTTTCATTATTGTGGATGTTTGTGCATATGGCTAGCAAGGCTGATTTGTTAATTTTTATAATAAACCTAGAGCACTAAGTCTTAATGTTTTGTTTGTTTATAACTGACAATTTTCTTTCACTTAAACCTTTGTGGACTTGTGTAAATATTTCTCCAGCCCATTTATTTCAGTAAATGTTTAGTTCCACATTTTAGCACATTATATTTTCACTCAAATCTTTGAAGTTTGAGAATTTTTTGTGACAAGCCAACATTATGAAGGCAAACTCCTTGCATGTAATATAGCTATATACATATTATGGCATATGAGGGGGGCATATATGTTTCACAAACATTTCTTGTTTTTTTTTAGCTCACCTGAGCACAATGTGCTCAAGGTGAGCTATTGTGACGGATGAATGTCCGGCGTCCATCGTCAACATTTAAATTAAAACGACATCTCCTCCTAAACCACTGAGCCAATTTTAAAAAAACTTCACAGGAATGTTCCTTGGGTGAAGCCCTTTCATAGTTATTCAAAGAATTTGATTCCATGCAGAACTCTGGTTGCCATGGCAACGGAAAGAAAAAACATTAAAATTTTGAAAATCTTATTATTTGTCTAGTTATTTGGCACAGATTTTCCTTAGGTCAATCTCTACCAAGATTGTTCAAATTATTTTGATCCATTAAAAAACATGGCCACCAGGGGACGGAGCCCGTTTTCCTTTTATGAATAGAGTACAAATTTGAAAAATCTTCTTGGCCAAAAGTTCTGGCTGGATTTCAAAGTTATTTGGCACAGATGTACCTTAGGTCACTCTCAACCAAGATTGTTTAAATTATTTTGATTTGTTGAAAAACATGGCCGCCAGGGGGCGGAGCCCGTTTTCCTTTTATGAATATAGTACAAATTTGAAAAATCTTCTTGGCCAAAAGTACTGGCTGGATTTCAAAGTTATTTGGCACAGATGTTCCTTAGGTCACTCTCTACCAAGATTGTGTAAATTATTTTGATTCGTTGAAAAACATGGCTGCCAGGGGGCTAAGCCCATTTTCCTTATATGTATATAGTACAAATTTGAATTTTTTTTCCCCAGGGATATAGCCCTCCTTTTTTTTTTTGTAAGACAACAGGACATGAGGACGATTTCAACAAAAATTGGATTCATGAATAGTAAAACTGGTGATTCCACGAAATGTTTGCTGCCTGAGGACATCTCAATATACAGTATTTGCTAGTTGAAATTTCAGATCTATGTTTTTTTGAGGAATATTAAGACAAATGATATTGATGTGTTTTTCCTTGTAATTTAATATTAATCTTCTAGCAGAAGGTCTGTTTTATATTTTATTTGTCTGGAAAATTGTTTTTGCTGATATAAATTAAAATAAGGGTTGTAGTTCAAATGGGAGTCTCACATCACTAGAAAGGCAATAATATAATTTGTACACAATTATTTACAATTTTGGCATGTTCGCTGAATTTTATTGTTTTGTTTCTGACAATAAGCTGGGATAAATTTGACGAAATAAGGTGCCTAGATAGTAAAATGGTGACACTCTTTGATCCTGACCAGTATACCTAGGTTTGTTTCCCAGTCCAGGCCCCAAGTTCTCGAAAATATTGAAAATCATTCTTGTACTCCAGCTCAGATTTTATTATGATTATCATTATTAAGTTGGTCATTGTGCTGATTACAACATCTTTGAAGCATGTTGATTATTGTCTGTCTGTCTGTCTGTCTGTCACAAAACTTTAACCTTGATCATAACACAGAAGTCCTTCCACCTACAGCCTCCAAACTTCACAGGTGCATACACCTTGATGATCTCTACCAGCCAGGTGACCTCGACCTTCAAATGACCTTGACCCCCAAGGTCTAAGTCCCCCCATGGGGGCATGGCTTTGTTTGAACCTAGTGCTCATTAGCTAAGTCAGTGTTTTTACTCAATTATGCTAATCTTTCAGCATAAGCCTGAGGTCGTACTTAAGTATTTTGGGATATTTGAGAGGGTAGATTAACAGACAGGGTGGTTTTCTCTCCAATACTACTACAAACTACATATAATGATGACCATCTGTGCAGCAAAGATTATAGAAGATGATAATTGCTCAGTGCTGAATAAAGTTTAAAGCTTAAAACTTACAAAATACGATAAATATCATGTGTTTACTTTAAGATTGTCTCATTCATGTTTGTTTAGAGCAAATTACTTAGATTTTGGAATTAGCTAATTTGTCACTTTCTTTTCTCTATTGAAATTTCCTTTAAAATTGAATGTGATGGTATACATTAAGATTGAAGATGGCCTAACATCTAAGAAATAGTTCATTCACTTTGCAATATTCAAAATATATGCAGCATTAACTTGTTTTAGAGTACACTTGGGTGACCTTGACCCTACAGTATTTGGGTCATGGTCACTGGGTGACCTTGACCCTGTGATAATAGAAGTCCCTTAAATTTCCACATTACTGTTACAATCAAACCTGGGTCCAGTAACATCAATTTAAGGAACTAAGGTCTTGCAACATATTTAACTATGTCAGCTCCTCGTAAACAGCTGGATGGATGCAACTCGTGAATTATCTCCCTTGCTCTGTTGCTCCATCTGCCTGACAGACCTATCACTTTTATCACATTCTTGCAGCCCCGTCTTCTGACATCCTCACAAATTAGTCTCGAGACCAATGCATTGATAACCTTGCTCACAGGAATTCTTCATGAAAGACACATTAAAAAGCAAACAAATCGTACTCAGGGAATTTTTTTTATGTAAACAGCCACATAGATTGTTATCCCTGCATTTGGAGGAAAAGGATGAGTTTTTTAACTCCATTGTTGCACGTGTTTTTCAATGTCGGATGTGTTCATTATGCCCAGCATTAGCCTAGGTTTGTCCCCAGTGAATTTCAGGACCATTTGAAGCTGTTGTGATAAAGCCAGGGAAAACCAATCTCGCCCGGCTTTATTTAACAATGCCTGCAGCATCTGATCAGCATTGTCGGAAAATAATTTTCCTAAGTAAAAATAAAGCTTGTATGGGGTAATCCGGCAGAAATATTGTATGAAGTAGTTTTATTGTTTGCAATCAATTTCTGCGGTTTTCATTTCAAAAGGAGATACACTCCTGAGGAATTACAGGCCTTGAGTTGGATTGTAAATACTCGGATAATGAAATTGGCTGACGGAGCTTCTGGAACATCAGACACTAACCAAAAGCTTTGATTGTGTGTGTGTGTGTGTTGCAGCAGCGTGTGTTCTTGAGTATGTTTGCTTGCCATGCATGCCTGTGTGTGTGTTTCTTTTTGCATTCAAGAATGGAAGAACGGATGCGTGTGTGTGTTTTCCATGCATATTTTGTGGTTAAATGCTTTTGTTTTTTTGCATGCTTGTTTGGATGGGTGAGTGTTTTTTTGGTTTTGGATCTTCAGTAGGTAAACACGATTTCCCAGGGGCAAGTGGTCTATGTGGTCCAGTCCTTTTTTGTCCCAAAAGATGGTCACCTGGTGGTTTTTTTACTTGTTTGTCTTCAGAGAAGTGGCATGTTTCCATTCCGTCAAGTTTGGTTTACTCTCTGGATTGTATTGATAAAGCCATGTTTCATCACAGGTTACAAACCTAAAATGAAGAAAGTCACCAGGGTTGGCAGTTGTACTGAGTTAGCAGGTCTCCACTGAAACTGACCCTTGAGAGCTTCATGTCACCCCGAAAGCATTCTCGGGATCCATCTTGCACATACCTTGGACATGTGGTGTTTGTCATGCTGAGTACGGATCCATATGAAATGCCAGTGACTTTTTCTGATTCATAGAGAGTGACACAATGGTTTACCATCACTAGTTTGTTTGCAATATATGTTTTCCAGGCTTGTACCGGTTGTTGGCTGTCCAGACTAAACTCTTCTCCCATTGTCCCCATTAACTACAGTCATTTGTTCTTAAACTTGTTTTGGCAAATTGTCCCTCCAGGATCAAAAACTTTATCTCTGCTCTATACTCAGTTTCTTCTATTTTGACAACTGACTGGGGGTATGTCACTTAACTACAGCCAGCATGCATATTCAGGTGCATCAAGTGTGAAGCATTGTATTACCAGAATGGAAGAAAATGCTGGAGGTTCATAGTTATATCCCTGGTATCAATGTACATACAGTAGACCCTGTACTAGTGACCATCTGCATTTAGTGGTCACTTTTATATTAACAAACTAGCATTTTGTTCTTTATTTAGTGACCACCTCTGTTAAGCAGTCACTTTATCTTGTTTCTTTGACTGACGACTTAGGACAGGTTTAATTGTATATCAGTTTTCATTGACGATGATGGTCATTTCCATTTATTGTCGTATTTATGACCTCACCGAGGGGCCTATGTGGCTGACCGGGTAAAATCGCTGACTTTCACTCTCACTCAGCCCCTCACCACGTGGGTTCGAATCCAGGCGAGTCGTTCAGATTTTCATGTGAGGAGGCCTTCCAGCTGGCTTGCTGTAGGTCGGTGGTTCTACCTGGATGTCTCCGTGCATTCGAGTGTCTTCCTCCACCTGTAATTAGCTGGACGTCGCTATATGACTGAAATATTGTTGCAGCAACAGTAAACTCAAATAGTCAAGTCAGTAGTCAGATCATGACCTCACCACTCTGTATACAGTTATCCTTGTTGTTATTTGAATATATTTAATAATAGCTTTCATAATAGTGATTTGGGTATATGGTTTCTTTTAATAGGTATAGCGGCTTTTTAACATAATACAGGACATATATATAACAGCTTTAATACTTCTAAAGAGTGTCTTACCTTAAATCAATTTGTTATTTATTATCTCAGTACAGCACAAGCTACTCTAATCACCCTGAGGCTGTAGAAATTGATGAAACTTGGCATGAAAAATCCCTTAGTAGCCTTCAGTAAATTTGCATAAACTAAACTTTATTCATTGAGCACTCTGGTTGCAATGGCAAACAACAGAATTCTATTTAAAAAAAAAAAAACTTAAAAAATCTTCTTTTCTGAAACAAGTGCTTATAATTAATTTGATTTTGCATAAATGGTCACTGCATTGCCCTTTACCATGATAGCTAAAAGTTGATCCTTTGAAAAATGAGGTTCCTTCATAAAAATAAGGCCATTAGCTGTAGTTTCTTTTAAAACTCAACATAATACTCAATATAGAAAATTTGCTGACATGTTTTAATTAGGCTGATGGTACTCTAGTGAACATTCTAGGTTCACTGTGGTCCTCTGGTTTTATATTAGCATATACATAAAACAATATAACTCAATCAATGTCAGTATAAATGCATGTAATATCTTCCCAGATATTTTCTTCTCTCTTTTGAAGATCATTTCAGCTGAATTTACTTCTCTTTTATTAGATATTGTCAGAATGTTAGTGAAGTTTCGAGTGTTGATTATAAGGAATATTGCGTTAGATGAAAGTTTGAAGTTTCTAAGCAGTTGTGCCGTGATTGATCAAGCTAATTGGAAATTGTTAAGTACAGAGATGGAGGTTTGGTCATTTTATGTTCATAGCTGTTGTTGATTTTGAAGAGATATCAAAGAGATCTGAGAGAAGAATATGGAAGCAATGATGGGAATTAGGAGATGTCAAAGCGAAAACAAAATGTGCCTAAATTATTTATATTGAGTTGATTGGGGAAGATACTAACAACGGTTTCTGGGTTGGACCAGTACTTGGCACCTGGGAAGCTTGTGAAAAATTCTTGCCTGCAACGGGGCTGAAACCCACAATCTTCGGATCTGCAGTCGGCTAAGTTACCATAGGACCTCCGGCGCCTTTCAAAGCAAAAAAAGTTTGAGTGAAATTTGGACATTTTAGAATTGACAGTCCATTATTTACAACTTGTACTAATGCACCGTGATGGTTCCAGTGTTGGACAAGTACTTTATACCTTGGAAGGTTATGACGGACTCTTGCCCTCAACAAGATTCAAACCCATGACCTTTGGATCCACTTGTGAGTTGAAGCCTGCATATACAATAAAACCTGTGAACAAAGGCCACTCAAGAGAGAATGAAAACTGGCCTTTATCTGAAAGTGGCTGTTATTCAGAGGTTAAATTCTCAACGAAGTCAGTTTAGGGAATCCAGGAAGTCAGTTCAGGTAATCCAGTCACTGGTCTTTGTTCACAGGTTGGCAGATATTCATTGGTGACGGCTGATGTTGGGTTTGACTGTACATGAAGAGCAGGCCTCACATGCCCTAGGTTTTGGTCTTGATACCTTTACTTTCATATTTAAGATAGTGAGACCCTAATACTGTCAACTGCTCTGAAACTGAGGGTTGTTGGGTCAGTTTTTTTCTATATTTTCCCTGACCATGACTTCTATTTCAGTCAGATTGGAATTAGAAAGGAAAAAGTGTTTTAATTTAATGTTATGTTTTGTTAAGCTATTTACTGGATAAATAATCTGATGCTTAATAAAAAATATGGTAAGTGGGGACTGACTGGATGAATGTTTTTTCAGTTTGGCAAGATCAACCAATAGGCTTCTAAGAATTTTTTTAATAAGTCTCTTAATTATGTATACACCTCGGGAGCAGGAGGTCATTGGTTTGATCCCTGGCCGTAACATACCAAAGTCATAAAAAATGGTACTGGTATAGTTCCCATGCTTGGCGCTCAGCATATAAGGGTAGTACCAGGACTGGTTGGCCAGGTGTCAGAATAATATGGCTGGTTTTGGAAATCATGCCACATGTCTACAGTGTGATACTGCAGTGTGGCAGAACACTGTCTCAAGTAGACATTGTCTCCAGATGCCTGATATACTGTTGGTGGGACGTTAAACCCAACAAACAAACAAAATTCTCTTAATTATGTAAATTTAAGCGATATTTTGAATGAGGCAATATAGTTTGGTGAGCATAGGACAGGATATGACATGATACGACAAGCACGATTCTTATAGCCACATGTCTGTGAAACCGGGGTATGATACATTAAAAAAAAAATCGATCCAAAGAATCATACATTTGAAACAAAAATAAAGTAACAAATAGGGAAAAATATTATTGAGATGTTATGTTGTGCACATTTTTCAACAAAATAAATCTTTATCATCGAAATGGGCCGATGTCTGATGACAGACAAAAGAAAATGATTTGTGGCTGAGATGTTTCTGTTTATCTATCACTCTGAGGGAAGCGTATCTGCTCGGTGCCAGGAGTAACATCAGTTTATTGATTCCCACTCTTTTGATATCTGTTTGTCAGATGAAATATGTAAACTGGGAAGATTTGAATTTGCCCCGCATTCATAATTCCGCAGACGCTTGAATCAAGAAATGTAAAACCTTTCGAAAAAGAATACGGAAGCAGAAAGCAGGATAGATATTTTGCTTATAGATTGTGCTGTTTTTGTTGTTATTTATGAGGTGAAAAATAGTACTGTAAAGATAAACTTGCATGCATTTTAAGAATACTTAATGAAATTGATTTTTCTTGGTTGATTTGTTGCCAATTTAAGATTTAAATGCTTAGATTTTTTTACTAGATTTCGACTGGGTTGTTTCAACATGGTGCCAGGTTTATTTTGATATAATTTGAAACTGCAAGTGTGAGTTATAGAAGGGTGCCTGAATTATACCACGAGCATAATTGATACTCGGGAGATGACCTTGGTGAAGGTCGGAACCTTGTTGTGTAGATCATTTTCCGTCTCTTCTTCCTAGATCGTAATGATGATGGTTGCTAGAATTTTGACAAGGTTATAGACAGCTTAGAATGTTCTTGAAGATTACATTAGTTTAGTGATGTTTTAGTTTAGGCTAGGTAACCCTCTACCTCATATAGATGTCATGGCTTGGTAAATAGAGGCGACCCAGATCAGACAGCTCTTTTAACCCTTTCCCTCATATATACTCATTTTGACGCACTCAATAGGTACCACATAAAGCCTGATCTGCAGAAAACCACAGTTAAACCTTACCAAATTTAATTACAAAATCCTCATTTCCAGACCACTGAGGAGCAGCGAACAGCATAAAACCTGATCAGCCTGCGAGTTACTCACAGGCTGATCTGGTTTTATGCTGTTCGCATAGGTCTTTTCATGGTTTCCTCTATGAGGGAAAGGATTAAGGGCTAGTAATATGTAAGGAATGATATACTTATGTAATTTGGTTTGGAAAATGGGACTTTGAAATACATTTATAAATTGAATGAAATATCTCTATGGGACGTTAAACCCAATTAACAAACAAACATTTTTCAGTATTTTAGTGTATGAAGCAGAAAATGTGTCAATATGTTACTGAAAACAAAATTTTTTTAACAGCATAAAGATAGACCAGAGGCTTTTTATATTAAAACCATTTTGAAAAAATGCAAGACACATGGTCATTTTCTTGTGTATTCTACAAGTTACATTCCCAGTCCCAAAAACCTGTAATAAAAGGAATTATATAAGTCTGAATACAGAATAGACTCTTGCTTTCATACCAGTCTTGGCTGGAATTCCACCAACAATACTTCAAGGGCTTTGTGCATAACTAATGTAATTCCTTTTTTAGTCCCCTACCTGTGTTTACACCAAATGGGCCCCCTGTCTGTCCCACTGTCCGACCGACTATCCGTCAGGAAATCTGGATCCTGCGATAACTTAAGACCGTTTAAGATAATATTATGAAACTTCGTGTATGAATAGATGGCAGTATGGAGATTCTGCACGTCAGTTTGTTGTTTTTTTCTCGGGCCAAAATTCTGGTTGCTATGGTAATGGAAGAATTATGCACCTCACCGGTAGGGGACTCGTGTGTTGCTTGCAACACCAGTTACTTGTTATTTATATGATTACCATGGTTTTGTGCCATTCCCGTAACTTAGTGCTCATGAATATTTAGGTTCTTAAACTAGGTAGAAATCCTGTTATATGAAATATTCAGGTAGCTGATAAAACTTAAATAAATAAATGATTACTTTTTCAGTTGACAGTAATTGTTGAAAAAATAAAATATTTGGGTAAATTTTGTGCAGAAAATGACGGACAGTGAATTTAATTAATTAAATTAATGCTTAATAGAATGAAAAAATTTGCCCCTTAATATTTCAGTATTACAAAGTGCTAAGCATGGTGGGTGGAAGTTGAGCACAGTATAACAGTTATAATTGATATGTTTGATCCCCAGCGACAAGAAACCTTGTCGCTAAAAATGGTAATGGTATAATTGCTTCCCTTGCTTGGCTCTCAACATAAAGATAGTTTCAGTTCTGGATGGGCTTGTACAAATCCCAGATTGGCAGAAATACTGGCTGAATATTTCAAACTAAGCAAACACACAAAAACATAGAATTTTTTATTTTACCTTCTTTTTCAAATTCATGCAGCTTTCCTCAAATTTGCTGTTTACCCCCAAAAAATTTCTTATCCTGATGTGAAGAAAATGGCAATATTTTCCCTAATATATTCAGACACTTTCCCATCATACGAAAGAAAAAAAACAATACCAGATTAGAAGCATAATACATATTGAGATCATGAGTTTATATTCTGAACTTTATTCTGACCTCAAATTACTTTCTATCTGATCTGGTTTTACATTGGCGTCTTATGGAATATGTCAGCAGTAAGGATTTACTTGCCAAGCAGTTGATAATGAATATGATACAATGTCCTGTTCATGTAGCTTTTCCCTTTGAGATCTAGGGAATTGTTTGTAAATGCATTAGTTTGGCTTTTGTCTGCGTCTGATACATAAATTCAATTGAACAGTTCACTAACATAGCTTTTGTATCGGAAAGAAAAACAGGTTTTTCAATAGGATCTTTTCTATTCTAATTGGATTTTTTAGGCAGAAGAAAAACTTCTCCCAAAAAATAAACAGATTTGATTCTTTAAACAGAGTTTAATGTTAGCAATTAGTAGCTATAGCAACAATTTAACACTATTTATTTTGTTTCTTTATTGAATCAAACATGTACTGCTATAAATATCCGCCAGCACTTTAGATTTCATTTTTTTCCTTTTACATCCCATAGAATTTCACTGTTGCCATAGAAACAAGGTTTATTATGTTTGTTATATCAATTTAGATCTGTCAATAGTGGCTTGTAGCAGATAGCATGTTTGACTGTTTGAAAGCTACTCAGGATAGCAGCAGGTCAAACGATAATCAAAGAAAGAAAGTACTGAACATTTGTAAAGAGCTGAAAAGCAATTAGGAAAATATTTGGAAAAAGAAACTACTTTCAACATTTAATTGACATGAAACATGGGATGTGATTTATAATTGTCCTTTCTTTCAGCAAAAATTATTGATTTTGTGATACAGTTGTTCCTGACAATCAAAGGATGCTTTTCTCCAGATATTTTCTGGCCCATTTACCTATTCATTCATCGTGCAATATTCTTTTTCTTGAAAAGAAGAAATGTTTAACTTAATTGACAATGGAGCCCCCCCCCCACACACACACACTTTGATTTTTATCTGACATGTTTTTCATAATTATTTCCGTTGTAAAAAGGTCACTAGATCAGTTGGTGATTTTATGTCAAATAATTATTTCAGGTATAACATATCAGTTGAAAAAAAAATGGTAGAATCTACTTATCAACAAATATCAAAAGAAATGGTACAAACAGGTTATGTAATGAGATCTAGGCCTTGGGCTGTAATAAGGTTTAGGTTTTAGGCTGGATTCATGAAGCAATTCAAGTTACAATTTTAATAAAGAAGAAATTGAGTCATTTTTGTTTGAGAGTGCTTCTGCTTTATCATTCTTAAACTTATAAATTTTTGGCAGTACTATCCAAAATCATTGCTATAAATACACAAAATAAAGTAAAATATGTCAATAAATTCTTTTTATGGCAAGATGAAAAACATTGTCTCAAGTGAAAAGGATTTGCCTTTGTTAAAAGAAATTTTGTACATGCATGTTGATACAAACATGGTTTCGCAGTTATCTGCAAGTAATTAAGAGATCAGATGAGTTCTAATCAACTTTTTCTAAATACCAAAACTTGTCATCTGTATCAACAAAATGTTTTGCAAGATTTCTGTCTGTCCTATTTTTGTAGAGGAAAAAGGAAAGAGCAATCTAACAGTTTGCAGATACAAACAGCATTACTGTTGAAAAACAATTATTGACACAGGAAGACAATAAGATTGACTAATCGTGTTCAGTTTAGAAAACTATCATTATCCTTTTAGCATGACTGTGATATAAATTGTGAAATATCAAGCTATAAAAATTATGAGTTGACATTTAAACCATTAGAAGGCATAAAGATACATAGATATTGTGTAATATTATACAATCTTGAAACTGCAGTTGAGTTCAATTTTCTCCAGCATCTGTCAGCTGAATAAAACTTGATATGTATGTGCATTTTATTTGCATAAACTCTGGAATGCTTTGAGGAGTTTGTCTTTGGATGAGATAGTAGCTTGTAGAACTGTCAGAAGTAAACCTCTATCCTGTCTTTAGCAGTGCAGGAAGTGGCAGCGTTTGGTAGATGCCCACTGGTTAGAAGTTGCTGCTTCAGGCAGGTGCCTGTTAAATAGATGTGTTGCTGGTAGGTTGCTGTTTAATTGAAGTGGCAGCTTAGGGCAGGTAGTTGATAAATAGAAGTGGTTGTGTAGGGCAGGTAGTTGATAAATGGAAGTGGTTGTGTAGGGCAGGTAGTTGTAAATGGAAGTGGTTGTGTAGGACAGGTAGTTGTAAATGGAAGTGGTTGTGTAGGGCAGGTAGTTGATAAATGGAAGTGGTTGTGTAGGGCAGGTAGTTGATAAATGGAAGTGGTTGTGTAGGGCAGGTAGTTGATAAATGGAAGTGGTTGTGTAGGGCAGGTAGTTGATAAATGGAAGTGGTTGTGTAGGGCAGGTAGTTGATAAATGGAAGTGGTTGTGTAGGGCAGGTAGTTGATAAATGGAAGTGGTTGTGTAGGACATGTAGTTGATAAATGGAAGTGGTTGTGTAGGGCAGGTAGTTGATAAATGGAAGTGGTTGTGTAGGGCAGGTAGTTGATAAATGGAAGTGGTTGTGTAGGGCAGGTAGTTGATAAATGGAAGTGGTTGTGTAGGGCATGTAGTTGATAAATGGAAGTGGTTGTGTAGGGCAGGTAGTTGATAAATGGAAGTGGTTGTGTAGGGCAGGTAGTTGATAAATGGAAGTGGTTGTGTAGGACAGGTAGTTGTAAATGGAAGTGGTTGTGTAGGACAGGTAGTTGTAAATGGAAATGGCAGCTTAGGGCAGGTAGTTGATAAATGGAAGTAGTTGTGTAGGGCAGGTAGTTGATAAATGGAAGTGGTTGTGTAGGGCAGGTAGTTGATAAATGGAAGTGGTTGTGTAGGGCAGGTAGTTGATAAATGGAAGTGGTTGTGTAGGACATGTAGTTGATAAATGGAAGTGGTTGTGTAGGGCAGGTAGTTGATAAATGGAAGTGGTTGTGTAGGGCAGGTAGTTGATAAATGGAAGTGGTTGTGTAGGACATGTAGTTGATAAATGGAAGTGGTTGTGTAGGGCAGGTAGTTGATAAATGGAAGTGGTTGTGTAGGACATGTAGTTGATAAATGGAAGTGGTTGTGTAGGGCAGGTAGATGATAAATGGAAGTGGTTGTGTAGGGCAGGTAGTTGATAAATGGAAGTGGCAGCTTAGGGCAGGTAGTTGATAAATGGAAGTGGTTGTGTAGGGCAGGTAGTTGATAAATGGAAGTGGTTGTGTAGGGCATGTAGTTGATAAATGGAAGTGGTTGTGTAGATTGTAGTTGATAAATGGAAATGGCAGCTTAGGACAGGTACCATATACACCGGTAGATTAGGCGCACTTTTTTTCCAGATAATTCAAGTTTATAGAGGGGGTGCGCCTTATATGATGATATACAGCTTTTCAGGTTTCTTTTTTCAATCGCCGAGAAGTGAAATTTACCGGTATACGATCTCAGAAAATGGATATACTGAAAGCCAATGAATACGATAATATGCCACAAAGTCTATATGAAACCATGATAAACAATACCAGATTATTGCATTTGTTCTTATTAGTTGTCCTACTGGTATATTTCATGATAAAATGATCGTGAGAAACTGAAACGGCTTGATGGAAGCCATTTTCAATATAAACAAATAAGTTTATTTTACGGGACCTCATGATGTATAGGAGAAACTTGACAGGTGGCA
>CM037780.1:15971115-16021115 GCA_021229015.1 Solen grandis | reverse complement strand
ATCAATCAATCAATCAATCAATCAATCAATCAATCAATCAATCAATCAATCAATCAATCAACAAAGGAAGGGCTGATAATTATTAATACATGTTATAATAACTTTTTTACCCAATCGACATAAAGATACTTTAGTTTGAAGTATAATTATCATCATTAATGGAATTGTAAGTTCTGTGCGTTACGAAGTATAGCACAGAACATATGTCTTAGCGATGTGTATCGTAAACTCGGGAAGTGCGGGTCACTGTAGCGTGAATGTCACGTGAGCGATATTGTCCAATAAGGTGAAGTTAGTATTAGGGTACTACGTGGTCAGTTCTACGCAGGACACCGTGCTGTTCGGTTCTATTTTAAACCATAGCTAGAATTTAGTTTAATACTTGCTTTTATTGTAAAAGTATGACTGAATGTGCCAATTTATCTTTATCTGTTTAAGAAAGCAAATTTTGCATTTTGAAGCTATTATATTGTAGGTTTATGATGCGTTTTGCACAGTTTTCCAGAGTTTTTTACATTTCCTAGGAAGTGAGTTTTTCTCTCTGGTTTTTCATCTGGCATTGCGCATCATGATGAAATATATTGGGCGTTTAAGTTTTAGGTTTTGTGTGCATATGTTGAATTTGACATATAAATGTATTAACTTATGCATGTGCGACACAATGTATGCTCATTATTTAAATGTATTAACAGATTTACATGTAGATATGTATCTTCACTTGCCCAGTATTAAATAGCACGTCCTGCTAAATGCAAAAGTTGTTTGCGTTGTTTGTAGTAAACATGGATAAGACTACTGTGTTCTATCAGTGAAAGAAAACCATATCTCACAGTGTGACTGATATAGGTTTACGTAAAACTGCATTTTACTAATTAACTTCATAGTTCAATTCTTTCGTCAGCAGTTAGAATAAAATAAAAAGAAAAAAATGTTTGTTTTGAGTAAATAGGGAATATTTCTCATCTCGAAGTGATATTTTTTTTATATATTTTCACTCACGCTACGCGGTCGTGAAAATATTAAACTGTATCACTTCTCGATGAGATATATTCTATTTCCATTCAAAACAAATATCCTCTATGAATAATGAAAATAACAGTGGAAGGTACAATTAAGTTGCTTTATAGATTTAGAATACACGTAAATGTAGGGCATTTCTGTCGACCTACTAACTGAATAAGCATTATCAGATATTTTTCCTTTCATTTGTGCACTTAATGCATATATTCATTTGGTATGTTTTTTAATGTCAAGAAAACCTTTTCATATGAAATGTGGAATTTGGAGAGAAAACGAAAGATAAAAATGTTAAGATGTAAGCTTCAGATAGTTTAAGAAGTAACATACGAACATATAAACACGATGAATTTGAAAGAAAACTTAATAGTTCGTGGAAAATGGATCATCTTAAAATAATGATAAGAGATGATACCCATGAGTGAAAGTGATGACAAATAACTTGTATATCTCGCGTCATGTGAATCGGTTTATTGGCTTTGGAATGTGAGTTATTAAATTCTTCCCCGGTTTGTGGTAGCTTTATACTACATGTATTTAAATCTAAAAGGAAAGAGTAACGCTAGCGTCAGACTCATTATCACATACTTTTACACGCTTATCTCTGCCACTATCAATAAACACACACCTGATCTAATGGAAGAAGAAATATACATACGCTGGTTTTTACAGTATAATTTTTATAAAATTGAGTTTAAGTCGCAGCCTGAAAACTTGAGATCATATTGTGAGATAGGAATTTAGGTAGCTGCGATCTGGACAGCTATATTTTATATAGTAACATAATGGGGTTAACATATCCAGTTGAGTGTGAGATGGTGGTGAGTGAGTGGTGAGTGAGCGAGTGGGATGGTAGCGAGTGAATGAGTCGGAAAGTCGCGAGTGAGTTGCGAGTGTGTGGGATGGAAGCGAGTAAAAGGCGAGTGAACGAGATGGATTGTTGCGAGTGAGTGGTGAGTGAACGAGTTGAATTGTAGCGCGTGAGTGGTGAGTGAACGAGTTGAACTTTATGGAGTGAGTGGTGAGTGAACGAGTTGAATTGTAGCGAGTGAGTGGGGAGTGAACGAGTTGAATTGTAGCGAGTGAGGGGTGAGTGAACGAGTTGAATTGTAGCGAGTGAGTGGTGAGTGATCGAGTTGAATTTTAGCGAGTGAGTGGTGAGTGAACGAGTTGAATTTTAGCGAGTGAGTGGGGAGTGAACGAGTTGAATTGAAGCGAGTGAGTGGGGAGTGAACGAGTTGAATTGAAGCGAGCGAGTGGTGAGTTAACGAGTTGAATTGTAGCGAGGAGTGGGGAGTGAGAGTTAATTAGAAGTATAAAAATATGTTTATATTTGATAAACTGATAAAATTAATGTAGGCTTTTTTACAAAGAATGATATATCTACGAGAGAAGCGTAACGTTTAGCATAAAAGACAAAATCAATTGCATTTATTTATTCTTTTGCCGCATTGTCCGTGATATGCAAAAACAAGTGTTTCAGTTATTTCAACTTGGGCATTAGAAAAACAGCATAATACGAGATGTGATATTAATAGAATAGGCTTCCATGAGAGGAAAATTATTTTGTATTTTTTTTTTATTTAAACATGATTTACGTCAACAGCGAAACATATTTCAACGTTTTACTTTTTATATCCCTTCCAATGATTATAAAAACTCTGTTGAAGAATAACGCATAACGTTTGCGAGCACCATTGTTTTAGTGATATATCGTGGTATAATACCGTTTGTAATTACCATTATATTAACGATTTAGTGTGGTATAATATCGTTTGTAATGACCATTGTATTAAGGATTTAGTGTGGTATAATACCGTTTGTATTTACCATTGTATTAAGGATTTAGTGTGGTATAATACCGTTTGTAATTACCATTGTATTAAGGATATATAAAAAGTGGCATAATACCGTTTGTATTTACCATTGTATTAAGGATTTAGTGTGGTAAAATACCGTTTGTAATTACCATTGTATTAAGGATTTAGTGTGGTATAATACCGTTTGTATTTACCATTGTATTAAGGATTTAGTGTGGTATAATACCGTTTGTATTTACCATTGTATTAAGGATTTAGTGTGGTATAATACCGTTTGTAATTACCATTGTATTAAGGATATATAAAAAGTGGCATAATACCGTTTGTATTTACCATTGTATTAATGATTTAGTGTGGTAAAATACCGTTTGTATTTACCATTGTACTAAATTGTATTAATGATATTGCGTAGTATTTTACTGGTTTGAGAGCACAACTGTATTGCAAATATGACGCAATGGTTATATAATGTTGTATCATACCGTCTGTATATACCATTACACTTGCTATATAAACATAATAAATGAACAGACTTAGACAGGTCCCCTTAACGACAAAGGGATAAAGAGGTAACCTAGTTTCTAACCCAAATAGGTAATCAACAGACAGCGGCATTGGATTCCGGCAATCAATACAGATACTTTGCTTGGTAATAAAACACCTACCTTGCTTTAGGTAGGTAATTAAGAGATAATCGGATTATATGCATATAAACGTTCTGTAATGGTGTCTAGGTTTTAAACAAACATATGGGGGTATAATGGAGGAACTACTTTTTGGGGGACATTTAATAATAAACAAACATACGAAAATTATAGACAGCTGTGCATTATGTTTATTTTGTTAAGCTTGTATCACTGCAGCAAGAATTCATACAAAGCTTTGTAGAAGTGAACCATAGTGCCAATATTTTACCAAATTGCATTGAGTTCGGACTCTAATGGCAGTCATGGTGTTTCTTGATGAAATGGTTCACTCATTGAATACCATCTTCACTTCACTGATGAACTACTCAATAACTGACACTGTTAGTGTCAGTTGTAAATTAACCATTTCCACCCTAGCGGAATCTTAATGGTAGTTTAAAAAACGAACATTCTATGGTGCCAAAAGATTTTTGTTAATGATTTTAACACCAACATGCGCTGCAGCGGTACATATCTATGGCTAGACGCAACGCACTTCAGGAGTATTTTGCACGTTCCCACTCTGATAGTTTTAGACAGTATAATTAAGTAGTCCATTAGGAGTCCAGTGATTTTCTCACGTGACCAATCTGAGTAACCTGACCGGGATTCAAACCGACGCCAGTGAATGACAAGGTGATGGTAAATAAGCAAACGAAGGCTGGAAATGAAATTAAAAGTCTGCCCATGTCATAATAATGTCTTCAGTGGACATTTCAATAATTGTCCCTTGAAATCAAGTTACATGTATATGGTATATATTTATTTTTTGAGAGAAGTGCTTTATACAGATAACTGGTAGACTCACTTTATAGTTCCATTACTCTCCCGGAGCAATATGTTAGCACTTCAACGGATGTATTGCAATCTGGGCAAGAAAGAGCACAGCTGGAAAGCACCATGTCAAGTGTTTACTGGCCTGCGCCTATTATGTAGTAGTTTGCACAAAACTTAAGGGTTTATCAGATGAATTGCCGGGTTTAGTTTTGCGCCGGTCTACTGTCTTCGCAGGTGCCTCCGTGACCAAGTGGTGAAAATTGCAAACTTACTATTATCAAGGCCCTAATTACCGTGGGTTTGGCTACGGGAGGGGTCACCAGGATGTTTCGCGTGAGGAAGCATTTCAACTGGCTAACTGAACGTAGGCCGTTGATTCTATCAAAATGCTGCTTTGCTTTAAGCTAATATATGCTATGTCGGTTGAGAAATAAACTTTAATAACTGATACTATTTCTCTCGACTAATAATGTAAATATCACGTAACCACACGTTTTAAAACAGTATCTCTTTTAAATTATTATAAATTTCTTTGAACCAATGTCCTGTTTTACCTGTATTATCATCAATATTTGCGTGTGACTAAATTTCGATCCACTGCAATTGGTTATATCCACGACTTTTTTTCACACGAAAATAATTCATTTAATAAAACTAAATTGATTTAGATCATAAATCAACCATTAATATTCCAATAAGATTACTTTTTTTAACGGAACCACAGAATTAAATACCAATGAAAAACATTTTTTACATTAATTTATGAAGCCGGGGCATTTAATGGTGTTAATCAATTTATTTTCCAACTTGGAACAATACAAAAATGAAGTTTGCATTTGTATCATAACATAAGGAGTTATCTAATTACAAAACTGACATAAACCAACAAATGAAAAAAAATATAATAATGAAAAGAAAAAAATAACACAAACAATAAAAAAAAAACCAATCAAATAAACAAAAACATAGTATGAACGGTGACGATATCTTATAAGATTTCAAAGAAAAAGGTCAAGGACTAACCGTTACACTATCGAAAACAGAAATATCACATTTCGCAGCAAGCGAGCGTAAAGATCCAGTGATTTCATGAGTAAATAACTTGTGATCTTTAACGGTAAGAGGGCAGAGATTTTGTCACATGTTAGGGATTTCTTTTATTTTCAATTAGAAAAGTTCATTTTCAAATTTTAGTTCACTTGATTTACAAATATTTGTGAATAACTGACTAGGAAACTAGTAGGCCAAATCAATATTTCAAACTTTTATTTCAATCAACATATTTGTGTTCATTATTACGAATAAACATGTTTATACTAAATCAATATGTAATGAGAAATAGTTGGTGTTCTGTGTGGAATTTCAAACTAAGATTAAATTCATTTTCCTTTTACTACACGATTTTTAAAATTTAATAGATTAACCAATTTAATTTTAGGCGAGGTATAGGTATAGGAAAATGATATCTTACGATGTTTTTGTTTAGTTTAACGTATCAGTCATCGGCTTGAGACAGATATAGTGCTGCCACACTGCAGTTTCACGCCGTAAGCATGTGGCATATACCACATCTTATCATATTAGCCTTTAAGTTACATGGGATCAACCATTCCTTGGATATCCTTGTATATATTCTAAGCGCCAAGCAGGCGGTGTCTCACGTAAAATGATAATTTCACATTCTTTGATAATCATTATTTCCTATTTGATGAAATGTGATAATTTTTGTCAACTCTCGTAAATTGTATAATACATGTTTATCATTATGAATACAATCAGGTTGTCCACAGCACCATTGAAGACGGACAAGCAGTTAAAGCTGGGACGGCAATCATCAGATTCTGTATTAAGCGGCCACCTGTTATTAGGCTAAAGCGGCCATCTGGTTTAAAAGGCCATCTCAATGATACCTGAATAACATTTAAATATAAAGTTGGCATTCATTTAGCAATCACCTGCTGTGAAGAGGTCGTTTTATTCTTGTTCAAATGACTGACCGCTTGACACAGGCTTAACTGAATGACAAAATTTTAAACGTTATCTTTTGAAAAGGTAGCTATGTTGCTTTATTTTTTAAATTATTTATTTTACGTCGATTGGGGAAGCAAGTTATTGCAACTTAAACTTATGTCTCCTGTTGTACAAGTACTTGACGACTGGGAAAACCATCAACAATCCTCCCGCCCCCGCCCCCTCCCCCACGAAGGAGTTCGAAACCACAATCCACTGAGTTGGACCACGGGCGCTTTATTATTTCGCAAGAAAATAATTTCTTTAATGGTTGATAAGAAATCTCCTTGAAATAATAGGATGTGGTCACGTGTATTTTAAAGGAATGAGTTAACTGCGGCTGCAACCATAATGTATTCTTTCATTTATCTTATCACGTTCATTAAGGTAAAGTCCATATAACTGTTCCGCTAAATTTCGGACCTCGTGGCTTTGCACGGAGATAGCCAAAGTTTCCTTAGTGTTTCATTAGGGTACCTTGGTTTTCTTGGTAGAGGTTTAGTAGTCCAAGGCGTGGCGGAGCCATTACAGGGACTTTACCTTAAAGGGAGAATTCAGCACTAATATATTTTTTTTTTTACCTTTTTTTTTCTTATCATTAAATAGGCAATGTAACTGTCCTTCTAGTAAAAATCTCTAAACCTTATATAATTACAAGACCATTATTAAAATATGCCTCTATTGTTTGGGATGAGTGAAGCAAAAACTAGGCAGAGTTTTGAAAAACTAAAAAAAAACAAAAAAAAAGTTAAAAAAAAACAACACTTAATAATTGCTCATAAAAATTCCCCTGTTTTTAAGAAAATCTTTATTAATTAGAATAAATAATCTGTGATTTGTGCAATGTTTTAAGAAATCATACGAATGTCCAAATTTGTCATTTAGTAAAGGTATGAAACATATTACTCATCTTTTATTGTGATTTTAACACCCTAATATGTGACTATTTTTATACAAAATAAGAAATTTATATTCAATTAACATAGATTTTTATTTACGGTGATAAAAAAATCATGAACAAACATCACATTTTTCAACTCAATTAAACAAAACCAACAGATCAACTAAATTCAAGTTTCAAAAAATAAAAAAAATCTTAATATATTCACGACTAAAAATAAACTTTCCCCTTTTATTGTAACAACTAGGTATTCTCTGCTATCTTTCTGTTGGTTAAATTAGAAAATATAATTAATATTTGATGCATTTTCCATTCTTTCTTTACAGTTAACGATATCTACGCAATGATCCATTTTGTCATTGTAAAGAAGTTGAAACAGTCTCTCACTACTTCTTCCATTGTAGATTATATAGAACACAACGAATAGTACTTTTTTTAACAAAATACGAAATTTTCTTCCAATTAACGAAAGATTTTTATTTACGGTGATCAAAACATGAGTACTGAAGCAAACAATCACATTTTTCAATCAGTTCAAGAATTTATTAAAGAAACTAAAAGATTTAAATAATAAAAAAAAATTATTGCGTCTTTGTATTTTGTAACACTGTTATTTCATTCTGCTTTCTTTCTGGTCCTAAAAATTTTTTGTGACTTTTCTCCTTCTTCTTTCTCAGTTCCTTAAAACCCCCCCCCTTCTCTCCTACCAGATTATTTCAATACAAATTTAAAAATATGATTTGAATTGTTTATTGCAATACTAAGGTCAGAATTATTATTACTATTGTTTATCATTATAATCTTTACTATCTAATTTCCCTTGCAATCAAATTCATGTATCCTTTTTCTTAAACTTTCATTTTCTTCAATCACTATTTTGTTTATCTTTTTTTTCTTTTTCATGTTTTCGTCCATTTTTGCATTTACATTATCTTATTTTTTTATTTTGTTGCTGTTTTTCATGTCTAATTGAATATGTTTTCAATGAGGTATCTTCTTTTAATTTCACTAATTTGTTTATGATCACAGTGTACTTATAATGAATCCTTTCTCTAATTCATGGCTAGGAATTGTGAGCCATAGTTATATAGTATTATACATATTTTGCATGGGAAGGGCTTAATCTAAATTGTAAGAACTTGTTGCCCAACCCCATTTCTGTAACATATATAGCAGAATAAAATATGTTTAAAAACAAGAGTGTTCTCTGGAACATATGTCTCCCCTGCTGAAGCGTGACGAACACACAGACAGACGGACGGATAGACGACAGAAAAGTGATCCCTATGTGTCAACGCTACTTACAAAAGGTGACACAAAAACCTAATCCTTTGAGCTCACCTAATAATAACCCATGCTGAATCTGATAAGACCTGCTGTCATAGTACTTCATCATAGAAACCATATATGACAGGTCACTTACCCTATACATCATCCACACCCACAACCACCACACTTAAATTATACAAACCAAGATTTATATAAAAATATACATTTACATAAGCACATTTTTTTTTCGGAGACAGATGCTAAACAAACAATATGCGAATATCAACTTATCTAACCCCTGCGGTTAGATGAATAGCAATCACATGACTTACCGAATTACCTATAAACTTTGAAGGGGGTCTCACTTACCATGAAATTGAGCTCAAATACACAACATACGTTTATATGTATAAGGTAAAACGTTATCCATTCTTTAAAAGATGTCCAAATTGATATTAAAAGAATTAAGTTTTAAACTAAATTTATAAGCGAGGACAGAAACAAGAAAACAAACAAACAAGATATTTGCAACGTTTTCGGGAATTTATAAAATGATACAGTTTGTGGCTAGCAATCGGACAAACTAAGACTTATCGTTGTAAATAGGTGTTTCCTTAAGTTGGCCGTTTATGAATGGTGACAGATGTGAAGAAGTGTAAAGACGAGTGTCGTAGGAGGGCCAGTAAGTAGGCATTATAATGAAATTACTATAAGGAAGAGGTAAATAATATAGGGTCTGTAACTTAAAAAAAAAGGGTGTAGGTCGTAGATGTATAGTGGGTTAATGTGTAAATAGTGGTTTATGGAATGTAGGTACTTCTAGTGAAAGGTTTTTATTGCTCATTTTTTGTAGTTGTTTTTTCTTTTTAAAGTGGTTAGGTAGCTTTGGTTGAAAGGTAGTGAATGCTTTAAATGTTGATGATGTTGGGACGTTGGTGTAGAAAGATTGGTGTAGGGAGGTGGTTGTAGGGAGGTGGTTGTTGTAGGAGGAGGTTGTTGTAGGGAGGTTGTTGTAGGGAGGTTGTTGTAGGGAGGTTGTTGTAGGGTGGTTGTTGTAGGAGGAGGTTGTTGTAGGAAGGTTGTGGTAGGGAGGTTGTTGTAGGGAGGTTGTTGTAGGGAGGTGGTTGTTGTAGGAAGGTTGTGGTAGGGAGGTTGTTGTAGGGAGGTTGTTATGGGGCGGTTGTTGTGGGGAGGTGTTGTTGTAGGGAGGTTGTTGTGGGGAGGTTGTTGTAGGGAGGTTGTTGTGGGAGGTTGTTGTAGGGAGGTTGTTGTAGGGTGGTTGTTGTAGGGAGGTTGTTGTAGGGAGGTGGTTGTTCTAGGGAGGTTGTTGTGGGTGGTTGTTAAAGGAAGGTTGTTGTGGAGAGGTTGTTGTGGGGAGGTTGTTGTGGGGATTGTTGTTGTAAGGAGGTGATTGTTATAGGGAGGTTTTTGTTGTTGTAGGGAGGTTATTGTTGTAGGGAGGTGATTGTTAGGAGGTTGTTGGGGGGTGTGTTTAGGAGGTGTTGGGAGGTTGTTGGGGGTGATTGTTTAGGGGGTTGTTGTGGGGTGATTGTTATAGGGAGGTTGTTGTAGGAAGATTGTTGAAGGGAGGTTGTTGTAGGGTGGTTGTTGTAGTGAGGTTGTTGTAGGGTATTGGTTATGGGGAGGTTGCTGTGGGGAGGTGGTTGTTGTAGGGAGGTTGTTGTAGGGAAGTTGTTATGGGGAGGTGTTGTTGTAGGGTGGTTGTTGTAGGGAGGTTGTTGTAAGGAGTTGTTGTAGGGAGGTGGTTGTAGGGGGGTGGTTGTAGGGAGGTGGTTGTTGTAGGGAGGTTGTTATGGGGAGGTTGTTATTGGGAGATGGTTGTTGTAGGGAGGTTATGGTACGAGGTTGTTGTAGGGAGGTTGTTGTAGGGTGGTTGTTGTGGGGAGGTTGTTGTGTAGGGAGGTTGTTGTGGGGAGGTTGTTGTAGGGAGGCTGTTGTATAGAGGAGGTGGTTGTAGGGAGGTTGTTGTGAGGAGGTTGTTGTTGTAGGGAGGTGTTGTTGAGGGTTGTAGGGAGGTTGTTGTAGGGAGGTTGTTGTAGGGAGTTGTAGGGAGGTGGTTGTTGTAGGGTGGTGGTTGTTGTAGGGAGGTGGTTGTTGTAGGGTGGTGTTGGGTGTTGTTGGGGGGTTGTGGAGGTTGTTTGTAGGGGTGTTGTTGTGAAGTGGAGTTGTGAGTGTGTAGGGGTGTTTGTAGTGGTGGTTGTGGTAGGTTGTGTTGTAGGGAGGTGTTTTGGAGTGTTGTAGGGAGGTTGTAGGTTGTTGTAGAGGGTGGTTGTTGTAGGGTGGTAGTTACTGAAGCAGGGAGGTGTTGTTGTAGGGTGGTAGTTTCTGAAGTAGGGAGGTGGTTGTTGTAGGGAGTGGTTGTTGAGTGGGGGTGGTTGTTGTAGGTGAGTTCTGAAGTAGGGAGGTTGTTGTAGGGAGGTTGTTGTTGTAGGGAGGTGGTTGTTGTAGGGAGGTGGTTGTTGTAGGGTGGTAGTTACTGAAGTAGGGAGGTGGTTGTTGTGGAGGTGGTTGTTGTAGGGTGGTGGTTGTTGTAGGGTGGTAGTTACTGAAGTAGGGAGGTGGTGTTGTAGGGAGGTGGTTGTTGTAGGGTGGTGGTTGTTGTAGGGTGGTGGTTGTTGTAGGGTGGTAGTTACTGAAGTAGGGAGGTGGTTGTAGGGAGGTGGTTGTTGTAGGGAGGTGGTTGTTGTAGGGTGGTAGTTACTGAAGTAAGGAGGTGGTTGCTGTAGGGAGGTGGTTGTTGTAGGGTGGTGGTTGTTGTATGGTGGTAGTTTCTGAAGTAGGGAGGTGGTTGTAGGGAGATGGTTGTTGTAAGGAGATGGTTGTTGTTGGGAGGTGGTTGTTGTAGGGGAGGTGGTTGTTGTAGGGTGGTAGTTGTTGTAGGGTGGTAGTTACTGAAGTAGGGAGGTGAGTGTAAGGTGGTGATTGTCATATGCAGTACTTACGGTTTTTACTGTACGTTATGAATTTCGAGGAAGAAACCGTCGAGTAAAATCATTCCGTTCTCATTTATTCATTAAAAGCAAGATTTTATTGTATACCCATCAGTTTTTATAATCATGGTTTCTGAGTGAACAAAAAATCGACAGATGAATCAACAAATGCCCGCTTTACAGCATCCAATGAAGTGATACTTGATTTTGGTAATATAACACTTCTAGCATCCTAGATCAATACAATGAAGGTGGGTGACATTCGTTCATCGGATTACCCCACCCACACAACTCTGTAACGTTCATCCGTTAACCCACGCTGTGGCGATAATTTAACCAGATTTACTTTACGCAAATTAATTCTCCAGTACTTAGGAATTGTACTTCATAATACTTATATTATGTTAAAAAAAAAGATGAAATTGTCCGCTTCTGAACATATATTAGTTAGTAATCTGAAAGGGAAATTCCAATTTAATTAAGATTTGAAGTATTATCACTGAAGTGTAAGTGTAGAGGAATTCGAGACTGACCTTTAATTGTACAAGTCGAAACTACTTAACATAAGGGTTGTTCCAGGACATGACGGCCCGGTGTCAGAATAATGCTACTAGGTGTGGTATGATGCCACCTGTCTACAGCGTGGTACTGCAGTGTGGCTGAACTATGCGTCTAATGTAGACATGAGTCCCCAAAAGACTGGAGTACTGCAGCTGGGACGTTAAACTCAAGCAAACCAACAACGATACACATTTTCCATTAAGTCCAATGTCCAAAGTTGAGTATAGATCACAAGGAATGATTTTTTGTGTGTAAATTTACAACACATTTGTTTGAGAATGAATCATAATTATGTTATTTCACTATTCTGAGACATAGCTTTCTTCCAATTCACGATTCCCATTTCGAGATATTTCCTGCTTTAGTTCATGGCCAACCTACACTACATGCTATGTCGTGATCAGTTAGTCTCTTTCCTGTATTTTACTAGCGTTTTATAGTCGAAACACCTCTCTAAAGCTCTACGGTAACCTTAGCTGTCTGCCAACGGAAGCTATCCGTCGTGAAAAGTCAAACTGACTTCAACTGAAAATCAGTCCTACAGATCAGACCAAAATCTTTATTTTTCACATTAGAACGTTTCAAATGTAACATCATTTTGTAAAATACAGACAAATTAGCAAGTCTTGGTGATGTCTTTGAGCACAGTCTTATATTTCGTTTATTAAGGTAAAGTCCCTGTAATGATTCCGCTACATTTCGGAACTCATGGCCTTTCACGGAGATAACCAAGGTTTCCAAATGCTTTATTAGGCTATCTTGGTTATCTTAGTAGAGGTTAAGTGGTCCAAGACGTAGCGGAACCATTACAGGGACTTTACCTTAATCCTACTCGGCTGTATAAGTTGGACAAGTACTATGTGACTGTGACAGTAATGAAATAGTACTGATTTCGGCAGGATTCGAACCCACAACCGTAGGATCAACGGTCATGTAGGCTATCAATAGGCCATGATGTCATTTTATCGTAGACGGGTTGGTGAAGAAAACTGGTTTGAAAAAGTTAATTACATTATTGTAGCGTACGGTAGTCTAAATGGTATGTCAATGTTACATAATGGTGATATTTTCGAAATAATGAAACTATTATATCTCAAAATAATCATATTTTGAGATTCTGTATTTTTCTTTAACTGGTAAATCGCTCTAACGTTCTAGAGAATAGCCATTGCATAACGGTAAATGGGTAAACCAGTTAGCATTGGTTAACTGGTAAATCGGTATAAAGCGTTGGTTAGTAAACCAGTGTTTTTCTCTTGGTACGTTTATGGTTTAGTAACCATTTTGTTTGCTTGTTGGGTTTAATAACGCCCCACCGATAGTATTTCAGTCATTTGGAGACAATGTCTACTTGAGACAGATAAAGTGCTGCCACACTGCAGTATCACGCCGTAAACATGTGGCATGACACCACACCCAGTCACATTATCCTGACACCGGGCTAACCAGTCTTGTAACTTATAATAAGACATTAGTTTGAGTATAAAGCGTTAAGTATTTAGAAGGTAAAATCTAACTTTAAACTTCTAAACATTCTGTAAGAAAAGATTTAATGGTAAACCTGTTTGCGTTTTGTTTGTTTCCACTAAAAAGTGGTTAATATTAAGGAAGAAACCAAGTGTATATCAGTAAGTATTCTGCAGGTCTCGCGTGTAAAGTTGTAAACAAGTTCTCTGCAGGTAAACAAAGACCAACTGCTTAGTGTTCGACTTGTCCATTTTTATGAACACGTTCGCATTGTAAACCAGGTAAACAATTAGAAATAATAGCACATCGGTTAGCAGGCTGGAAGTAAGCACTTGTAGATGTGTTTCCCAAGATTTCGGGTATAAGCTAAATATTTATTTGTATGATTATTACTATGAAAGTCGTTCACAAGATCATCTTTTTTTTCAGCGGATGACTGCCATAAATATATATGAAATACCTTCAGTGTCACGTAATAAAATAATGTTTAACTACGACATTTAAGAATTTAATCACAGACAAATTGTGTATTTAATACAGAGAATAATATAAATACACCAGAGAGAGAGAGAAGAGAGAGGGGGGGAGAGAGATAGAAAAGAGGGAGAGAAGAGAAGAGAGAGAGAGAGAGAGAGAGAAGAGAGAAAGAGAGAGAGAAGGAGAGATTGCTCTCTTTTGACTTACAATCATCAAGGTATTACATCCAATTGCGAGAAAAAAAAAAGCAACAAAAAACACAACAACGATGTATAACAAGATTGTGTTCCAATTAATTGCCAAACTTTATGATAATTAATCCTGCATTCTATCCGTGCATTATACACATTGTTAAACAATCCCACTGGATCGCGTGAGCGATTAAAAATATTTCACACCGTAGTGCAACCTGTTCTCTGATAATAACGCGATAATAACGAGATTTATCGTGGTTAACTGCGACGTCATTCTGTTGGTACGTACCTCTTATGTATCGGAGAGGAGGGTTGAATCTGTAGGTTACTCACGTAATGAATAATCGATATGCATGAACTGGCGATATATCGGCATCAGTATCGAAAACTGAATACGAGCCCGGGGGTTGGGATATCATTCCAAGGATCTTTTGTGTGTATGATTAATTCTACAAGAGGAGACCATACAAGAGAGATAAGACCCGTTTGTCTTTGCTATATTACAAATTGTCGTTTTTTCGTTGACATTTAATTTTGTTGAATTTATATTGAAGATGATTTCGTGGGAAAATATTCGGAGATTTATATACTCCAAAGATAAGCGAGTTCCACGCTTATGAACGGAATTCCAGGAGTTGGCAGAGTTTAACCCTTTCCCTCATAGAGGACACCATGAAAAGACCTATGCGAACAGCATAAAACCAGATCAGCCTGCGAGTAACTCGCAGGCTGATCAGGTTTTATGCTGTTCGCTGCTCCTCAGTTGTCTGGAAATGAGGATTTTGTAATTAAATTTGGTAAGGTTTAAATGTGGTTTTCTGAAGATCAGGCTTTATGTGGTACCTATTGAGTGCGTCAAAATGAGCCTATATGAGGGAAAGGGTTAAATTACGACTTTATTTGAAAATCAGATTGAATAAGATTATTTTTCATGCAAGAGCCATCGTTTATTTGAATAGGGTAAAAAGTGAAAACAGGTGTTGCCAAACCCTGTCTTATATTAGAGATATTAAATACTGCAAAGAATTTATGTATTTCACTTTAAAATAGTTTCTACCAAGAAGTTTCAATCATTTGAACACACACACACACACACACACACACACATGATCTACTTATTTGGAAAATAATAATATGCCAAGTTGTGAACTGTTATATGTATAAAAGTTTGATAAGAAAACAATACTTATTTAATTCACGCTTTTTCAATATTTCGACAAAAATACATGTATGTCTTTCTCAAGAAATAAACATGGGTTTTTGAGCATCCACATGGCAGGTGTTTGTACAATTGCCATATTTTTACAGCATCATGTAGTTGCCAGAAAACTCATGTTTGTTTTTTGAGAAAGGCATGTTTATTGCATTATTTTCCTTCTATTACAAAAAAATCCACATGACCCTGCTAAGGCTCGAACAAAGTACTAACGACTCCACAAGAGCCGAAAGAGTGCCGCTATATCTGTAGTTCTAAATCCCGCCAGCGAATAACGGGAAGTCGCGTATGGACAAACAGACAAATTAATGAGTATACGTAACGTTCAAGTTGGCCAGTGAAGTACAAAAAACAAAGCAACAACAACAACAAAACGTGCACATGACACACTAGATCGAGACGTAGACAGGAGGAGAGATGCCGAATCCAGTCATACGTTGGAAATGCTTACAACGACGAATAAAGCACTGCTGTAGGCATACCTCTTAATGTCCTCAAAATGTTTATTCATTTCATAAAGCTGACTTTTTCAAATGAATTTAGCTAAAAGCAAGAATCATGTCTGATGAACGAGATACTATCGAGCTTAACAAAGAACCATAAAAGGTTTTCGATTTTAAAGCAATAGTAATTCTGACCATGGTAGCCGAAGGGGCAAGGTCGGTCTCCTCTTATCTATTTGTAAATACTGTATAGAAAGTAACATAAAGTAAACGAAAACGATATGTGCCTGTAGTTTATAACTGCTATTTGACGACAAATGGAATCACCTAGTCATATTGTGCTGACACGGGACCAACCAGTCCAGGAACTACATTCTGAGTTCTAAACATGGGAGATAGTTATATCAGTACCATTTTAACGACAATGATATGTCGCATCCGGGAATCGATTCCACGACCTGCATAGTTGAGGAAGAGAGGTAGCCACTAGATATAGTTTTCAGGTAAAGTCCCGCTACTTCTTGGACCACTTAACCTCTACCAAGATAGCCTAATGAAACATTAGGAAATCTTCGTAATCTCCGTGAAAGGCCATGAGGTCCGAAATACAGCGGAACCATTACAGGGACTTTACCATTAAGACATTTAAGTCCTCAGGCCTAGGATTTTCGTCCCCAATACGAGTATTATCCAGCTATATCTCCTTAATCAACTTGGCTCAATTTTTGAAGGAAAAGAATAGTACACTAATATTTTAAAGGATATGGTTTATTGATCAGAACGAATGTAGAACGTTTTTTCTTAGCTTTTTATTTTGGAAAGTCGAAATAAGCATACATTTCTATTGTGCAGGTATTTGTAACGTCCGGCCCGAAGCAGGTGTCAATTTGAATCTAAGAGAAGTGTTTTGAAAAATATGTATCAAAGAAATTGTAATTCAGTCAGGATATTTATTAAATTTCAAGAACTAGGCATTTATTTCAGATATAGACATTTTCTACCAATATTATCGTTCAAATATTCATTTGGTATTGCCAACTACGCCGAAAACAATGAAAATCTGAGACTTTTGTCTGTGGAAGTCACCATGGGGTTCCATATACGTTTTCGTTGTGCCTTTCTTATGTATAAAGGTTATTTATGACATAATTTCACCAACTTAACTTAGCGTTGAGTAAAGCTCGTACTTATATACTTAAGGGCACATTTCATGATCTTTTATTGGAAATATTTCATTTCTTAACAGGTATTGCTTTTCCTTAAGTAAAAATTTATGTCATGAACTCAGGTATCTCGTAGAATGGTGGATTATGGTCTTCCTAATTAAGAGTTAAAGTATTACTTAGAGGTTAATATCGTTGGAGGAATCGGTCCCTGTAGGTATTATTATGAATGATTCATTCTGATCGGGGTTCAACAGTCTTGCAAGGTGTAAAATGACGTAATCGAATGCGAAAGGGAAAAATCTGTTTTCTTGCATGCTGTGTCACTATCATCACCATGTATTTTATTTGCTTGAAAATAACGGCGTGAAATTAACGATTTAACAATTTCTAGGAGACGTGATAGACAGTAGGGGTAATGCAGAAGCTGCCATCATCACTCGTATCCCCGATGTGGGTGGAAGAAATTCCATGAGCTCTCTCTATTCCTGCTGTCAAAATCTCCTTCCCTAAGAATGAAAGGTCATGTCTTTGACATGTGTGCCAGAGGCTCCATGTTTTATAGAAGCGAGACCTGGCCAATGACAACAGAAAACGAAAGTAGATTGAGAAAATAGGCTTCTGGGTGTTGAAAAGACTTGCTGGCACCAGACTCTGCGAATTTAAGTCATATACTGATCAGCATTGCGCATATTGCTGACGAGACAAGAAGGAGGTTGAGGTGGTAAATCTGATGACTGGGTCCGTAACATCTGGGACTCATGGTCGGTTACTGGTACAAAACCCAGAGGCTGATTAAAGAAACCATGACATGCTGACCTATAAAAGGACCGAGCTCTGTTGCATATCAGCAAAGCAGACGCTCTGGAGGGAGCCAAATGACGTGAGGCTATAGTGAAACGTCCCATCCGGAAGACTAGATCACGGACGATAAAAAAAGACAGAATGATAATAAAAATCAAGAAACTATAAAAGATAAAAAATGAAAAAAACCATGTGTCCTTATTGTCATATTGTTTCATTATCCAAATCGTTCAAAACCAGTACGTTATCAGTTTAAAAGAAGACGATGCATGGCAATGAAGGTTAAGATGAATGTGCATGTTAAGAAAATTTGGCATAAATCCCTACAAAGTCAGTTATAAGTGATATATTGTCTCCTCTTGGTTGGTTTTCTTTATTCATTTACCAAACCATGAAATAATTGGTTTAGTGTAAAAATAATGAATACGGTGCCGAAATCATAATTATTAGTAATTAAACTTTCTCGTTTAGATTTAAAGAAAAACAAATACAATTTAATTTGAATTTCAAACAAAACTCTTAAGGGATTTCTATATTGGATTGATTCATTCTACCTTTAAACCACCGTAATAATTTAATTTTGGGGGATAGAAATGCCAATTGTTAAAATTAATTTCAGAATGCTTGTTTTGTTTTAAAACTCAATTTCATGATATTTTTAGGGATTAGACTTGCCTCAGAAACATCCGAAACTTCTTTTTTTATTACAAAACACCTAGTGGCTAGTCTACCCATCTACATGAAGTATGGACGTGTATAGAGGCAATCGGGTAGAACCACAAACATGCCTAGCTTCATTATACAATGTATGAACAATCCGAGTGACAAAACAAGGGCTCGAACCTATATCGGTGGTAGGGCTAAATGATGATTAATCAGCGACTTTAACCACTCGACCATAGTGACATTTTCCTTGTTTTAACATCGTACAGTTCCTTTAAACGGACAAAATACAGCAACAAACCCTAATCTCTAGATATGATTTACCAGGTAGACTCAAGTGTCACTTAATCAGCATGGTAAGCCTATTGAAACTAGATAGGTCATGGCTTTTGCAATATTTCAACATTTTAAATTATACGGTAAAATATCATTATATTTTGCTGACATCATGTACCCATGGGAATTCGTGGGTACATTTATTCGTGGATCTGTTCTAGAAAACGTGAGGTCTATATAGGAGACAAGTTTTTCGCGGGGATTTATATTCGTGGATAAAACCCACCACGAAATCGACGAAAATTAGTGTCCCACGAAAATGAATTATTTCACAGTATGATCGCCCTGAGTGTCCTTATATTTTTCATATCATTACAATAAAGTCAAACCTGTGTTAGTGGTTACTTGTATTAAGCAGCCTAGACAGGGGACAGATTACGAAAAAAAAGTTGATTCTTTCTTTGAATGATCCATCAATAGTAATATTTGTATGTTCAAATAGTTACCATCCAGGACTTGCCCATTTTTCATTTGGACTGTACCATTGGTTGTATATAGGGGTGCTTACTAAAGTTTTATTTACTGAATAGTGAACAGTGCACACCGTGGTCAGACTGCACGATTATGCAGGCACTAGTTGCAAAAGCAGTCACAAATTGCCCATAGCATTGTAAGGGACAGTGGCTTAAAAATCTTTGTAGTTACGGCGAATTATTGTCTGTCAGTATATACGTCTATCTGTCCGTCCGTCCGACCGTCTGTCTACTAAACAAAAGGATTGGACATTTACTTATAATTGTAGGAACAAGAATGCCGGGTTATGTTCCTGCCGTATTCAAGATTTCAAATATGACTTAGCGAAAGTTGTGGTCCGATTTATCTGACGATTAAACGTTTGATTACAATAAAATATGCAAATTTATTCAATAAATTTGCATTTTGCATTATTCATTTACAATCCCTGATTCTTATTTCAAATTAACTGATAATAAAGTGCTTTATTTTTCTCTTGATTACAGTTTCAAGGTGAAGTTTTCAATTAATTTATTCAATTTACATTTTAAATTAGCTTAAATAACAAAGATAGCGGATGTAATCTTCCCACACTCCTTTGGAAATTTGATATTATTTTCTAGCTTTTAACTGATCTTTAAGAAAGAAGACATTTGCGTATTTTACACGGATAAATTCACTATCTTCTACATGTATATGGAAAAAGGAAATGAAACTGTACATTTATTCTATATCTGCATTTTCTTTTAACCGGTACGCTACAAGACGGGTGCTTTTTGATGATAAAAACAAACAAAAATAATACAAAAATAAACAAATACGTGCAATACAGATATGCGTATGGGAGGACAATCGAATCAAAAAGCTGCAAAAAAGCCGTACACAAGAACATGCATGATAAATAAAAATATTCACGAAAAATTTGGTTAAATCAGCTGAATATATTAAATATGGAAGCTTATTTCTGCCATTTGGTGTGGGCGAAAAGATGAAACATGACATACAAATTTTCGTTTGGCATGTCGAAAGTTCTCGGCTTTGACTCTGTGTCCGTCGTGCCTAAATTATAAAGAGTATATACTGTTATTTCTTCCAGCTATTAAGAGCATAAGAGTTTATACTTTTATTTCCTCCAGTTATGAAGAGAATATACTTTTATTTCTTCCAGATATGATTTTTAAGTCAAAATTAACCATGCTGGGCTTGAGTTTTCTGTCGCTGTTACAGTAACTCATTCTTGTTACTTTAGGTTGGAGGAAGACTTCGGGTGCATAAAGAGACACCCGGGTAGAACCACCGAACAGCAAGCCATGTAGCCAGAAGGCTATCCGAGTCACACAGCCAGGATTCGAGCTCATGGCTGTGTTGGGATGTATTGTGTGCGCGCCTTACTTCTGTTCAACATCGAAACAATGCATCATTTATTTTTGTGAGAAAACTATGGGATCTTGCAAGATTTTATTTTCCATTGACACATTAATTTACCTGGAGGTGTTGTCTACTTGAGTCAGGCTAACAGACTCTATGTATTTTCTAGCCCGTAAGTGTTGCCATAAAGACGAAGTGTGTCATGAATTCAATTCAGACTACATTAACGCTCTGAACAGCCAACATTTATTCAATTATCAAATCTACTTTACTCCATGAATAAAATGAAGTTGAAATAAATTTCGATTTTCTACGATTAAGAACGCTATTCTGCGGCTCTAAGCAGTCTTAAGCCTAATGGATGTTCTTTAGAGCGTTTTATCCTGGGTCGGGATAGGGTTGACGTGTGGTAATGTAGCCGTAATGCTAACAACCCAATAACATGATAACAAAACTTTATTTGGAAGCTTCAGTGTATTGGCTGGTACAAATTTATCAAATCAAGGGTGTCCACATTGATTTTTATTCAAACCTTGATTCACTTAACGGAAGTTACAACAACCAGTTTACGAATCATTTTCCTCCATTTCCGACAAATATACTTTACGATAAGTAGTACTTAACTTCTTAAAATGGGTAGAAAAGCATTCCGCTATTATTTTTTTATTGATACAGTGAAACTCTTTACAACGACATTCATATAACAGCAGTAGTCTTGAAAACTAAAGTGCATAATCCTTCTATGTTTCCATTCTTTACAACGGCAATTTCTTTATAACAGCAAAATTCACTGAAACAAATACCGCCGTTGTAAAGAGAGTTGACTGCATATTCAAGCAAATGACTATGAGCATCACTTATTAACTCAGTGATTAGCAATGTTAAATATGGATTATTCATTAGAGAAATAAAACGAATGATAAATTTCATCTAAAGTTGTTAAGTATCAATTAATTGGTGAAATTCAGACCTAGTCACTTAACAATGGCAACAGTTGCAAAGTCACCCATAAAAAAACAAAAAAGTTATGTATCGCACAAGAACGGTTGTAAATTATAATGATCCGATTGAGAGATATTAGTGTGCAGTCCGATAGCCCATGCTATTGAAACAGATGTTAATTAAGATATAATGTGACAGATATAGTCTCTCTCATAGTTTTTCACAGACACCGTCTCAAAGGATACATATATTGGGATTTACGTTTAGCAGAGAGAGGGTGAATACTTCAATTGATAAAAATAAGGAAGGTTTTATAGATAGATGACATGGTATCAGATCCAGTTCAAATTATCCCGACACCGGGATAAGCAGTTCTAAAACTACCCATTTTATGCTAAGGACAACTAAAAGGGGAAATATCAGTGTCATTTTCACAAGTTTTGTATGCCATTTTCCGGGATCGAACATACATTTTTCATGTTAATGGGCGGACATTCTATCCCCTGTACCACCAAGAGTGATGGTTGCTAATAATGGCTCAATTTATACTTATTTATTTTACGTCAAATGGAGACAAGTTCTTACAAATAATACTAATGCATGTCGACGATTCCAGGGTTGAACCAGTACTTTGCTGCTGGGAAGTTCGTGAAAATTCCTTGCCCCCAACGGTGTTCGAGCCCACAACTTTTGGATTTACAGCCGGCGCGTTACCACTTGACTTTGGCGCCCTTAGTAACGGGTCCAACAGGAATATGATAAAAAACAATTCGGGATTTATAAAGAGGGCACGTATTCCACAAATCTTATATAGCGCTAAGTAATACTTAAGTAATTTCTTTCATACAGTAATCCTATTTTCCTAATAAAAATATCTGAATATTTCTCTTCTGAAACAAATATCACCTGGTCACTTGAACACATATATGCAGGTTCAAACCTGTTCATTAATCACGTGACCTCCGTGAAGCAGGAGCCAGGTTCGAATTTCACAAACATATTTAGCGTCAAGTAATATATACAGTTAATAAGGCAGTGCCAATATCCTTTATTCTTCATATTATTTCGCCGCTAAATAGTTGGATTTAAGCATTACTTAGCGCTAAGTAATGTCGGATTTAAGTATTACTTGGCGCTAAGTATTGTTGGTGGAGTTCGATCATGGACTAGGACGCCACACTTTCTCTTCCCCTTGACGAACCGCTTAAAAGAGTTTGAATGCAGGTTTATTTTCATCTCTACTACATTTGTTCCACTGTTCTAACCTGCTGCAATATTTTGATTCGCTTCAAATATTACTGGCAATGTTATAGGTTATTGGAACATCTCCACAAATGCGCGATTATTTAAATAAATGCAAGTAATATTTTGATAATACGTTTCTTTTTTGGAAGTCAAATCTGATTAAAGCACCCGCTGTTGTATCAGATTGAGAATAATTTTAGACACGCGTTAAAAGTTACTTTGCATTTGGGGATATTACCGCTCTTGTTCAACCACTTCACATGAATTTTAATTGTATTGTTAAAGGGTTTCGAAACATCGGCGCTAAATATCTGCAAATTCAACGATGGCTGACTACAAACATGAAGCTCTTTCGAGAGAGTATTAAATCCTCTCAAAGAAATGGAAACATTTCCATGTCAATCGAGTTTGGATTACATTATCAAATGGTCGGTTAGGTAATGGGTATTAAATTTTAATTTCGTTGAATCAAATTTTAAAAACGAGCAAAGAAGTTTGCCAAATTTCCTCTGGCGTTCGCCTGCTATTGGATACACAGGAGCTCGAAGTTGAAAGGTGCGAATTATATCTGACATAACGGTAACATTAAATGGATATTATTCGCCCCATGCAACTTCGAGCCCTGTTAGTTTAGGTTGGCAAATGTCATCATCATTATCGGCATTACATTTAAATAATCTATATATAGCTTATAAACACAGTCTGAATTTTACGATTATATGTCAAAGATACATAACAGGTTGAACAGAAAACAAGCAAAAAGAAAACAAGTAAAAAGAAAAAAAAAGTAACAGCACAAAAAATCCATCAAGGGTAACGATCTGACCTGCTCAACAAGCACTTCTGGTTTAATCTCCAGAATTCCACCAGAATGAATGACAGGGAAGAGTTCTAAATCACGTCCCTCAGTGCACGAGTTGGCAAGAAAGTAAACAATTTTCTCTCTCGGAATATTAAATTACGTTCGCATTATTTCTGAACTGAATAAAATTACATTTTATTGAACAAACAATGCCCTGCTAAGAGAGTGCCCTTTTTTTGTTTCCGTATACTGTTTTGAACATTGGTTGAGAGAAATATGCGTTTTCTAAACCAGAATTTAGATTATGGTATTGATATTTTTGAAATGCAGACAGGCTGAAGGTCGAGCACAAAATGATGGAAATGCTTCGATATTTTGTTAACAGAACATGCCCGTGTTCTGAGTATTAATGGGAAGTGCGTCCAGATATTGGTTCGGTTGTTTGTTTGTGTGTGTGTGTGTGTGGGGGGGGGGGGGGGGTGCATGCACTAGTATTGTCAAATCCAATACAATTACACTATATACACAAATACACTATGTAATTCTATAATTTAAGTGCATGTAGTGACAATTTACGTCACAAATTAGTCGATAGCTTCAAGTATAATAATAGTCAAAACACAAGGAACACCTGGGTCAAACGCATAACTTACTGTCGGAAGTTCACCAGAGTGAACTGCCATGGACTCTGACCCACGAAGGTGAGGCATTCGGAACAACTCGACCTTTTCCTAGAGAAATAAAAGTCGTAGAGATGAAAAAGATGTTCCGAATAAGTAATGAAGACATTCGGGTGAGGAGGCACATAAGCAAGAAAAGGTCCAGTGATATATCGAATGATTTTGGAACTAAAGTCCCCCCCCCCCAACACAAAAAGTCTTGACTTTTAAAGCATGAATAGGGCTGTGTGAAGTTTAAAGTTTAAACTTACTTATTTTACGTCTGTGTGAAGTTGGCTCGACATACGACATACAACATACGACATTCAACTCTCACTATTCACGACATTGGACATTCAGATTTTGAATGTCGCGGCACGACATTGGACATTCAGATTTTGAATGTCGCGTGCGACATTCAAAATCTGAATGTCCAATGTCGTGAATGTCGTGCCGCGACATTCAAAATCTGAATGTCCAATGTCGTGAATGTCGTGTTGCGACATTCAAAATCTGAATGTCCAATGTCGTGAATGTCGCGTGCGACATTCAAAATCTGAATGTCCAATGTCGTGAATGTCGTGCCGCGACATTCAAAATCTGAATGTCCAATGTCGTGAATGTCGTGTTGCGACATTCAAAATCTGAATGTCCAATGTCGTGAATGTCGCGTGCGACATTCAAAATCTGAATGTCCAATGTCGTGAATGTCGTGCTCGACATTCAAAATCTGAATGTCCAATGCCGTGAATGTCGTGCCGCGACATTCAAAATCTGAATGTCCAATGTCGTGAATAGTGAGAGTTGAATGTCGTATGTCGTATGTCGAGCCAACTTCACACAGCCCATGAATAGTAGTATATTAACAATAATAAGTGCACTAGTGATTCAAGGTTTATGTATTTGGGGGCGTGTCTGAAAAATGATGAGCTTGACACAAAAATCAAAAGGACCTTTACAGTGAATAAAAATATATTCAAATTAACTAAATGGATACCTTAAAGCAACACTGAGATAATAGGTAGTCAATGGTTGCTTGGTTTACACATAAGTACACGTGTTTGTGTAAAAGCAGGGCTTCAGTTTAGGGAAAGGCTCGTTACCGCTGGGATTAGACTAACAAAATTCAATTGGACATTTTGCATTTTGAGAAAATTGTTCCTCCTAGTAATTTTAGCAATCCTAGAGGGAAACACTATGTTCAGCATTCGAAAACCCGCATCTTTTTTATTTTATTTTCAGCTAATGGACCGACATGTTCTACGTCTAGTTTTCGTAGATTGTTAAATATATTATTTTTAAATATCTACACCTGGAGAGAACATTCCTGTTTTTTTTGTTTTTTTTTTGCTCCAGAGAATAGAAAACGCCAGCAACACCAATTATTACATGACCTTTAATAGATATCTACCCTCATTCAAATTGTGCAGTTACATTGTACAACGTATTGTGGCAGTAATTTCGCTTGGCGCCTTTTCGAAGCGAAGAGCAGATCCACGATGAACTACTTTGTTTTGTTTCTCGCCCTGAAGGTTCGGTATATTTATATTCTTGCATTTCAGCAACTCGAAATTGAAATATTTCGACTTTTCGCCTCGTGAATTCATGCTGCGCAAGCGTAATGGCAGATAATGTGGATTTTTTTATGTTTTCTGTTCAGGCAAGTTCAGACAAAAAAAAAGATAATACAATCATTTTGGACTCTGGATAGATCGACCGACCAAAAGCCATACCCACTCACACTATCCTGTCACCAGGTTAATAAGCCATGGTGCTAACCTATATTTAATCATTATTTTACGACTTTGTGAAGTCGCGGCCGGGGTTCGAACTCGCAGTCTCTTATTTACTTTTTCTCCCGTTCAAGTTAAGGTAAGTGTAGTATATCGAAGTATTAAAGTTGTGTTATTGAAGGGCGATCCGTTCGTTAAAACCTCTCTTTCCTTCTCTCTCTCCTTCTATCTATCTATCTATCTATCTATCTATCTATCTATATATCTATCTATCTATCTATCTATCTCTCTCTCTCTCTCTCTCTCTCTACACTGAAAATCCATGGTGTATCATGAAAAGTTCAGACATACTCTTAATTGCAGATACCCGTATATACATAACACTGTAAACCATTGTGCAAGAAAGTTTGCACTTATCTAAATGCGATCTCGTCTTGCCTGACTTGCAAGAAAGACTTAAATTCAACATGACGAACGGGGTAATTTCTCTTTTCATTTACAAATCCTCGCCACGTTTTGTACTATGTCTACTCTGCAATACATGATTGCTTGAGTGCATCTCCCTTTTAGTTTAACGCCACACCGTTAGTGTTGAAGTCATCCGGGTACTTTGTCTATACAAGAGACGAAATGTAGCGATGCTCCAATGCAATATGGGCATATGTGATGTGCTTAACATAAAAGCAAATGATTTGAAGATTTTGAAGATCTGCAAGGTATGAAGGTAGAATACATTTGGCTTTTTATTGATTATTTCTTTGGGGATAGCCCGTATCATGTTTAGTATATTTCATCGTGTTCACATTACAGTGTTACACGTAAAATGCCGTATGAAATAATAAAGAACACACAAATAAATATATTAAATATATGAAGAAACAAAAAAAGCACAAATAAATGAATAAATATGACATAATTAAACATACTTTGTGCAATGTTACATACGCCAAACCAGTGATAACGAGACTTTGAGAGAGCGGTGCACACTGAATCCTGTCCCGGATGTTACAGGTCAGAACCCCGTAGTGGCGATACTCTTCCAAGACTTTCCCAGGCGCAAAGTACTGGTCCAACCCAGGAACCGTTAATAGGGAATAAATCATTAGCAAATACTGTATTCCCAATCCATACAAAAAAGTAATAACTTTAAATCAATATCGATATATTTCTTTCTCGAATTAACACTTAGAATAATTAGTTTATCATCATGTTGCCAAACTGTCTGTTTCTAGTATTAGCATAACTGTTTTATGATGTAACTCTCTAACATTTATTCTAAAGAATGAAAAATATATCAAGGTACAGTTCACGTTAATACTCATTAGACAGCGAAAGCCTTGTCTCCATTTCACTTTTAAGTTTTAAGTAAAAAAAATAGGTATACTGTAAAATCATTAAATTTCGTTGGCATTTAATTCCGTTGATTATGTGCTTTAATGTAACGGGTACAATTATTCGTGGATTTGTTTTCTAAGAAAACGACTGTTCTGTGAAATGGTTTGATTTCGTGAATGAAACCCTCTATACAAAGTGTCCTATGAAAAATTGACGATTTCATATCATACTTTTTCAAAATTCCTGAAATTCACTTTCTTTAAATATTTCGACAAAAAATTGCCTTTCTCAAGAAAACAAAATACATGAATTTTTGAGCAACGTTCATCATGTAGTTTCTAAAAAAATTTTTCTTGAGAAAGGCAAATTTTTGCCGAAATATTGAAAAAGAGTGAATTTAATGGTTTACTGTACTAGTATTATTTCCCTCTGGAATACCAACATACTATTTCAGAATCATTTGCTATGGTAGCATGTGGTGTAACAAAGAAGAAACATATTATTGTTTCCAAAGTAATTAACTGGTGTCATATTCAGTAGTCAAAGAACGCATGTGTTAACATGAAGTTTAATGACTGTTTAGGGACCAGATACACAGCTGTACCTGTAATAATAGAAACTTTACAAAATGTAAAGTATATCATTATCATGTATGCTATTACTATGTATTAGAATGCTAATCTCATATCCCTCGTTTTTCCCAAGCTTCCATGTACTGTTTATCATATATAATTGATAGTGCATATGTCCTCTACTGACATTCACTTCCTTAAACAGTACAGTGTTCATTTTTACTAAACTCTCAATTCAGAAGAATGGGCAATACTTATGACTGTGTCAAGAAAAATGCCTATAGACAAATCCAATAAAATGGTACACAAAAAAATAGCTTGTACGCCGACCAAACAGTAGATACATCAATTTCAGCTGAGCTCAGTTTTTTTTTTTCAGGTAACAAAACAGAAAGTTAGCACCCCTTTTAAAGTTGAAATTTTGTAATTGGAATGTTCCTTGGGCCGACCCCTCACTGTTTCTTTTATGACATAGTTTTATTCACTTAACATTTTTCGCTGACAGCTCCCTTGTCGGTGTGTAATTACAGTGAAAGGTAACTGCATGGTTCATTTTTGTATCATTTTCTTTTGAAATAGAGGGATAGAAAAAAAATGCCATTGCATTTGCATATACTGTGATGACATTCCACGTTTAAGTAGAGTTTCTGTAAATATCTCCTGGATACTTTTTTTATAATTTTTAGCTCAAGTATGTGTTCAACTGTCGATGTGAGAGTATTTCAGTCATATGGCGACGCCAGCTATAGGTGGTGTGAGAGTATTTCAGTCATATGGCGACGTCAGCTATAGGTGGTGTGACAGTATTTCAGTCATATGGCGACGTCAGCTATAGGTGGTGTGAGTGTATTTCAGTCATATGACGACGTCAGCTATAGGTGGTGTGAGAGTATTTCAGTCATATGGCGACGTCAGCTATAGGTGGTGTGAGAGTATTTCAGTCATATGGCGACGTCAGCTATAGGTGGTGTGAGAGTATTTCAGTCATATGGCGACGTCAGCTATAGGTGGTGTGAGAGTATTTCAGTCATATGGCGACGTCAGCTAAAGGTGGTGTGAGAGTATTTTAGTCATATGGCGACGTCAGCTATAGGTGGTGTGAGAGTATTTAAGTCATATGGAGACGTCAGCTATAGGTGGTGTGAGAGTATTTCAGTCATATGGCGACGTCAGCTATAGGTGGTGTGAGAGTATTTCAGTCATATGGCGACGTCAGCTATAGGTGGTGTGAGAGTATATCAGTCATATGGCGACGCCAGCTATAGGTGGTTTGAGAGTATTTCAGTCATATGGCAACGTCGGCTATAGGTGGTGTGACAGTATTTCATTCATATTGGGACGTCGAGCTAGAAACAGGTGTTGGTGACAGTATTTAAATTATAACTATGGCGACGTCGAGCTAGCTACAGGTGGGGTGACGTGACAGCTTTCCAGTAATATGGCGACGTGAAGCTAGTTACAGGTCGAGCATAACAGAAACCCAGGTTATAAAATATTTAAGTGAACAAAGCATACATCTAGTTAAGAAAATTTCTTATTATCCGTACCTTTGTTCTACTTGATTTTACATAGACTTATTTAAGAAAAATTATCTTCTTATTTGGAACCACAAGACCTAGATCTTAGATATTTAGTGTATGGCATTGTCGAGTAGGCCTCTATCATGCTTATTCAAATCATAACCCCGGGGTCAATATTACATAGACTTTAATAGGAATAACTACAAAAATCTTCTTGTCAGACACCACAGGTCCTGGTGTTTAGATATTTGGTTTCTTATTTGGCCTAGTGCACCTCTACCAAGTTAGTTCAAATCATAGAACATGGTAAAAATTTGCCCCGCTCCATAGGTCAATTATTTCATAAAGACTTACATATAGGAAAAAAAACTTCAAATGACCATAAAGCCTGTGGTTAAGATATTTGGTGTGTGGACCTCTTCCAAGATTGTTAAATTCATGGGTCTGGGGTCAAAATTAAGCCTGTTCTAGGGGTCACTTTGTGTTATGTAGACTTTAGAACTAAAAATCTTCTTGTAAGAAACCGCTATGCCTTGAATCTTTATAATTGGTTGGTGACATTGTCTAGTGGACCTCTATCAAGTTTGTTTGAATCATGGCTCTGGGGTTAAAATTGATTTGCCCCAGGGGCCACTTGATTTTATATAGACTTATATAGGGAAAAGGTTTAAAAATCATTTTCTCGAAACAAGAAAGCCTGGAGCTTAGATATTTGGTGTGAGTCATTGTCTAGTGTTTTTCACAAAGTATATCAATATCATGGCTCTGGGGTCAAAACTGGCCATTGCCCAATGTTAACTTGTTTATATATAGATATGACCTTCAATTTTGGATCACAAGATAAAGAAATGTGTGAGGAATTAAACTTTGATCTGGATAACCTTATTATGTGATAACTTTGGAATTTTTAAGCCATGGCTATCAATTTGGACAACAGGTTCAGCTTGGTGTGTTGAACTTTGTTCCTTAATGACCTTGACCATAAACCAGTGACCTTCTTTGTGATATACTAAGCTATGGCTTTCTAATTTGGACCAATGTTAAGTTTTGTGTCTGGCATTAAACTTTGACCTTTGATGACCTTGGCCATGACCCAGTGACCATTTTTTTGAATTTTTAAGATACAACCTTCAAATTTGGACCACAAGTACTGTTTGGTGTGTGGAATTGAAATGATCCTGCTATATTTCTGCATGAATTTCGGCATTCAGAAAGACTATGCTGTAATATAGTAACTTGTACATGCAATGAAGGCAGTGTTTCTTGACTATTTGAGTTTACCGCCGCTGCGACAGTATTTCAGTCATATAGCGACGTCCAGCTAATTATAGTTGGAGGAAGACCCCGAATGCACGGAGGCATCCGGGTAGAACCACCGACCTACCGCAAGCCAGCTGGAAGGCTTCTCATATGAAAATCCGAATGACCCTGCCGGGATTCGAACCCAAGCGGTGAGGGCTGTGTGAGTGTTAAAGTCAGCGACTTTACCCTCTCGACCACGGAGCCCCCCCCCCCCCCCCCCCCCCCCCCCCCCCCCCCCCGTGTTTCTCAGGTGAGCGACTTCGGGCCATCTTGGCCCTCTAGTTTTCAATTGGTGACCTTTCTCAGCCTATTATTCCTAATTTTTGCACTACGCTTGCTTAAAGTTTCACGTAATGTTGAATTGTCCAATTGTCCATGGGCAAATACACATAAATAAAAACACCAGTATTTAATTGGAGTTGTCTGGCTGGCCCATTCGACAGAATCGACATAATTTCGCTGCTAGGCACATCCGTTACTTTTTATAATATTCTATATAAAATATTGATAATCTGATCTGATTTTAAAACCCAGGAAACGATAAAATAAGTAAATTGAAGATTCGTCTTAAGTCCAGCAATGATGTGAGAATACACAGAATTTAATTCCGCTGTTCTGTTTCGATTCATTTATTGCATTACTTCTGAATGACCCATTTTATTACACGGTATGCAATCTGTATGAATATCTCTCGCCAACCCTCGTATAAATCAACTCCCTATGGCTACCGACCATTTATAGCACTCCAACAGATTTTTTTTCAAACGAACATCTGGATAATACTCTCTTTCACTCTCTCTCTCTCTCTCTGTAATGTAAACATGCAACTGACAAACCCCTGGTACATAATTTTAACAGAATATGTATTCTATTAAGTCTAATACATACAAGAATTTACCGTCCCCGATGGCCGAGTGGTTAGAGCGTCCGCCTTGGGAGCGGGAGGTCGTTGGTTCGATCCCCAGCCGCAACATACCACCAAAGTCTTAAAAATGGTACTGTCATAACTCCCTTGCTTGGTGCTTAGAATATAAGGGTAGTTGCAGGACTGGTTGGCCTGGTATAAGGATAATGTGACTAGGTGTGGCAGCACTATACCTGTCTCAAGTAGACATCGTCTCAAATGACCGAAACACTGTCGGTGGGACGTTAAACCCAACAAACAAACATACACGAATTTATTCAAAACATATAACTAATGTAAATAACAATATCTCTGTGAACAGACTAAATAATTACTCGATACCCTGGTTCCGTAGACTTGTTCTTGTGGCATTTTATACACATGATACGCCCGGAAAAGAGGTCAGGTCGATCGAATCGAAAATTAGCTGATAACGACTACACATGAAAACTCGCATATGTTCCGTTTTCGGTCTACTAACAATGCACTTTTCGCAAGGTCCCATACACAATAAGTCGAGAAATTGTATACATACAGGTGTTTAAAAGGACTGGCTGTATGTATTTCAGGTTAATACATAACAAAACTCTTCACAAAACTATGATAAAGATCACAAAACTCATCACAAAACTGTAATAAAATGTGCTATAATTTCGCTATAATCCAAAGGAGCATTTTTTTGTAACAAGGAGAAATATTGTCAACGGAAGCAGTTGCTGTACAGAAGTTCACGCAGAGTAAAAAATACACATGTAGCCGTTGTTTTAATGTTGTTATTAGTTTTTGGAATGGTCCATGTAATAGCAGTAATAGTAGTAGTAGTAGTAGCAGCAGCAGTACAAAGGAAGTAGAAGTTGCTGTAAGTGTTGCAGTTGTAGTAGCACCGGTAAAATTAGCGATAGAATTCTAAAATAGCAGAGGAATAGAAGGCACCAAGGTGCAATGGTAGTTTTACGACCCCGATGGTCGAGTGTTTGATCTCCGCTGGAGTATGAAATATATAACACGATTTTTTTTCCAGACGCAAAGGACTGGTCCAACCCACGAACCGCCGAGAACGGTTAGTATTGTACAAGTTGTAAAAACAAGCTTCTCAATCAACATAAATTTAATATATTCAAATAAGATTAAAAATATTTTTAAAAAACAGTAGTAGATCTATTTGCATAATGCTTAAAGCAGGATTCTTTTCTGTTTTGCAGTAAAATTGCAAGTCTTTTTCATTTATGTCTAGATCAAGTGCTTACAAACAGTATCACAAACATAACCACGTGTCCACCTCTTTTGTTTAAACCGGGTCAACCATTGACTACCTAGTAACCCAGTTTAGCTAGTGGATAGCCTTTAAGTCAATCTGAATAAGGAAAGTTCATCAATGCACGTGTGTGTAAATAACGTCTAACATACATCTACGCATCTCAGATAAAAGACACACGATCCCTGCATAAACAGTCCATTTAACCTGCATGGAATGCGTTTGTTTTAACAGTTTAACCCTGCTAGAATATCCTTCAATAAAGTGTGTGCAAAGAGCAGCCGTAGTGATAGTCTGTGCTTTAATTGTTTAACCTATAGTGGCACTCAATCCACATCTCCAGTAAATGTGTATAAGGCATAAAATGACAAATGCATGAATTATTTACCAGCGCCTGATCTGAACAAATAGTTTTTTTTACTCACCTGTATGCTGCGCACTGATCAATGTATCCGTTGAAACTTTACTCTTTCTGTATGAAGTGTACCCTACAAACTACGTTAACTAAAAAGGAAGTCTGCACAAATGTAACAATACCGAATACTCCCTCTAAAATCCTCGTATTTTAATAAATATATGATATTTTGGTCCATAAAGAGTCCCTTATCAACAATATTGTAAACATTAGTAAACATTTGCGGAGTTTCTTCTCTGTGCAGTGAAATGGTCATTACACGGGCATGTGTATACTGCACATTTTAGGCGAACTGCGCACCTTGCATGTTTATCTACTTCCCTCTTTATCTTATACAAGAATGACGCCTCTCTCGAAAGCGGTCTATCTCAAGACCTTTTAAATGCTGCTCAGACTCTCTCTCGTTCTCTATCCCCTTTCTCTCTCGTTCTCCCCCCTCCCCCTCAATCTCTCTCCATTCTCTCTCCCCTCTCTCGTCAGCAATTCAATTCAATAGTTTATTAAGCATAGTTTATAAATTGCCAAAAAAAAATTTTTTATAAACATAAAATCTATAAATTGCTATACTTAAATCACAATATAGCTTTAGAGTAACTATTACAAATAGTTACCAGGCAAGAGAAAACACTTTAAGCAAATTTGTATTTTCTGACAACTATATACATACGTCAATATGTGATAATTAAAGTCTTCTAATTTATACTAGCCAACATTCAAGTGTACAGCCAATTGTCATGAATAAACTGACCTTTATGATAAATGGTTACTTCCTGGAGTCCTTTGTTTGCTTCGGTTTAGAGTACCCTCAACAGTAATTAAGTTCGGACACAGATAATGCAATATCACGCCGTAGATAATATCGGGATATATGACTGTCATATTATACTGACACTGGGTACAGCTGTGATCTAACAACACGGGTCTGGAATCGAACTCAGTACCTTCCTGTCACGGGGCAGGTGCGAGACACTCGGTCATCGACACTAGCTATCTATTATTGTTCTTATATTTGCATTTTGTGCTTTCTTATTGTCAACTGAAATATGTGTATACAGCTGTACATATTTTATCTTGTAATTTGTTATTGATTCCTCGTGCATTAAATTATCAGCCTATTTGCATTATTAATTTGTCAAAGAAGCTTTTAAGTTGAGATGAAATAAAGTTCCGGGGAATCCATGAAAATGTTTCTTCTGCTAATAAGCATGATACATTATATAGATGCCCCAAAACACGTGATTAATAGACTTAAGTGCATGCTTTCAATAATTAAAGACACGTGATTAATACTTTAGTGCATGTTATATATACTCCTTTACACGTTGTTAATCCTTTACTTCATAAAGACTCATTTTTACACATTGGCAAACGAAGCAAACCCAGATCAGACGGCTCCTATAGAAGCTGTCTGATCTGGATCTCCTCTCTTTACTCCTACGTTACTTAAGCTCAGATTCTACACAGTTTGCATGGCAAAGAAAAAATAGTTTCTTATATACTAATTAAAGTTCCTTCAATCAATATTAATTGAGTTGTAATTTTGTATGGGAAGATTCATGTGGTTCAGCTATCACTAACTTAAGATATATCATGACATCAAATACTGCACTGCTTGAAGCAGACGGTGGGTCTATACATATCGAATCTTAAACTTTTGATATTTCATTTGATAACTCTATATTTATACAAATGACTACCCCCCCCCCCTCACCCCTGCAACACACACACACACGCTGAGATTGATCTCAAGAGCGGAATATGATATATGGTCTGCATGTGTGACAATGTACATAGATTCAACACCATATTCAGATGAAATCTGAATTTTATCATAAATGACCAGATAAAGGCTGAACTTATATTGATTACTGTTTCAGTAAATGCGAGGTGAGGTATGTCAATGATTTTGTCCGTCAAGTTACAGAGCTCAGTAGAGGCACTACATTACTGCCATTATTAACCCTTTCCCTCATATAGACTCATTTTGACGCACTCAATAGGTACCACATAAAGCTTCATCTGTAGAAAACCACAGTTAAACCTTACCAAATTTAATTATAAAGTCCTCATTTCCAGACCACTGAGGAGCAGCGAACAGCATAAAACCTGATCAGCCTGCGAGTTACTCGCAGGCTAACTCGCAGGCTGATCTGGTTTTATGCTGTTCGCATAGGTCTTTTCATGGTTTCCTCTATGAGGGAAAGGGTTAAATAATACAAATGCATAGGGTTAATACAGTCAACCTGTCTTAAGAGGTCAGTCAAGGGAACACAGGTGTTGACCGCATAGCAGAGGTGGTCGCTAAATGAAGGTTAAATATAAATCTGACCGCTAATTGCAGTTTGGACGCTTAATACAGGTGACCGCTAATACAGGTACAACTGTATATAAATATATAAGTATTTTCTTCAAGCGATTATCTTAGAAGTAGCGGGGATAAAAACCAATGAGCGATTCCATGCTATATATATGTCATAGCTTTTTATCTTTCTGTGTTTCAGTTTTGTCATTTAATCCTAGTGAGTTATCCTAACTTTATTTCCTTGCCCTGTTTATTAGGGGATAGACACGTGTTCATCTGAAAGCAATTGACACACTTCCTTCGTATATTTAAACAAAATTCTGATCCACTAACACATTTGATATAGTTGCCCAGCAACATGTTCATCACTATACAGTTAATGGGAATCAGATTGTTCTCGTCAAATACAGAATATGAGAACATGTATAATTTATGAAAAAAGAAACACAGAAAGGCATCAAATTTATCTGAAATAAGAATGTTCTGTTTGAAATCAACGAACGCATACAATGGGGAACATAAAAAGAAAAAAACAACTCACCACTGCTGTAATTTTATATTCCAATTTAAAATCCCTTTACACACCTGCGACTTTTATTGCAAAGAAAAATCATAAAATTGTTAGTAAACCAAATCCCGTCGAGCCGTAGAGTGGATGAAACTACTGTGTTCGGATGAGTTAAGATAATGTCAAATATCTATAGTTTTCTGTGTTCTCGTTTATCGCGCTCAACAACCAATAGAAGAGCTGGGAGCTGGCATAGTTTACTCACCTGTGCTTTTCGACTGATAGACAGTTTTAGTTATGGATGAATGCACGTCATATTCAAACACGTCCTTTAATCCGTCATGTATAACTTGAATTGTACTTTCATTTTTTTCTTCTTTCTTCCTGTCCATTGATAGATTTTGCTTTCTATCTGTGAGTTGATAGAATTTTTTTCTATCTGTCTGTGTTTTTGCTTTCTATCTATCTGTCTGTCTGTTGATATAGGCTCTTTCTTTTTCCTTTCTGTCTGTCTGTTGATAGTTTTTGCTACCTACCTATCCGCCGTCTCTCTATTTATCCATATATCATCAACACAGCGAACACCCATTGTTATTTTATTCTTTCATCTATTAGATTTTACAGTATTATTTCATCTAATATTAATCTCTTTATATCTTTTAACACACTGCTTCTAAGTAGAAAGGAGGCAAGACAAAGCAGTTTAATATGTATAATTGCTTTATTAAAGTCTCACGTTGCATGACATATTATATAACTGATATATATCTATAAAATTAACATATAAACCTTTCTATACAGAAATATGAGAGACTATGGATTCTAAGATCATACATACAAATATATGCTTCACCACATATTATTTACACAATGGTAAAACAATGTAAATTCAAAAGACCGAGAAGCCCGGGGGTCTTGTAAACATGGTCTGGCGAATTTCCAGGATGGGGTGGCTTGTATTCTGGGGTGGACATCGCCTGAGTAATTGCATTTAGTCTCCACCGGAAAAAGGTATAAACACTTGAAAATTTACAGTTGTGTTCGATTAGGAAGCAATCCTTGGATTAGAGATTCCTCTCTCTATCTCTGTTAGAAAGTTCGTTTTCGTCTTCCCTTTCAATCTCTTTCCCCCATTCCATCTTGCAAGTTTCAGTTTATGTTGGATATAGTCATTAATACAAAGATTCTTTCTATCATTATAAATGTTATTTACCTACCTAGCCAGTTCAAATGTACCTCTTGTTACTTTTTATAAGCATACTCAACAACGTTTACAAAGATTTATTTTTTTATATATTTTAAAAAAAATCAATTGTATTTGCTTTCCAAAGAATTTTAGTGTTTAAAAGATAAACAAGCAATGGACAAATCACTACACGACCATAAATTAATTTTTGTTAAAATAAGCAAATGTATTTTCCAGCAGCAAACCTAGAAAAGGTATAATAGTTATATTCTCTTTTGTTATATCAAGTTCAGAAAAAAAAACTGTATCATAAACGAAAAATAAAGTGCATAATTATACATAATGCTGAGGAAAACACTTCCAAATGCTTACATTTTAATTAGACATCTTAATTAGATGACCTGTCTTTATTCCTTTACTAATTACTACTAGGCACGCGCCATGCAAAACATACTAGACCCATCCACAACAATTACGGTCAGCTAGACGTTTTGAGTACTTCCTACTTTCTTAGTACATTACTCGAGGTGCTCGGCTATTATCGTGGGATTCTATTATTTCAAGGATACCTGTTTGAAATGTGGTAGACTGCTCGCGTGATGCGCAAATTAGGAGATACTAATCGATATAATTAGTACTAAGTAATTAGCAAGTAGTCCGAACATGAAATCAATTTGTAAACAAACGGTAAGGTATATAATGGCCAGGTCTTGAATTTTCTTCATCATTCGATTGAATCTTTCAACAAGAAAACAACGAGCACCAAATAAAACGGATATATTTTTGTCATAGAAATATATACTGTCAGAAAACATGTCACTCAGGTAATTATTTTACATACAATATAATTGTGGTTTGATGGACTTTACCAAATAGAAAATGTTTCATTATTCATTTTGATGCCAATTTATTTCCTTGATTTATAATATATCCATTTATATATTTAATGTAATATTTTTTAAGTTTTTTTTAATTTATATTTTGTTTAATAACTTTGTTTTACTTAATTTCAAACAGTAATGTTATGAAAATATATGCAAAACGTATTGTTAGAAACAAATATCATGCGATTTAATGCGGTCAAATTTTAAACTTCTGTCTAACTAAGATACGACAGACAGACAGACAGAAAATTTTATTTAGATTTGTAGAAACAAATAAAATTTTACAATCCCTAAATCATTTTAACTATTTAAATAATACAACATCATGTCAGGCATAAAACCCTTTATATAATATATATAATTATTAAATAAGTTTGGTTAAACAACAATTTCTGTCCGCTCAATTCCAGAGGATGTGGCTTTCATTAAAACATTTTCAATCATTACAAGTGACAAAAAAAGGGGAAAAAGAAGAAGTAAGAATAGACATAAAGGAAAGAAGAAAAAAAAAATTAAATACGTTCATCTCCTAAACTGTTTATCTTTCTATTCTTGCAAACGCAATGATTTTAAAAATAATAAACCTGTATTATTAAAAACAGTGCACTGGATATTTATCGTAACTAAGATACGTGTGTTTAGCTAAATGCAGCAACTACTGATATTTCAGTAACACTGAATGTTGCAGTAAATAAATTTGGAATTATGTGTTAAATTAACCTAGTTTATTTTAATCTGACCTAAAACCTTTGTCATACTTAAACATCTTTATGTGAGTTATACAATCAACCTGTCTTTAGCGATCAGTCAAGGGGACAAGAATAAGTGAACACTTAACACTAGTAGCCGCTAAATAAAGGATAAACATTTAATTAAATGCTAAGGTTTGGTAATATCAAAACTGGCCGCTAAATGCAGGTTGATCGCTTTATACAGATGGCTACAAATGCTGTTTTAACTGTGTACGTATATACATTAAAAAATGTTTTTTTTTTTCTGTAAAACAGTCACGCATAAAGTAAAGGTGTAATACTTCATTAACAGTACATGTGTAAATGTTACCGTTCTCTGGCCTGCTGTTTGATCTATTCGTTATGTGTATGCAAAGGCAATGATCAAGAATAACAATAAACTGTAAATAAAACAACGCACGTGCAAAACTTGAATGAAATATATTCTCGTTTTCAGACTTCGTTTGTTTGATGACTCTCTCGTCGACTCACCAGTCTGTCGGCCTACATCCGGATCCCACTGGGATGAAATGGAACTACAGGCGGTGATAACTCCTACTGGAAAGGGCGATAACTTTGTAGGAACTGACCATACTGCCACACCAGATTTTTCGGTATGTAAAATTTTGCTTTTATCTTTTTTCTTTTTGATGTGGGGGGGGGGGGATTAGGTCAACTGTTATAGGTAACTTATAACTAATATCAGATATATTTACATATAAATGTTTATTTTAGTTGTGCACCACCTTTAGGTTCTATTTCTGAATAGAAAAATTTAAAAAATTTTTTAACTTGGGCATTTTAAATATCAATATATAAACAATTAACGTCATTGTCTTGTGTTTAAATATGCTATAATGTGAACATGTTTTTAAAATGTGAGGGTTTTTAGTTTGTAACCAGGATTTGTTTTATTTAGCTTCAGATTCCTGCAAGAAGCCGCTTAGGAAACCAACTTTCCGATGACGTCAAGAAGAGCTTGTTTTCCGGCAAGCGCCCGGCAGACCTTGAATTGGAAACAGAGTCAAATGCAGCGAAAAAGGTCAAAGAGCCAGAGGTCATAACACAGCATCAGGTTTGTTTAAAATTATATTTTTATGCCAAACATATGCCAAAGTCTGAAAATATATGGAATATCACAACCCAGTCAACAGTCATGTGGTTGAGGAGAAATATTTGCATTAATCACCATTGATTTACTTGCTTGGAAATATTGGAATAGTGCCACCTTCTTTCAAAAATCCCATATCCTTTAACTAATGTTTTTCTCATTATGAGAAGTTATTACTTACTTTTTTTAATTACTTACAAAATAAACTAATTATTTATAAAGATATACGTTACATTATTAAAAAATGTGTTTAATGTGTTTTTCTAAAGAAGAAATAAACAATGCATTATTGTTTTCATTTATAGGAGAATGTGATCGAAGCCGTTGATCGTCTGACGTCACAGAATGACCTCGTTGCTGATGGATCACGTGATTACAGTCTACCCACAATCCCCGGCAAACACACTGACCTTAAATCTATTTCCCCTGATACAATGGCCGATGTTTTGAGAGGGAAATTTAGTGCAAACATTGGAAAAGTCACCATTGTCGACTGTAGATACCCGTATGAGTTTGATGGAGGCCACATACAGGGGGCGCTCAATTTGTACACAAAGGATGCCGTCCAATCACTGCTCAGAGAAAATGTGACGTCAGATAAACCTCACGTTCTCATATTTCACTGTGAATTCTCATCAGAGAGGGGTCCGAAAATGTAAGAAGATTTAATTATTAATTTGATAACTTCATAAATAAATCATGTCCGACCTCGTTTGTTTTCACAAAACTATATATGGTAGACTCCTTTTTTTTTAATTCACGGCCATTTCATGACATAAATTTCAAACTATTTAATAAATAGAAATAGTTATCATTTCATGCCGATTTTGACTCGTAGGAGAAATTAAAAAAAAAAAACAATAACAAAAAAACAACAACAAAAAAAAACAAAAAAAAACAACAACAAACAAACAGGAAGCATACAAGCAAACTATTTCTATGCCTGACAATTATTATGTTTTTAAATAAATGAAATAAACTTTTCGCTCCCTTCAAAGCATTTTCTGAAATGTGATTTATTTTTGTAGGAGTAGATTCTTACGAAGTCAAGACAGAGAAATGAACAAGGACAGATATCCGAAACTGAACTATCCGGAAGTATATCTACTTGACGAGGATATAAGGCCTTTTATTACACTCATGTGGTATGTAAATATAATATATCTAAAATGAATTTATTTATGTTTTTAAATATTTATATCATTATTTCAGTTTAAAGACTGTGAAATATTCCAGACTAGATCTACACAAAAAAATGATTAACCTCTTTTCTTCGCCACCAGTGAAATTAATGGAATAAAAACATTAATTCCATTGTATTACATTGTTATTTGTAGTCATTCCTTCTCCTATCTGATTCTTTCTAAGTATCATTGAAATTCCTCCTGAGGAGCCTACTAAATATCTATTTAAAACTCTTTCACGATTTAGAAAACGCGACCTCGCCTTAAAATATGCATACCGAAAATGTTTACATTTCACGGTGAGTGATAGGATTTATCATTAATGTCTCATCCATATAACCATTTAATTCCATGTATTATAATGTTATATCAGATTTGCTTACCTTATTTAGATGACAAGTTATCTTAATATCTTAATTAAAAACTAGTATAAACGAAATATAAGCTTGAAAATAATAGAATGTTCGTATTTTACATTAAAAAGGTATTAGCTTAAGAGCACTATCGTCGCATCAACATACACTTTGGGTTTGAATCTGATACTGTAATCTGATGCGCTGTCTAAAATGTGATACATAATTAATATTCATACGTTTACTTACGTGTAATACCAGATATTTCTTGCATTATTAATCAGTTCTTCTTTTTTTTTCTTTGCTGCAGGAGTGCTGTGAGCCTGCTGCTTACAAACCCATGTTGCACGAAGATCACGCCGCTGATTTACGTCACTTCCGGGTCAAGTCTAAATCATGGACGGCTGGTGAAACACAAAAGACGAGCAGACGACAGAAGAGCAGAATTTCCCGCCAAAGCCTAGAATTTTAAGGAATTCTCTTAATACGCTCAAACCACGTGAATGTGCTATGTTTCATTTAGTGTATTTGTTGATTATTGTCAATATGTCATGAAATGATTACTTGTTTATTTATTGCAGGTTTATGAAAACAGCTAAGTATGCAGTGTTGGTTTATCTATTACATGGTCTATTAATTGTTAAACTTGCATGATATTTAACATTGTTTTTAATTGTATATATAATAAAATAATAAAATAACAACCGGTATGGTCTTTGATGTTATTCCAGTAATTTTAGAAAAAAAGATGCTGACAAAAGATGCGGTTAATATACTTAAACCATGTACTGAAGGTTGTTAGTTGTTTTCATACACACAACCACAAACATATCTTTAAGTAGCCATATATCAAATGTGCGACCCATACCTCATAAGTGTATGTACCTCAATTTGTATGTAGGGGTGGTTTCCGGCGGTATCGCGGGTTCTCTGGTATCGCGATATTGTTAGTTTGTTAGGAAAGACTTTGCCGATCGCCACCTAGTGACACCATTTTGTAAACAGGAAGTAACGATTTTAATTGAAATAAACAAAAAGTAATATGTCTCCGTAAATGGTAAGAAAAACGTAAATTTCTTGCAGTATACCGACTTTCAACCATTACGCTTATGCGTATCACCCCATGTCCGCTAAAAACCGTTTTTTAGCATAAATAATGAATTGAAAGACTCGACAAATGCTAGATCTTCGTCTGCTACATTGTTTTATGAATGATGATTGTTTTGATCATGTAGCGACACCTGTAGGTGGAGCCAGTGGTCTTTTTTCAAGAAATAGCGCGATACCAGAGAATCATGGGATTTTTTATTTAGGACAAACATGGCGAACAATAACATGTTTTAAAACGTTATTAGAAAGACTGAAAGAAATAAATTGTTTTCACATTATAGTACAAAGGTGGAATAACAGTGATATACAGAAATAAATTTCAGATAAGACTTCACTGATATTTTATTCCCGTTCATGTCGTTAGTTCCGCGATATGAGGGAACACCATCCTACAGAGTTTATACTGATATACGAACTGCAATGCTGATACTTACTAATATTTTGTTTGTTTGTTTGTTTGATTTAACGTCCCAACGACAGAGAGGGAGAGAGGGATAGAGAGAGAGAGAGAGAGAGATGTGTGAGAGAGTGAGGGAGAGGGGGAGAGAGAGAGAAGTACGTGTGTGATTGCGCGCATGTGTGCCTTTGAAAGAAATAATTACTCCTAAATAAACTAAATATTTGTTCACATGCCTTTACATATAGATATGTAAACTGTGAAATAATAAAAGTATTGACTTGACTTGACTTGACAGTATTTCAGTCATTTGGAGACGATGTATACTTGACACAAATTATAGTGCTGCCACACTGCAGTACTACGCCGTAGACATGTAGCATGATACCAATCCCAGTAACATTATCCTGACACCGGGCCAACCAGTCCTGCAACTACCCTTATATTCTGAGCGCCAAGCCAGGGAGCTATAACAGTACCATTTTTACGACTTTGGTATGTCGCGGCCGGCGATCGAACCCACGGCCTCCCTCTCCCGAGGCGGACGCTCTAACCAACCGATATTTTAAGCCCTGACCCTAGATATAAGGTGACCCCTCCACCGGCAAACTCACCCCACCCCCATATAAACATAAACACATAAAGCTTCTGTTAAGGTAATCCATCATTCATAAAACTAATAATCATGGTCATTCAAATGTTAAGAAAATTTCAGTAAAAGCACCCATTGTCTCGGAGTTATAAGCTATTATTTCTCTAGTTCTATAAAGGCTAGCCTTTTTTTCGCAAAATTTAAGATCACTTGGTGGACCAGGACCACAATTTAATGATTAGCGGATTACCTTAACCAATGTTAATCAATTAAGCGCAAACCGGATTATACTGTATATTTGATTCCAAACACTAGGTATGTTGTACAGGTATAACATATACGCATTCAAAATGCAATCCCATTCTAAATATAGTTATAAGTGATAATGAATATCTTTTACGTAAAACATAAACATGTACATGTATATACATGATATAATCTTAGACTTGGTTCGCAAATAAATATATGTCCAACACAATTGTGTTGATAGTTTAAAGACCCGTGCATTAAGCCATCAAGTAGCATTAATTGTCAATACATAATACGTCATGACCCAGATGGGGATCAGCTTTTACAATTGAGCCATTCTTGCTTTCAATAGACGATATACAATTTGAGTATTTGATATAAGGTAAATAACTAAAGGGGTGTATTGAAGTTAGTTCTAAAGAGTTGCGCCCCTTTGGATAAGTAAATTTCGTTCGCACCACTAACCAAACGAAATAAAACAAATACTTTTTATTAATAGAGAGGGAGAGAGAGAGAGAAAGAGAGAGTGAGAGACGGGGGTGGGAGGAGGAGGAGAAGAAAGAACATGTATAAAAACAAGATGAAATAAGGATTTGATCATCAAAAGCTGTCGTTCATTGCTTTTTAAAATTTCCGCCACTTCAAGTATAGGATAACTAAAGAGACATAACTCTGTCACACCTAAATGGATATAACAATAATTATTTCCCATGAACATTGAATGGATTTTATTAGCATCGGTTAATCGGTCCCAGTGGCTAGAGCGTCCGCCTCGTAATCGAGAAGTCGTTTGTTAGATCCCTGGTTGCGACATGCCAATTGACTAAAAGCAGTTTACTATTTTACTTGTGCTTTTCCTTAGCCCGGAATGGGGCACCTGAAGATTGTACTATCTGTAAGCTTAAGTATTATAAAAAAAAGGTGGTATTTATACACGACTTCATGTCTCAATACATAAAATGGTCTAGATTATCTTGGCCTATTTGATGCTAATGTTAACACGACCTGTTTATATCAAGACATTCGTCACATGGTTTTATATGGTAATGTACATAGAAAACAGTTGATGTTTAGTTGGCAGTGGATGCCTTGAAATTTGGGCCCCTCTAATTTTTCATGTCTTTGACATTTATTTATTATACTTTTTTTCATATACATTTACATATAATTTAACATGTTTTTTTTCTTTACTATTAGATGAATAATTATTCTAATGAACATCCTGGACCTTTATATATAGAATATCTCCTGGTACATCTTATAATTGCAGCCATCTGCAAGTTAGTAAAATAGATCTATAAGCATACATGTATTATATAAATATCAAGAACATGTATGTAATGTAATGTATGCAATTGTTTCACATAGGGTTAATGACCTGTGATAATGTATTTATAATCAGAAGAGTGTCAAATTATAAATCCATTGCGAACGTACGACAACTCTTACTGTGGTAGTCTTCAGTCGTATATACTCGGAAACTCTCGGCCTTATCCGGTAGATCGCCGAGATGAATCTAACCGGCCGCGGTAGACAAGTGGTGAAAGAATCCGCGTCGTAACCGGGGGTTCTGGGTTAAATCCCCGACCGCGTCATACCAAAGACGTAATATAATATAAATATATTTCCCTTGCCTGGCGTTTAGTATAACGTTACAAGGGTGTTTCCATGATTGTTTTACTCGGTCCTGAATGCGGTATCTTGCCAGTTGTCCCTCTCGTGTAGACATTACATCGAATTGACTGAAATAATGTTGACGGGTCGTTATTACTAAGCAAAAGAGTTGTAAAAATGACCCGTGTGTTGCTTTGCAGGAAATTATTTCTGCCACATATGTCACGTGACTACCACGTGATGTCGGAAAAAATCCGTAGAAATCATGGTCTGACCGCAAAACTGTACCGTCTTCCTCTTTTATATATATATATGACTAAGAACAGTTTCACGATTAACCATCGAAATAGTATGAATCATCGAACTATGATGTTGTGTGTTGATATATGACAGTAAACCAATAAAATAACTTAAGAAAAAAGAAAGAAAAATAGAAACATTTGGTGTAATGATTTTTATTAGTCTAATACTCCGAAAGTAGGGGTAACAACTGCGAATAGGTTGATGGTCTATATGTAGCACAAGCACAATATTTGGCTCCCAGGCAAGGTTTTATTCCTCTCACAAACAAGCAATACCCACTTCACTGTCATCTGACATTAAGGAGTGTCGTCCACATTTGTGTTGATTGCTCGCGAGGTTCAGTGACCGGGTTTCATCAAGTGAACATATGTGCATGATTTAACCCTTTCCCTCATATAGACTCATTTTGACGCACTCAATAGGTACCACATAAAGCCTGATCTGCAGAAAACCACAAAAACCAAATTTAATTACAAAATCCTCATTTCCAGACCACTAGGAGCAGCGAACAGCATAAAACCTGATCAGCTGCGAGTTACTCGCAGGCTGATCTGGTTTTATGCTGTTCGCATAGGTCTTTTCATGGTGACCTCTATGAGGGAAGGGTTAAGTACATATACATGTATTACTTTTTTTTCTACAAATAATTGATCGCGCGAATTCTACCAGTAATACTTAGGGCTAAGTAATACTTAAATTCTTAAATTCTCCAGCAACTATGTATTACTAAATACTCAAGTGAATGGCTATGTTGACTTTAATACATGAGTAACTTAAATTATTTATTAAGAAATAAAACAGTTTTGCATTTGTGTTAGAGGAATGGGAATGATAAAATTCGCATCGAAGTATTTCAATATTACTTAGCGTTCGAGCCTGGTTTGAAAAAAAAAATGTTTCATTGTACAATGTACGTACACAATTTATAATTACTCATTTCGTGTTTTTTATTTCTCCCCGAAATCGGAAACCTTCAGGGTTGGCCATGAGGTATCCGAAAGGATACGATTAATAATTACGAAAGTGTGGGACTTTTATATATTTTTTTCTTTTCCCAGTAAATAATGTATCATGCATGATTAAAAAACTAACAATGGTGAGCCTATTAAAGGGGTTATTCCCCGATATGTGTAGTCTACAAACTCAAACATTTTTTTTAAGTAGTCAAGGGAGAATTCTCTGCTATTCTGTATTTGTATAAGAAGTCAACTTTGCATGCATTCTATAAAATACGGGTAAGAGGACACCGTAGTCCCTTTGTAACGTTCCCGACTACGAATCCGAAAGTTGTGGGTTCGAATCCCTTTGGGGGCAAGGACTTTTCGTGATCTTCCCAGCCGACGGGTATATGAAAAAGAACTGCGTATATTTCTATAATTTAGCATTTTATCAGCATTTTTTTATCAATATTAAAATCTGATTCGAATTTTACCGACAGTTATACATAAATCAAAGTACTGTAGAGTCGCATTCCAACAACCTTATTTTACGATCTATGCTAGCATAAGTGATTTAATAAACATACCATAATACATAACATTATTTGATAAAAAAAAATAGTTTTGTAATAGAGAAATGAGAATGATTAATTCCTTATGAACGATATAAGTTTGTTTTTATTATTATTATTTCATTATCATTTCATTTTGATTCATTTTAAACATCAAAATGACCTGTATTGTGGCAACACTTAGGTTGAGCCTGTCCTGACAGACTGCGTCACGAGTTAATGTCATGTCATGATAACGAATCACTATGTTGCATTCACAGTTTAATATCAACTATTCACTATAACGCCTCTGGAATAAAGAATTAAAGTGACAAGAATTTCGGCCATCAATGCCTCATTTATATCAATGTTACAACTAATATCTCATAACGTTGACCAGAACCACGTGATATCGTCATTCCTTCGCGACGTCCATTTCAACGCACGTAAACGGTGCAATATGGTTTGGGCAATAAATTCTGCTCCCTTATCTGAGCTAATGAAGGTATTATACTACTGGTCCCGGCCCTTCGACCCACGTGACCTGTAGATTGATAATAACAGTTGCCATACAATTAGTCGCAGTAATTGATTTATCAACATCATTAGTGTCTCGTTGCATTGTTCGCGTACATGTTACACCAGTGTGCTACACTATCTCTTTCCTTTGTGTTGTTTCTTACTGTCTCAAGTTGACGCTATCGTCTCCGTCTCGACGTGGAATTGTAAGACCTTTCACCAGTCTTGATATACATCTCTCTTTGTCTCTCTTTGTCAATCTTCCTTCTTTATATTCTCTTTCTGAATGCCTCCCAGTTTTTTTTCTTCGTCATTTCGTATTTTCTGTTTTTTCATGGATTCCCTTTAAAGTAAACACTTCCCTTTCCTTTGGAACCCCTCCCCTATTCTCCCTCTCTCGCTCTCTTTTTCTCTCTCCTACGTATGATCGCGCAAATTTATTACGATACTGATGTTTTTTTTTAACTTCTTTTTTTCTTTTTGTTCATTTTTCGTCATATTTCGTGTCTTATTTCCGTTATAATAATGAATTTTTATAATCTTAATTTGAAAAAAAAGGCTCATTTATTTGTGGTTCAAATTTATGTAATTTTACCTACAGTATATATATACATTTATCATATGTATAACTTTATAATGTTTGCATTTTATATAACAATATTTTTAATAAATTCGATTCATCACAATTTCAATTACGAACCGAAAAAAAAAATATTTTTCTTTACTCTGACATCACCATATTTCACCGTTGCAAGTTCACTTGGCGTGAATCTGTAGAACAAACACGTGCAGTATTCTACTTACGGGACTCGAAGCGATGTAACTACGGCATTTTCCGCGGGCTGCATGGTGCATTCCTCCTAGGAAAAGTCGGTGTCAAGTAGGCGCTTGAAAATAACGTGATAAACCCGCAAGATATCGTGAGCATAAAGCGTCTAATAAACCCGGTAATGAAATCGATTTAATCGCCCGGTATGATTTATATGTCTCGGATATACCCGACTATGGCACGTTCATTTCGGACGTACAAATTTTCTTGTCGCGGCCAATTAGGAAGCTCTTACTGATAAGCCCGAACTTTGACTTCTGTCTTACGGTTTCGACTTTTCATGGCGTTTGGTTTATTGGTTTAATTTAGATATTATTGATTTTGAAAACGCGATCTCATATTTTATGAAACATAATTATATAGGATGTGTGACCGACTTTTGTGGAAGATGCAAAAAAAAAAAATCTATTATTTTTGAAATTACGTTTGTTTGTTTGTTTTTAATTTTCACTGAAATTAAACTGTGTTTAGAATTATAAACCCTATATTTAGATTTTCTATTTTCATTTGTCATTTGCTGTCACTTGACTGATCACATACACCATTCGCGCATGCGCTAACTTCATAAGCTGAACTATGAAATCGCTACCCTGAACTGGTGAAGACACCATGTTTAGGAACCGAAAGCTCCTGCTTCGGGGATACCGCATTTTTTATTGAACTGTTAACGTTGAAGTTGCGTTTATGTAAATAACGTTGTCCCGTGTAATGTGACATGCACATGCCGAGTTTATTTTTCAGGAAACAAAACCTTCATCACCATTAACAAGGGAGAGTAGAAAATTATACTTTTCTTTAATTTCCAGCAATCATCTGTGATCAATCTGCTTTAAATGTGGTGTCCAAGTGTAAGAATAAAATATAATCCAATTACAAAGTATATAATTGATCAAAGTAAATCAATATAATAATTCAGAACATATTTCCCCAAATAAATAACTTCGATTTCAAGATGATACGTTTAATCTAGTTCAATTGATACATTTCATGAACGTTTACAAATATCAAATTTAATTCTTTGAAAAAAGTTTGAGAAAGGTAATCACGACACCCTGGTATAATGGAAATCTATTTTACGTTATCGCTTCTGGGTTATATAACCAAAATAAAAAATGATTGCAAGTGGGACCATTTTCAGCAAGTTGTGCTAATGTTTATCTATAGTAAGTGACTTACTGCTATTTTTTTCAAAGAGAAGCTGTTTGATCGCAGAATCTCGTGCAAAAAGCACGTGCTATGCTTCTCTTCGTGCATGCTCAGATTGGCGTTTACTTAGACCCCTTTTTAATAGGCTGATTAAAATCTATTAACTTTGTGCTAGAAACTAAATTATGGCCAATTATCCACCCTGAGAAAGCGAAGTAATCGCAGAATATATC
>CM037780.1:15953515-15971015 GCA_021229015.1 Solen grandis | reverse complement strand
TGTAGAGTTTTAGGATGAACATAAAAGTGTGCAAGTGATTTGTATCAAAGATATTTTTATGAACACATACAGTGGTATATATATAAACACAACAGTTAAGTTAAAAAAAAAGTAGCATGCAAGTACTTTACTTACTGATACTGGTCTATTTATAGTGACATCCAGTGCGGACTGCTCCACTGTTCCGGGGGCAACAAGCAACCATTCTATGGCCCAGACAAGGACTCCTCCACTACAACATTCTCCTCCAATGGTGAAGAGTATGAGTGCAAGTAGGTCACATTGTTTATCTCATAAACTTTGAATGGAAAAATCAGTAGATCATGAAATCTCATTTTCCCAGATACAAAGTATATAGAGGCTGTATTGGGAGTCATGTCCGTCAGTTGTTTTGTCAGTTGGTCCGTCTGTCTGAAGACTGTCTGCCCTATTTCTTGGCTACATTTGGTGGGATTTTGTCAAACTTTACAAGACTGATAAGAACCTAGACTAGTGCATATCATTAGCATGTCATGATTCGCTTGATTTTAAATGAGTCCTGGCCTTTATTATATTTATTAAATGAATTTTGTCTGCGCTGTTTCTCGGTTACCTTTGGTAGGATTTTTGTTATTAAATCCACATCCTTAATAAGTACCAAACCTTGTGCATTTCGTTGGCATGACTCCATCTTCTGGATTTAAATGAGTTATGGCCCTTTGTTATATTCATTGAAGATATTTTGTCCTCATTATTTCTTAGCTACCTTTCATTTATCTTCACAACAATTATAAATACCAAAGCTACTTGCTCATATTGTAGACATATTCAAGTTTGCTTTAATTTTCATTGAGTTATGCCCTCTTGCCACATTTTATCTGCTCTATTTCTCAGCTACTATTGGTCAGATTTTGATAAAAATTCACATCATCTATTAGTATCATCACTAGTTGCACATATCTTGTCATAACATGATCATCTGAATTTTTTTAGCTCACCTGAGCATATCCATTTCCATATCCATGTTCGGGTTTTCATAAAACTTTACAGAAGTGTTTAACATGAAAATGTGTCATGTGCATCAACCATGTGCACAGTTGAAAAGTCAAGGTCACATGAGTTGTTAGAAGTTGTCTTTGATATTCATAGGCTACATTTTTATGTCTGTCTTTAACTTCCATAATAATTATCTATGTTTGGATTTTTATGAAACTTTACATAAGTTTTTTGTAATATCATAAAGATGTGTCACTCACATAAACTATATGCACACTTGAAAGGTCAGTGCAGTTCAGGGATCATAACCATTTTCCATTAGTTTCTTGTTTCTATCTAGCACAAATTTTCACCGGCGGGGACTCCTGACAATATTGCTTGCTATACTGACAAAGCCTTGATTAAAATTGTTAACTACAATATAATATCATTAATCAAGGTGTCAGGACTAAGCTTGTTTGAAACTATCAGTTGTTTATTTCAAATTAACAGAGTAATGCCCTCTATTGCCACCACAGGACTGTCCATGGCCCCTCAACTCTGGAGCTGCCCAACCTTGGGCTGGTGATGGATGGCACCAAGTGTGGTGACCAGCATGTATGTGTCAACAAGAGGTGTCAACCCTTAACTTACCTTCCACCACTTTCCTGCCCACGCTCACAAGACGATGTCGTCTGCTCTGGACATGGGGTAAGTCTAGAACCTGCCAACCACAGTAAATCTGCTTATAACAGTCTTGATGGGACCACAGATTTCCTGTTTGAGATAACCGGAGTTTCTTGTATCCATATAAGGAACTAAATCCTTATATACAAAGTTTATATAGTCATATATTTTATAACAAACTATTTTGAAATGTTTCAAATGACATATACATTATCATGCACATAGATACATGTGCTTAAATGTCACTATTAACAAATCATTCTCAAACAATTAAAAGTACTGACAGTCATACAAAGTGCTGAGGTACACAGCTTCCCTTTTACTGTAACACGTCATTATGAATAATCAGATGACTGTTTCTGAAATTTGTGTAAAAGGTGGTGAAAAAAATCATTAACCGGGACTTGAACCCAGGGCCTCAGGAATACCATTTCAGCACTCTACAAACTGAGCTAACAAGCTACATGTCTTCTTGCGTATTGATATATCACCAAATACCTGTACCCGGCTATATATACCCCTCAAAATTTAGAATTTGTCCCAAATTCTTAGAGATAAAGAACATCATGAAAACGTTCTTAAGATACTGAAATGTAACAGGTGGTGAAAAAAATCAATGGCTCGACTGGGACTTGAACTCAGGGCCTCAGGAATACCTTTCCTGCACTCTTCTGACTGAGCTACCAAGCCACATGTCTTCTTGCCTATTGATTTATTACCAAATACCTGTACCCAGCTACATTTGTGTTTGTCTTTAGACAATATGTGTAATGTGTGGGTCCGTGTGATGGAGTTGACAAAATATGAAATGTGATGTATTTGGCGTTTTTCTATACACAGCATAGCCTCCGATTATGGTTATCTCTTTGGTCTTTTTTCCCTTATAAACACATACAAACATGACTGAATAATGCCTACGTATGCCAACAATCAAACATATGTACCTATGACTGGTGTGAACAGCAAGTCACTTGGCCATATCACGGTTGGTGTTTTTCACAGGCTGATCTGGTTTTATGCTGTTCGCATAGGTCTTTTCATGGTGTCCTCTATGAGGGAAAGGGTTAAAGTGACTATTAGTTAAGAAAGACTGTATATGTATATCTCCTGTCCTCTAGATATGTACCAAGGCAAGCACATGTTACTGTCACGAGGGCTGGACATCAGACAATTGTGGTCAGAAAACTAACATGACGCGGGTCATCTTGTCCATTGATGACTTCACCACCACGGAGACGCCCACCACCACCTCGGAGAACATTCGGGTCATACCCTTGCACGTGTCAGCCACCACTGGTCACCCCACATCTACTGAAATATCATCTGCTGCAGTTGTGCAAGGTATTCTGGGATACCCCTGGTGATTTAAAGCCTATACTGCTTAATTATAGTATGGCAAGAGGTTCATAAAACAACTGCTGAGTATTTCACTTTAAGTAAGGTTTTATTTTGCCAAATTTTGCAAAACAACTTAACATTCTGTACCAAAAGTTAAGATTTTTAGGGTGTTTTATTAAAAAAAAGAAACATATATTGTCTCCATGTCATTGCAAGTATAAACTTTCGTCAGGTAAGGCCAGAAGTGTGTTAACCTCAAAAGCACTATACACTAATTTGCTCCATAGAATGACATTTAATAGCCAACTTGGACTGAGGCGTTATTCACTCTTGGTAGGGTTTTACTGTGTTTTTCCTCTCTTGTAGTACTTGGATGTACCAAGCATTATGAATCCTGATCCATTGTGAAATAATGTAAATAGTTTCCCATGGTTTTCCTGGACATGTAATGAGTTGGGTGTTGATATATGACCAGTTTGAAAGTGATGATGCAATCAACTAATCCTATATGTATAACTGTGTATTTTAGCCAAGAATTCGGAGCTGCTGAACACAAAGTGGATGATGATCATCTTGGCCTCGGTGATTGGGGGTCTGGCCCTTCTCCTTGGATTCTCCTTCATCTGCTACAGGTACGCTCTTCAATAAAAATGTTGGATATTCTTCTCCATTTCAGCATCAGAGCACAACGTGTTCAAGTTAAGCTATTGTGATTACCCTGCGTTCGTAGTCTGTCGTGCATTGTCAACAATTTGCTTTAAATGACTTCTCTGAAACCACTGGAAAGAAATTTATGAGACTTGGCATGAATGATCCTTGGGTGGCCCTTCACAAAAAATGCTAAAATAAACTTTATCCATGGCAACTAACAAAATTTTACTTTTAAAAACTTCAAAAATCTTCCCCTCTGAAACCAATGGTCAAAATTTGATTTCCTTTGGCACTAATGGTCATCTCATAACTCTTTTCCATTTTTGCTAAAATAAAGTTGATCTCTTGAAAAATGAGGCCCCTGGGGAGGGGGGCTAATTTCCTTATATACTCTATATAGAGAATTTCAAAATAATTCTTCTATGAAGCCAATGGCAAGAATATAATTTATTAAGCATAAATGGTCACCTCATAAATGTTTATCCTAATTGCTAAAATAAAGTTGATCCCTTGAAAAATGAGGCCCTTAGAGGGTCAGTTAGTTTCCTTATACACTCTATTTAAAAAAAAATCTAAATTTTTAATCTATAAAAACAAATGGTTAGAATTGAATTTCTTTTTATATGTATGGTCACCTCATGGCTGTCTAACATAATGCTAAAATAAACTTGAGCTCTTGAAAAATGAGGCCCCTTGGGGGATTTCTGCCTTTAACACTCGACTGAGGAGTTGGCAGTATTTAGAGATAGATAGATAGATATATAGCTCTAAATAGAACATTTCAAAATGACAATGGCCAGTATTTAATTTCATTTTAAACAAATATAACATAAATTCAAATGATGTTGAAATTGTAAATACTTATTTCCTTATAAGCTCTGTATAGAAAATTTCAAAAGCTAAGGGTAGACTTTCATTTTCTTTTGGACAAATGGTCACCTCATGGCTGTCTACCATTTATCTTAAAATAAAGTTGATCCCAAGAAAAACACGGCCGCCAGATGATTGACTAACTTAAGAATTCTTTGTATCGGAAACTTGAATCTGGATGCTGCTGAGAGTAGTAATATAAAGGCATTTGAATGGCTTTAAATAAGCTTATGTACTCTGGTGAGCGATCTTGGGCCATCATGGTCCTCTTGTTTGGTTATAGTCAACAATTTGCTTTAATTTTGACCTCTGAAGGAGGTTGGCTATTTTTCTTTCTATAGAAAATGTCAAATTTCTTCTTATGTGAAACCAATGGCAAGAATTTAATGTATTTTTGTCAAATGATAACCTCATGGCCCTCTACCATAATTGCTATAATTGATCCCTTTAAAAAAGATTTGTTGTATTGGGGTTTACCGTCGCCGCGATAGTATTTCAATCATATAGCGACGTCCAGCTAATTACAGGTGGAGGAAGACCCCGAGTACACAGAGGTACCCGGGTAGAACCACCGACCTACCGTAAGCCAGCTTGAAGGCTTCCTCATATGAAAAATCCAAAGTCCCTACTGGGATTCGAACCCACAGCGGTGAAGGGCTAAGAGATTTGTAGTCCACGACTGTAACTGCTCGGCCACGGCGGCCCCCTAATCCAAAAAAAAGGCCTCCAGTCGATCGGCTAGTTTTCTAAAATGATCAGTATGAAAAATTTCAGAAATCTTTCTCCTATAAAACCAAGGGTCAGAATTTAATTCCGTTTGGCAAAATTGTCACCTCATGGCCCTCTACCATAATAGCTAAAATAAAGTTGAGACACTTGAAAAATGAGTACCACTCCTTCAACTTACTCTCCATATCAAGTTAATACCTCTCCAGAGCTGTTTTCTGGCTGACTATCATTTGATTAATCTTACCTTACTTCAGACGCCGTACTCCCAAGTTTGGGCAGGACAAGAAGAAGAAGAAGAAAAAGTATGCAGGCCACTGTGAAGAGGGAGAGGTGGAGAACACCAACAAACTGATCAAGTTTGGTTCCCTGCCCTCATACAAGTGAGTACCAGCAATGTGACCCTTCATTCCCTCTGCACATCTATAAAGTGAAGATCAAAGTATACTTCATACCATGATATTGTCAACTATTCTTGCATATTGGACAGGGTGTTCATGTGGTTTTAGGGGTGCTAGAATTTGCTTTTCCAGATAGATCACATACCAAGTAAAAGTTGTTAATATATGTATATAGTGCTAATAGCGTGCTTTTACATTTCTTTTGAAGTTACATGATATGTTAAAATAAAAGAATTATGACCAGATGATTAAATCTTGAATCTGGTTGATGTTTGGGGTCACAAGGTCAACTTTGATCTATATGGCTTTATTTAGACAGATATTCTATGTCCACAATGTCTTCTTTGTTCATTTATTTACAAATACTTACAGCACTGTGTTAAATCTCTGTTAATTTGTATAATAAGTGTAGGCAGAAATCATTTAATTAAAATTATTAGATATAATTTTATTCAAATAATAATTTGCTCAATATAAAATTAATGTTACAGGAATGAAAAGAAAAAGAAAAAAGGCAAGAAGGGGAGGAAGGGGAGTAAATATGAGGATGACAGTGACATTGGAGAGCTACCACCCCCTCCTATGATCATCAGTGATCCCAACAGTGCAAAACCTGAGAAAGGAATCTTGAAAGGCTCATACTCAGGGAAGTACATGAACGAACGAAGAAGTAGTGAGTCCAACACGGCCACGTCAGATGGTAACTGTGATCAAGACAGTGTGGGACCATACGATGAGATAGATGAAGACACAGAGGCTGGCGAGATTCAGGACATATTTAGTGGCACATATGATGAGCCAGAAAAAACCCTGGATGTTCTTGACAACATGATAGAGTCCTCAAGCTTTGACTTCATGTTGCCTCCACCATTCAGTAACATGGGGCTGTTGAACCGATCACCATCACCACCACCAAAGTTTACAGGCTATGACATACCAATGACAAATCTATCTCAGGCACAAAGACCAAAACTCTGGAAATCCAACATGTCATCACCACCAAAATCACGTGTTCTAAGAATGAGAAATCTGGACGAGTTATTACAGAACATTGACCGCAATACAATCGATTTATCCCCTTCTCCGGATGATCCCCCGGTGCAGATTTCACCATCAACATCTGAGGATGTACGGTCCAGCTCAACAGAAGAGCGACAGTATCAGAACAGTAGTCAGGATCCACAAAGCCCAAACTCGATCACCAGCGGCAGCACCTGTACAGCATTGCGCCCGTTGCTGGGCAGCCAGTGGAGTAAGTACATCCTCCACCGGAACAATCCGGAGAATGGCGGGAGTTTTGACCTTGAGGACATGGAGTCCCCACTGCCCCATATCAATATTCCACCACCCATGAACCCTATCAATATCAGGAGCATCTTCAACTATGGACAGAAAGTGAACCGCGACAACAATGACACCCCACTTGGGAGCCAAAATGGAGAGTGTAGTTCGAATAATGGAACATCAAATTCAGGGAATTCCAGATGTTATGAAAAGAGTTCTGGTTATGGAAGTGAACATGATCCGGAGAGATTCAGTATTGAAGATATTTCACGGAACCAGTCAAGGTCAGGGTCTGCTTCACCACCTAACTTTAGTGCTGTAATTAGAACAGGGCCAAATCAAATCAAACTGGTCCCTGCTGGAAAACTTCAGAATGAACTTGGTGGTTACAGCTACAATCCAATGGATAATGACCTGCACAAGTTACTGGAGGGGGTTCCGAGGATTGATGCTGGCTGCTTTGAGAGAAGCCCTATCACAACCTGCAGTAATGTAACATCAGGAACAAGTACTCTTGAAACCATGAAAAATTCAATGCAAGACTCCTCATTTTCTGGTCTAAATTCAGATACAAATACTCTAGTTAATTCAGATTATGAGACCATGGAGAGATTGCAGAAAGAAGACAGTTTTAGAGGCAGTAATTCAGAGCACCCAGCTACAAATACTCTTGAAATGCTAAAGAAGTCAATGCCAGAATTTTCAAATGACACAATACCAGAACCCAAACCCCTAGCAGAAATTGATCACACAGGAAATGGTCCATGTATTGACAGAAGCTTAGAGGAAATTTCTCAGCTTGATAACAGTAAAAATGAGAAAAAGAAAAAGCACCGAAATTCACTTCCATCTACACCTTTACGACCTGTGAGTCTAACTTTTGTTCAAGATGGTGGAGAATCCATTGAAACTGATCCCTTGATGGGAAACAATGTCAGTGCAATAGACCCTGTGCCAGTTGATATCTGTGAATGTTAGCTTCTTCAAACTCATGTGCAAACCATAGTGTTGTGCAAATAACGTTGGTAAATATTTTGTGTGTGACATCTGTCATTGCTGGCCATGTGCCTCATTCACTTTAATGGTCATGTCAGCATTTCACTGAGCATCTCAAATTGATATGTTTCTTAAATCCTTAATCTCCAAATATAAAAAAATGTTATTTATTATAGATGTATGATATTTTGCAGTATTTAAACCTTATAGGTTGCAATGATATATATATATCAAAATATTTGTAACATCAAACACTAAATATTTTTTATCATTATTTGACAATACCTTTTTTAAGTTCTGTTAGCTTTTCAGGTTAAGGAAAGTTAAATTTGAGATGTTGTTTGAAATATGGTATGCCTAATTTGAACAAATTTATTTTATTGATAATCCTTTATTTATGTATATTTTGTACATTGATACCTTTGAAGTGACAAAAAATGTGTTTTTAGTTTATATAGGAAGATTAAAGGTAGAATTTCCATTTTAGCTCACCTGAGCACAAGGTATGCTATTATGACCACTCTCTGTCCATTGTCTGTTGTCATGCATCACCAGCAATTGCTAAAATGACACCTGAAATCACAGTGTAGAAAATGAAACTTGGTATTTATGATTCTTGGGTCATTCCTCACAAAAGTTGCTATAACAAACTTGATTCATTAGAGCTGTGGCTCCCAGGGTCTTTGTGTTATTATAATCAACATGTTGTCAGATTTAAACGAAATAATCACATAGATAATCATAAAGACTGCTGAATTAAGGACAATCCTTGTGAAATTAAGGCTTCCAGAGCTGGGGCTGGTCTTACCTGATTGGTATAAAAATCTTATTGTCAGATCCACATGGCCTGAAGCTTAATTTTTGCAATATTTCTCAGGTGAGCATCCTCAGGCCCTCTTGTTATTTAAAGGGTTCTTTTATAACATTATAAATATTATATATTAATCATATGTCTGATATCATTACATAATTAAGAATATAATGTAACTTTTGTTCAGAAATAGAGTTCCAGCATATATCACATTTGAGGTAACAGTTTTCTTCACCTGTTTACATGGATGTATATATCTGAACAAGGATATGTAGGAGAGTCAATAGACTTACATCTTGGTGTATTCTTGGTGGGATTCTACCCTTAAACTCTTCTGTAAATCGAGATTACATATTTATGTCTGCATATCTGCAGATTTGCTTCAGATCTGCAACAGTAAAGAGATAACTTGATAATTAAATACTTCTTTCCAGAAAAGGAGTGTGTAGAAAACTAAAAAGAGAGAGATTGTTTTGTTCTTACACATGTGGTCATAGAATAATTCATATCTTTCATGGCCATGAATGAAAGAAAATAGATCTCACCTCACAATACAATCAACACATGTCCTCTTTATCTTTGTCTTTTAGCTTTTGACCAAGTTGAAACTGTAAGGTTACCATGGTGATAGAGAACCCTTTAAATAATCCCGTCACAATCTGTCATAATCCCATCACAATCCCGTCACAATGTGTCATAATCCCGTCACAATCCCGTCACAATGTGTCATACCTTCATTAAGTGGTGGTTCTAGTCAGATGTAGCTTTAAACAGTTCTCATTTAATTGTAGCTTAAAGTTATGTGTAATGATTGTTATTTTGTTAATGAGATTTCCTTCTATAAAGATCTGTAATTAATGCTAGTGTTAGGTAGAATAAATCACCAATCATTTTGTATTTTGATATTTTAAAGTATTTATTGATGGATAGTTTGGTTCACTAGTTATGTTCAATGACTATGGATTCTGATATTGGAAATTGTATCATTCATTGTCAGTCACAATGATCTGATCTGCCCTAGAAATGACCAAGAGGAATTATCACAGAATGTTTCCCAAGTGACCTAAAACAATTACGTTTAGATTCAAGTGCTGTTAGATGGAAAACCTGATGGCAATGAAATGGGGGGATATTCTTGTATTCATAATCTGTCTCAGTACATTTGGAGTTGATGTAAAGATACAAGGAAGATACACGAATCTGTATTCAATTATTGTTATTTATTCTTTCTTTTCATGATACAACTTTTATATCATGTGAAATAATGTTGGTATATACTTGTGCAGTAATAGACTGAAGAGATGTAGCAAAGATGTATCAAGTCCAAAATAGAATGATTTCAGCCATTTATTGCTCAAAGTAATAAACATGTATAATATCTTGAATAGAGTATATTGCATATTAAACTTCAAATGACGTAGGTTTTTAGGTACACCCCTTAAATTTATCATTAATTCATTTCAAATACATATTGTATAATAATATACATTTTTATACTGTTGTCAATGTTTAAGTGTATGCTTTAAATGTTTGCATTGAGATTATTGAAATACATGTATATGATTAAAAATACTTTTGTTTTCAATTGATTTACCCTTAGATATAATAAGTTATAATTATTTTATGATTATTTTTCTAACCAAAATCCAAATTAGCATATTCTTAATGTAGCTATTGTGTATATACTGTTAACGAAAATGAATTTTAAATTGAATGTTTTCCAAAGCTTAAGTAATGTTTCTATTATATTTAGAGACAATAGACTGTTTTGCCAGGGGTTCAGCAATACTTGGTTTAATTCACTGATTTAAACAGACCAATCAGTGAATAGGGAAAAATCTCAAATTAATGTTTCTTTCTCATTGAACAATGTGTGGAATTATACACCAGCAGGTAGATTAGGTGTTTGGAGAGTGCTTATTGATATATGTAGGTTAACATCTCATTTCAGAGTGAAATGGTCTATACATGAACAATGTATCAGGATATATACAGATATTTGTCTATAGGACCATAGCATAGTGTTGAGTTGTGGATATATACAAATATTTGTCTATAGGACCATAGCATAGTGTTGAGTTGTGGATATATATAAATATTTGTCTATAGGACCATAGCATAGTGTTGAGTTGTGGATATATATAAATATTTGTCTATAGGACCATAGCATAGTGTTGAGTTGTGGATATATTAGCTTGACTATTCGAAGAATATGAATAGTGTTGAGTTGTGGATATATATAAATATTTGTCTATAGGACCATAGCATACTGTTGAGTTGTGGATATATATAAATATTTGTCTATAGGACCATAGCATAGTGTTGAGTTGTGGATATATATAAATATTTGTCCACAGGACAATAGCATAGTGTTAGTTCTGGATTTTTAGCTTGACTATTCGAAGAATATGAAGGGCTATTCTACTCACTCAACATCAGCCTCAGCATAACTTATTTTTTTTTTTTTTTTGTACCACCTCACTTTATTACAGAACCCCTTATGGTATTGCTTTGAAACTTGGAATACTTGTTCCTGACCATCACCCCCAATTGTAGGCATGTAGGATTACTCTGTCATGGATCACTTTTTTCATTGAACCTTTTGAGTTATTGCTTTGAAACTTGATATATTTGTTTCTGACAATCACCTCCACCAGTAAGCAAGAGTGGATAACTCTGTCATGGATTTTGATGAAATTATGCCCCTTTTTCAACTTAGAATCTCAGGTAAGTTTTTCGTACCACCTCATTTTTTTCACTGAACCCTTTCAGGTATTGCTTTGAAACTTGGAATACTTGCTTATGACCATAACCCATCTATAGGGAAGAGTACATAATTCTGTCATGGATTTTGACCAAATTTTGCCCCTTTTTGACTTAGAATCTTTGTTAAATGTTTTGTACCACGTCAATTTTTCACTGAACCTTTAAGGTATTGCCTTGTAACTAGGAAATTTCTGTTCAAGACCATCAGATCCACTTGCAGGCAAGAGTACATCAATATGTCATGAATTTTTGCTAAATTATGTCCCTTTTGACCAAGAATTTTGGTTTAGTTTTTTTTTTTACTACCTCACTTTTTTCATTGAACCCTTTGTGATGTTGCTGTAAAACTTGATATACTTGTTTATAACCATTATTTCCACCTGTTAGCAAGAGTACATAACTCTGTCATAAATTTTGACCAAAATATGTCCCTTTTTGACTTAGGTTAAGGTTTACATACCAACTTATTTTTTCACTGAAACCTTTTAGATAATGCTTTGAAACTTGGGACACATATTTATTGCCCTTGTTTACCTTTTGATAATACAGCATATTTTGCTGTATACTGCATTTTTTTTTTTTTTTTTTTTTTTTTTTTTTTTTGACAAGGACTGAAATAGTTGAGCTTGCTGTCTTTCGGACAGTTCTTGTCAAAGATATTTGTCTACACAGGACCATAGCATTGAGTTTGGTTGTGGGATATATACAATATTTGTCTATACAGGATCATGGCATAGTGATTAGTTGTGGATATATACAAATATTTGTCTATACAGGACTATAGCATAGTGTTGAGTTATGGGTATTTATGACTGTCATATGTATATTATTTTAATTTTATTCTTGCATATTTATTGCACCATATATATTACTCAAAGTTTGCTTAGTACATCATTTCATGTATCACTGAAATTGCATGTGCCAAATTTGTCTTGGAATTGAAATGGCCATAACTTTTGTAATAACTTTCCATATGGCTTGAAATTCAACAACCATCTTTTTCATTATTCAATCCAAACCTTTCATGCAATGCAAAAATCTCAATTTTGAGATTTCAAAAATAACGTTTACCGGTATATTATGAAATGAAAAACACACTTTTTTTCATATAATTTTCAAAGCATTTACATTCACTGCTAAAAAAAATCAATATTGTCTTGTGTAAAATATAGAGTTGCATTTCAAATTCTAAATGGCTGAAATTGTGACCTGTCAGTTGTGAATTTTGATTCTGACTGTCTTGGTCTTATCAATTAAATAACCTTATTATCAAAACCCTGATATAACTGTTTTATATATTCATTACCTTACCATTGTTCATTTTATTACAAAATACTTTTAAAGACTGAAATATTTTGGTTGAGTATATTATTGGTGTTTAGCAAACTTTGAGTAGTATAGATGGTGTATATAGGTTGAGGAGTTAAGGCATCTTTTGATGTGATTCGTTTTCAGGAAATTTTAACAACATGCAGTATTACATAATTTTATAATAGATAGAAATGATATATCTTATTTTCCAAATGAACTTAAATTGAAATTTTGATATATATGCATATATTTGGGTTCGTGAAGACAAAAATGTGTAGGAAATCTTATTACTTAATTACAGTGATAGGATGAAAAGTTGTGTCTTGTATGTAATAAATTTCAGACGAAAATATGTTTTAAAGTACTTTGACCAATTTGACTTTGGGAATCACTATATGAAACCTGTTGTGCATGAAAATAATTTTTCAGTCAGATTAATATTGGCACCATTTGATTATTAACTTGATTATTTACATAACCAGAGAGATAATCTGATAAAAGGCTTACTTTCATAGGGGACTAAATTTTGTTGGATTTTTGAGATATATTTCATTCAGTAAAAGATGCACTAACGAAATTGTCTATAAAAGTGATTCAACATCAATGAAATACCATTGTTTTACTGTTCTTTTTGTGCCAGAGTTGTGTTGTCAGATTGAGACCACTTGTATAAAACTGTCCCGGTTTTAATATACACTGTGGTGATATTTGTCTATTTTAGAGCTTGCCTAGTTCCTGATGTTTCAACTTCTCCCTCAATACCTATAAAATTACCAATAGGCTTTTATATCTTCTTCAATTAAAACTCCAGAAATCTTAGACAAACTACAAAGTACACTATCATACCCTAGGCAGTAAATATGACAAAATCAGACTGTAGGTGATATAAACTTTAAACATGTGGCAAAATATCTGTCTTCTCAGCTTGGTGGAGGTATTGCAGACTCGCCTCTAGTTCCTACCCTTTACTGCTGCCGTGCAGTGATAAGAGCACTAGGTGTCAATGTTGTCACATTTATTTTCTTGGGAGTTTGGATAAATTCAACCATGTAGTGTAATGTAGTATAAACATACCTAACACAGCTGTCAACTAGTGGCAGTAACCTGTCTCCCAACATTGTATTGTATCTGACAATAGCTGAAATGTTTACAATTTTGGGTAATAAAAGATTGAAAGTATTGTCTTCCTTCTTGTAATTTATCTGTGAAGAAACACAGCTATTTCCATTGAGAACTTGTATACACACAGTCTGTATAATTCAACTGAAATCTTAATTATACCCACCACAATGAAGTGTTTGGGGGTATACTGGAATCTGATTGTCCGTCCGTAGACGCAATTTTGTGTGCGCTTCTTCTACAGTTTTTTTGCCAAATTTGATGAAACTTCACAGGATTCCTTCCTATTATGGGAACATGTACACCTGCGATTTTCTTATTAACTATTACAGGAGTTATGCCACTAAAATGCATTTTTTCCCTTTATATAATATATAGGGAACAAATAGTGTGTGTCTAACTCCATCAACATTATTGTTGTGTTTTACTCCAAACTTTTACAGATAGACAACATATATGTGAAGATGTACATGTGTTTTGGAAATTTTGTTTTTACTATTTAAGCCTGAGTTACTGCCCTTTGAACTTTCTTCCGATATGTAAAAGATAGGGAATGTTTAGTTTCCGTCGAATATCTCTGGTAGAATAGAGATAAAGTTTTCATAATTACTTGGAATGTAGATACCTATGGGAGAGGAATATTGGGATTGATTTCAGGATGATAGGGTCAAAGTCATTGTTGCTGTTGTTTTCATCAAATAACTTATTAGGAGTGAGGTATGATGATCAAATTTAGTATACAGATACCTTATCAGAAGAGGAAGTTTGGGATATATTTTCAGGTCAGTAGGGTCAAGGTCACTGTTAAAATTTTAACCGGAATTGGTTATCATGTTTGGTAGGTAGATACCTTACAGGAAAAGGAAGGTTTGGATAGACTTTCAGGTCAGTAATGTCAAGGTCACTGTTACTAAAATAGTTTTGCTTGCCTGGGGCATCATTTGATGTTTCTTGTTAATAATTATGATTAATAAACTATAACGTTTTTTTTTTTGTTTTTTTAGCTCACCTGAGCACAAAGTGCTCAAGGTGAGCTTTTGTGATCGCCCTTCGTCCGGCGTCCGGCGTCGTGCGTCGTGCGTCGTCCGTCGTGCGTCGTCCGTCGTCAACAATTTGCTTTAAACGACATCTCCTCTGAAACCGCTGGACAGAATTTAATGAAACTTGGCAGGAATGTTCCTTGGGTGAGGCTCTACAAAAGTTGCTAAAATAAAGTTGATCCATGAAGAACTCTGGTTGCCATGGCAACAAAAAGAAAAATAATTTGAAAACTTTAAAAATCATCTCCTTCAAAACTACTGGCCAGATTTCAAAATAATTTGGTACAGATGTTCCTTGGGTCAACCTCTACCAAAGTTGCTAAAATTATTCCGATCCGTGAAAAAACATGGCCGCCAGGGACGGGGCTTATTTGCCTTATATAACCTTTAAACAACATCTCCTCTGAAACCACTGGACAGAATTTGATTAAACTTGGCAGGGATGATCCTTGGGTCAACCTTCACAAAAGTTGCTAAAATAAACTTGATCCATGTAGAACTCTGGTTGCCATGGCAACAACAAAAAAAATACAAAAAAACTTTAAAAATCATCTTCTTCAAAAATACTGGCCAGATTTTAAAATAAATTGGTACAGATGTTCCTTGGGTCAACCTCTACCAAAGTTGCTAAAAAATTTCCGATCCGTAAAAAACATGGCCGCCAGGGGCGGGGCTTATTTGCCTTATATAACCTTTAAACAACATCTCCTCTGAAACCACTGGACAGAATTTGATTAAATTTGGCAGGAATGATCCTTGGGTCAACCTTCACAAAAGTTCCTAAAATAAACTTGATCCATATAGAACTCTGGTTGCCATGGCAACAATAAGAAAAAAATATATAAACTTTAAAAATCATCTTCTTCAAAACTACTGGCCAGATTTTAAAATAAATTGGTACAGATGTTCCTTGGGTCAACCTATTTATCTCAGGTGAGCGATTTAGGGCCATCATGGGCCTCTTGTTTAACAATCATTTTTAAACTTTAAGACAATGTTTATGCCCATAATCTCACAATCGGGTTCAATTATAACTGATATTGACTTGTAAATTTAGGAGTTATGCCCATTTCACGAATAAAAAAAGCCAGATTTCACTTTTACACTCAAGCATCTTTATTTCTTAAGCAATCATCTTTCTCAGGTGAGCGACCAAGGGCCATCTTGGCCCTCTTGTTTTCATTATGATTCAACTTTTCCAGAATTATTGTCTTTTATATTGGATTGTATTGCCTTTTTTATATGTCCCCTTTAAGATTGCTTTAGGTTTTATGCAAAAATAGATTAATAAAAATATTTCCTGACATACTATAACCAGCAGCCTTGAATCTTGATTTGGTTTCCATTACATTTGAAACAGATGAACTTGGTTTTTTTATAGTTATAATGGCAACTATGTATGCCTTTTACTTGTATTCCTGCATTCCCTTATTCATGTGAAATATGGCAATTACCAAGCACTGCTCACAAGTACAAGTATTGAGTAAGCTTGTTTGGGGTGATAGGGGAATGGGGTATGATGTGTCTGTATGTGGGGGGGGTGTATCCATTAGCCTTTGGCTTACAGTTCTAGTTAATGTAGTATATGGATACCATGAGTATAATCTGACTTGAGAGCTGAATTTACATGGTGTATGGATACCATGTGTATAATCTGACTTGAGAGCTGAATTTACATGGTGTATGGATACCATGTGTATAATCTGACTTGAGAGCTGAATTTACATGGTGTATGGATACCATGTGTATAATCTGACTTGAGAGCTGAATTTACATGATGTATGGATTCCATGTGTATAATCTGACTTGAGAGCGGAATTTACATGGTGTATGGATTCCATGTGTATAATCTGACTTGAGAGCTGAATTTACATGGTGTATGGATACCATGTGTATAATCTGACTGAGAGCTGAATTTACATGGTGTATGGATTCCATGTGTATAATCTGACTTGAGAGCTGAATTTACATGGTGTATGGATACCATGTGTATAATCTGACTTGAGAGCTGAATTTACATGGTGTATGGATTCCATGTGTATAATCTGACTGAGAGCTGATTTTACATGGTGTATGGATTCTATGTGTATAATCTGACTTGAGAGCTGAATTTACATGGTGTTTGGATTCCATGTGTATAATCTGACTTGAGAGCTGAATTTACATGGTGTATGGATTCCATGTGTATAATCTGACTTGAGAGCTGAATTGACATGGTGTATGGATACCATGTGTATAATCTGACTTGAGAGCTGATTTTACATGGTGTATGGATTCCATGTGTATAATCTGACTTGAGAGCTGAATTTACATGGTGTATTGATACCATGTGTATAATCTGACTGAGAGCTGAATTGACATGGTGTATGGATTCCATGTGTATAATCTGACTTGAGAGCGGAATTTACATGGTGTATGGATATCATGTGTATAATCTGACTGAGAGCTGAATTGACATGGTGTATGGATACCATGTGTATAATCTGACTTGAGAGCTGAATTTACATGATGTATGGATTCCATGTATATAATCTGACTTGAGAGCT
>CM037780.1:15921015-15951015 GCA_021229015.1 Solen grandis | reverse complement strand
CAATGTTGAGTCTAAAACTGATGACTCTTCAAAGCATTCACTAATTGATAGTGTACACAAGTCACTTTTTTTTTGGGGGGGGGGGGGGGGGGGTCCAAAAAGCACTTATTAATTTTTTTATGCCAGTCTGCCCCCCCCCCCCCCCCACACACACACCTTTACTACCGTCATTTTTTTAATACAACTGTAGTCAAATACTATTGTACAGAAATTATTCAAAAGCACGGCTTTGCGAAAGATAAAATATAAAATTATTTCGCTCAAGGCTCAGTCCCAATTGACATTTTTTTGCCTAGGGGATGTACTCCCGATGGAAATTGATGAGCCTCGGGAGGCATCGGGAACAGGTTTCCCTGTGTCCCGCAGAAGCTTCGAAAGTGTTTCGAGCCATGTGAAGTCATCGGGAGAACTTCATTGCTTGTATTGACATTTCCCCCCTGTATGTATTCGAAGTTTTATCGGGGAAAACAGGCCGGGGAAACATACGCATAGCTTCCCGGAAGCTCCTGTGAAGCATTCACGGAGCTTCTGCGAAATATTTTTCCTCCGAGGAACCCCCTAGGCTTCGGTGATGTCTTCGAAGGTTCGGTGACCTTTCTGTGACATATTCCATATCTGGTGGTAGAATCTCAGAATATTCGCAAAAAAATAACAAAATGGGTCATTTTAGACTGAGACGGTCAAAAAGGCCACGGGACATTGCTGGGTGCATCCTTATAAACCTCCAAAAGTTTACCCTTGATTTTGTCCATCACCAAATTCTCATGATCTCCATAATCTTCCCAGAGGCATCTAGGATGGTTCGATACAACGATACATCCCCTAACCTACGGGGATATTCCCTCGATGGTGTTTCAAATTCGGTGAAGCTCCGGGGCACCTTCCCCGTCCATTGGAAATATTTCACGAGCATCGGGAGCCATCCCCGATATACAACGAAACATCAGTGAACGTTTCAACGGACCAATCCCGAAGCTTCTCATGGGACTCGCTCCGTCTTTTTGGCTCAATCATCTGATGTCATCGGGAGAAGGTTTGTTCATTTCCCCGATGATTTTTCTCCAGTGGGACCTAAGCATTAGATCCATGGTCTTCAAGTTAAACAACAACAAAACAACAACAACAAAAAAAACCATAAAAACCCTTCACTTTTATCCCCAGATAACCTTCAGAATGCATCTCCGTCACACTAAAACCCCCTTTTTTCCGGGGGAGCAGGGGACCCCCCTAGCACTCACATCACATTCAGACTTTGCCCCCCCCAGTGGAAAATTTTGGATCCGGGCCTGTATACAAATAACATATATGTATAATATATACAGGAAAGAAAGAAAGAAGGAAAGAAACAAGTTTTACAGAACAAGGTGTGAATTTTACAGAAAAAAGTGTAAAATTTACAGAAAAAAGTGTAAAATTTATAGTTAAAATTGTAAAATTTACAAAAAAATGTGAATTTTACAGATTAATGTGTAAATTTTACAGAAAAAAAGTGTGAATTTTACAGGGGGAAAGTGTGAATTTTACAGTTTAAACTGTAAAATTTACAGAAAAATGTGTGAATTTTACAGAAAAAAAGTGTGAATTTTAGTTTAAACTGTAAAATTTACCCCCCCCCCCCCAAAAAAAAAGTGTAAAATTTACAGTTTAAACTGTAGAATTTACAGAAAAAAGGTGTGAATTTTACAGATTAATCTGTAAATTTTACACATTAAAGTGTCAAAAATAAAAAAATAATAAGTGTCTATGTGGCACTAATATGCTTCCGTAGCGGCGAGCCCAGACAAAGGTTACAATGATGCATCGTATAGTGAACCGACTTGGTGTTCCAACTACATGGCTAATACCTATCACGTCTGCAAATGGTCATGGACTCTCATATCTAGTTACCGTACCCTGTACGTGAGCTTCTTCCTAGACAGACAGATAGGCCGCCCCACGATAGACATCTTCAAGAGAGCGGTAGAGGCAGTCCAGCTACGTTGATACAGATGTTTTAACTGCACTGTATATAGGAAACTTTTTAATCTATCACTGGCACTTGTTTCTTGCAACACCATGTGTCTGTACGAAAATACGCTAGAAGATATCAGTACAATCACGGAGGTGTCTTTTCAACAAAAAAACAAACAAAATTTTGCAGGTCAATGTTATTCATTATGTGTGACATGAGAGTACAAAGAAACACATCTGATTGGTTTATATTGCCATTAATTAATACGAATTTTGTGGCACTGGCTGCAAAGCTAGGTTCGAGTTCTTGTACAGCTGCAGGATTATTTTGGCTATATTATTTCATTAAAAACTAAAAAAAATGGAGAAAAAAAAAGTTTGAATATGAAAATGAAAGTGATTGAGAAGGTTCATATTATCTTTGCACAATATAGTATCAGATTATATTTTTGGGCTCTAATAAAAATAGATTTTTTTTGGTCGCAGTTAAAAAGAGTATATAACATTGATTTGAACCCCGTTTATTAAATTTACTATAATATGCACAATAAATACGACTTAAATTTATACTAATCGCTGTCAGTGCATTGACGTCTGCGACATGCACACAAGTGTTTGACTGATTCAGATTAGAGCAGACAAAATGACGTTGCCAAGGTGACAGCGGAGATAAGTGTGACAGCGTCACAGCGGATGCTCTCTCAGCAGGGGTCGGCCTGGGTGACTGGTCATTGAGCTAACTTTTATTTCAGTAAGTACCAGTTTTTCTAAAGACGATACTGGCTTCCCCACCCCCACCACCAACCTTTTTTCTTTTGATTTTCCGCGGATTACACTCGCCTTCTGTTTGTTAGTAAATAAAACGATATCATCATTAACCCTTTCCCTCATATAGACTCATTTTGACGCACTCAATAGGTATCACATAAAGCCTGATCTGCAGAAAACCACAATTTAAACCTTACCAAATTTAATTACAAAATCCTCATTTCCAGACCACTGAGGAGCAGCGAACAGCATAAAATCTGATCAGTCTGTGAGTTATCGCAGGCTGATCTGGTTTTATGCTGTTCGCATAGGTCTTTTCATGGTGTCCTGTATGAGGGAAAGGGTTAAAAAAAGTATCATAAACACTGGTAATGATTCAATATCACTATCAATCAACTCAATGAAATTCAGGTAATTAAATATATCATTAATGAAAAGATATCTCTTTCCCACTTTGAACAAACCCGATATCCGATTGGGACCGGCAACTAGACGTGCCCACAAGATAGCGGATGTTACAGTCTAACAATCTACAATTTGACCTGAACAGTATTTCCAGCTCAAATTTAATCTGTCATCCGCAGTGTCATGTGATACCTTAAAGGTAGACGTTTTTCTTTTTACATTTTCCATTTTATTTAAGAACATACACCTACTTTCCAATTGCATACATACTAAAACAACTAAAGCAATTCTATTTTTTACAGGCTCTATTCTGACAATTAATCTGCAGTTAATGTCAAAACATTTATGTGACACCTGCTGTCAAGCAGCAAGATGTTTATATTGTTACTTTTATTATTTATAGTGAAAAAAGAATAATCCTAAAATCCCCCCTTCCCCTCGAACCTCCAGAAAAGAATGCTTTTTCACAAAGCAACAATTTATTTTAAAACTGACAAGTAATTAAAATAAATTAAAACATTGTTTTGTTATTTGATTTGTATTCCAATTTTCATTAATATTATTAGGATGGAGTTCTCTTGTATCATGATACTAATGACTGATATCAATAAAATCTTATATTTATTTCTGTATGCCACTGTTATGCCATGTATGTACCAAAATGTGAAAACAATATATTTTTACAGCTGTGTAAATAAAACCATAAATGTTACCATTTCAATAGAATCATCGATGCGTGTTGCCTCGTGATCAGTTAAAAATCAATAACGCTTGTAACGTCACATGTCAAACTACATCAAGTCGACTGTATTACACAAAATAGAGTGATGGGTTCTTCCACATGGCCTTTTTAGTTAATGGACCAGTTAGCTAGCTTCTGATGCATCTTGAACAGATGATGTGCATTGAAACAAGATCATTTAGTTTCAAACATCTACATTTACACTGTGTGGAAAAAAAAAGTGTTTCAATTCCAAGTAGCATACAGTAGATGTCATTGAGCCTTGTTTAAAGTGACCCGTGTCCTTACACCCATTACAATTATTTACCAGTTCATTAATTATTATATTTTAAGTCCTTTGAAAACGATTTGCCTGGATGATAATTTTTTATGTACGTCCAAATTTATTTTCCGTGATAACATTTTAAATAGTGCGCACAAAGAATGTTTGTTCAAGAATTTTACACATATGTTCATGCACTTCTAACTGAAGTAAATATATCACATAAACAGTAAGAAAATCGCAGAATTTAATTATAATGCATCTGTACATATATGTTATTATGGCAATATTAGATCTACTTAACTTTGATATTATGTAAAGTTTTAAAGACATTTTTTTAGGGACAGTATTGTTAACCATATGAAAATCAACATGGCTTTCAATCAGAAAGATCTTGTGTCACACAACTTCTTGAAGTTATAGAAGAATGGTCTGAGGATTGGTCAGAGGATTGGTCGGAGGATTGGTCAGAGGATTGGTCAGAGGATTGTTCGGAGGATTGGTCAGAGGATTGGTCAGGCGACTAGAAATGGAACCTTTTTTTTTTTACGTCGTAATTAGGTGAAAGTAGAATATTAAATTCTTATTTAGATGCTTAATCTACGTTAGCGCTTTTGAAGTTATAATACAATGTGTCAACAATGATAAAAACTTTAAGGCGTTTCTTAGTACATGTATATAGTGTGAGCGAAGTTAATATTTTTATACAATCAATTTTTTTAGCTCTCTACACCTGTGTGTGTAATGGTGCTATTTTGAGTTGTGTTTGTCAAGTGACGCGTCAAGTTAACTTCATGGGTAACACATGCGATCACTTCTGGTTTTATTTCCATGGCTGTAAGTCTATCTAATAACATATTAAAAACATTTTATTGTCCAACATGTTTGGTTTACATAGAAAATCCCATAATTCTCTGGTATTGCAGTATTTTTTTCGAAAAAAAAAAGGCTAGCAATTTGCTATACTGTTAAGGGGTTTGAGAGATGGTAGGACATAAAAGCAGAAATAAATAACAAAAGGAACAGATCAAATTAAAAAAACACACATCTATTGAGGAGGAAAATAAATGGGTTGGTCCTGATTATAGGGACCTAGAAAAAAATGTATGACCATATTACCAACAAAATGTTGATTCTTTGATGAAAAAATTGCAAAATGCAGATCTGTTTTAATGTTACATTGTCCAAATACTGTACAGCAAATATTGATTATCAAGCTACCGACCCCTTGTTTATGAAATTATTGTCCTTTAAAAAACAATATGACTAAGGATGAAAATCGCAGGAATTTTCATTTCAGAGGGTATGGCGATATGTATCACAATATTTTTTAATTATTTAAACCAGTTTTTACCAAAGACAAAGTGCATGTATTTTGTGAAAATATGGTTGAGAATTAATTTAAATGTTGTTATTTCCTTGAACCATTGAGATAAAGATGTGTCTGTACAATTCAGATTTAGATTTCAAGTTCCAGCCAAGAGGTCAGTCTTCTATAACTTTCAGAATGTTCACCCACTTCTCCATGCTGTGGTTGGTGAATGTTGATAGGGATCCTGTCTCTTCTTTCCACCTAAGATATATATATTTATAGATTTAAATCTTTCCTGTGGGCTTAAAACCAGCTAAAAGAAGTGGTTCAGCAAACAGTTATTTAATATCTATCTCCTTTAAGACATAAAAAATGAGACTGGTCTTGATGGCTGAATGGTTAGAAAGTGGGCCCTGGAATAGGGAGGATGTGGTTTGAAAGTGGGCCCTGGAATAGGGAGGATGTGGTTTGAAAGTGGGCCCTGGAATAGGGAAGGATGTGGTTTGAAAGTGGGCCCTGGAATAGGGAGGATGTGGTTTGAAAGTGGGCCCTGGAATAGGGAGGATGTGGTTTGAAAGTGGGCCCTGAAATAGGGAGGATGTGGTTTGAAAGTGGGCCCTGAAATAGGGAGGATGTGGTTTGAAAGTGGGCCCTGAAATAGGGAGGATGTGGTTTGAAAGTGGGCCCTGGAATAGGGAAGATGTGGTTTGAAAGTGGGCCCTGGAATAGGGAGGATGTGGTTTGAAAGTGGGCCCTGGAATAGGGAAGATGTGGTTTGAAAGTGGGCCCTGGAATAGGAAGGATGTGGTTTGAAAGTGGGCCCTGGAATAGGGAGGATGTGGTTTGAAAGTGGGCCCTGGAATAGGGAGGATGTGGTTTGAAAGTGGGCCCTGAAATAGGGAGGATGTGGTTTGAAAGCCTGGAATAGGGAGGATGTGGTTTGAAAGTGGGCCCTGGAATAGGGAGGATGTGGTTTGAAAGTGGGCCCTGAAATAGGGAGGATGTGGTTTGAAAGTGGGCCCTGGAATAGGGAGGATGTGGTTTGATCCCTTGCCAGTGTCGTACAAAATAGCTCCCTGGCTTGATGCTCAGCACATAGGTTAGTTCCAGGACTGGTTGGCCCGGTGTCAGGATGGTGTGATCGTGTGTGGTATCATGCCACATTTCTAAGCGTGATACTGCAATGTGTAAACCTAATTAGCAAATAATAAACAAAATAGAATGATGAGACTAATAAGATATATTCACAAGTATTCCATGCCAACTTTGCAACATCATGCCTTATGGAATTTGTTGAGCGTTTTGGCTGAAAGTCCTCAAGAATTGAAGTGTTGTTTAAACCATACATTACATCTTTTCTAAATTAAAATGACTTTCTTAGTTGTAAATTTCAGTGAAAGTATGACTGAATAAAATATACCATTCTTTTTAGATTGCATCTGAAGATTCTGACAGCTTGTCTGAGGGAGTTTCATCATGGCCAGTTCTAAAGATATAGATATAGATGCAATATTTACCAGTGATACTGAAAAGACATTTGAGTTTGACGAAAGCTTGCCAAGCCTTCCAGTTCCACCCCTGCAACAAACACTGGACAAATACCTAAACTCTGGTATGTTTGCATGGGAATTTTTCAACCCTTATCTTTTTACTGTATGTGTGTGTATTTTCACTGTTTTACACCCAAGCTTAATCCTACTGAAATCAGTTCTCAGTGTCACCTCATCTCAAGGGAACCAAGGAATTGACTTGAGAACAGTGGATGAGCATGAAGTGGTCATTTGTTAGTACATGATTAGGATTGTTAGATGTTTTTCATCTGTCTAGCTTTTGTTTTTATGTTCATCCATTTCTGATGATTAATTTGTTTACAATCCCAGCATCCCTATTTACTTTAAGGACATTTCAGCGGGTTACCACTGATTTTAATTTTGGTAAACATTTTTTTAATTCTCATTTATTTTGTGTTGAATATTAAAGGAAACCATAAATTTTAAAATCATGATTAAAGGTATATTTGCCCAAGGGCCAATGTTGAGAATTCAAAAAGTCACATTGAAGTGTTTTATGCAAACCTGGTCAAAATTTCAATAAAAAATCCGATTTAGTTAGATAAAAAACAACAAATGTGGTGCGGTATACATTTTTTTACATTTTAAGAAAGCCTTTATACCAGAGGATCTGTAAAAATTAAAGGAAATCAGTCTGTTGAAATTTTTTTTATCAAGAAAAATATATATAAAATTTCATAGATTTTTGGTAGTTTTGTATACCGGTATATATTTTGGTTCAGACACAATGACTATTTTTGCTTGTTGTGTATTTTCCATGCATGTTTGACAGTATTTTCCCCAGTAATTTATAAAACACATTGTAAGTTACAAATTATGATAAAACACTGAAAATATTATTTTGATATGTTATTCAGGATTTAGAATCAATCTTTCCAGTTTTTTTTAAGGCTTTGATTCTGTCAACAAATGTTAGCAAACATTGATGTTTTACCATAATCTTAATCTCTAAAACAAGCATGGTGACCCCCTATTTTAATTAATATATCTTTAAGCTATAGTCTAAAGTACTATAATGTGCAAAATTTAAGAAAAATCTGTCCGTTAGAAAAAACCCGCTGAAACGCCTTTTAGAATTCTTAATCAAACTTGGAGACAATATATATAACCATAACCTCTAGACCATACTTTATACATTAGAACCTTTATATTTATAGAATATTTCCTGCTTAGAAATGCTGGGATCGTATTCATAACATATTAGACCACCTGCCTTAGGGGTCAATTCATATCTAATTGCAGCTAAACCAACATGTTATTCAAATGTTATAACCAAAATGTGTGTTGTAATCCACTCTGTATAAGTTGTCATAAACATTTAGTTATTCTGTTCCCCTGTATGTTTTACCCTTTCCCTCATATAGACTCATTTTGACGCACTCAATAGGTACCACATAAAGCCTGATCTGCAGAAAGCCAAACTCAAACCTTATCAAATTTAATTACAAAATCCTCATTTCCAGACCACTGAGGAGCAGCGAACAGCATAAAACCTGATCAGCCTGCGAGTTACTCGCAGGCTGATCTGGTTTTATGCTGTTCGCATAGGTCTTTTCATGGTATCCTCTATGAGGGAAAGGGTTAATACGATCTCAGATCCAGGGCATCCTGGGTCTTGGATACCTGCTTTTCCATTGAATGCAGGATATTCAAATTACTGTACCAAAATCTTTGCCTTGGTTAGGATTGGGTGTTGTGCACTAAAAGAAAACATTGTTACTGTTAGCTTTTTTTGTCAAGGCCAGACATAGAGGTCAAAATTAGAAAATGACAAATAGAATTGTAGTGGGGGTATTTATCTTTTCTATTGATAGCTCTGATTTAAAGGTAGGTCTCTTTTACAGTGAAGCCTCACCTTACTGCAGATGAGTACAGGCAGACAGAGTTTATAGTTCAGCAGTTTGCCTCAGGGGTTGGTAAGGAACTTCATGAGAAACTTCTGCAGAGAGCCAAGTCTCACAGAAACTGGGTAAGTCTCACTTAACATGGTTGTAAAGAGACCATTCACATGTCATCAATTGAATTGCCTTCTTATATACTGGTACATGTAAAGCCACTAGTGAAGTTAAAAATCTCAGACAACTTTATGATATGCACTTTTAAGTGCACAGGGTTCTTTTATACAAACATCTGCTCAGTCGTAAGGACTGATAGTTGTAAAGTCAGTCTTTTTGCAATTGTGGCTAATGTTTGCCAGTCATTTAATTTGATCATCTTTTACATCCTGGATATAATTTAAAGAATCTTAACCCTTTCCCTCATATAGACTCATTTTGACGCACTCAATAGGTACCACATAAAGCCTGATCTGCAGAAAGCCAAACTCAAACCTTACCAAATTTAATTGTAAAATCCTCATTACCAGACCACTGAGGAGCAGCGAACAGCATAAAACCTGATCAGCCTGCGAGTTACTCGCAGGCTGATCTGGTTTTATGCTGTTCGCATAGGTCTTTTCATGGTGTCCTCTATGAGGGAAAGGGTTAATGCAAATGGTTGTTTTATAGGCTGTGCTCAAAATTTAGCCAAATTTGTAACAAGGTATTGGAAATAAGTAATTTTGAAAGATAAAAAAGAATGAGGAAATAGTATTACTCTTAGACCTATTAGTATGTATGTGACCAAATTGTATCTTAACATCGTTGAATTCAGAACATAAAGTTGGTAGCTTGATGATAAATGTCCCCAGTCCCTCGTACATGCCCTGTTTGTCAGGAGAAAGTTGACATCCCAGCCAGCTGTAATTTGTTCACTATAAAACCTTCCCAGCATCATCTGCCCATATATGCTTTCCAAATCTCCTTTGCTGTGATCTCCCCTTACAAATAGAGGATGTTTCTGTCACCATGTGATCTCCCCTTACACATAGAGGATGTTTCTGTCACCATGTGATCTCCCCTTACAAATAGAGGATGTTTCTGTCACCATGTGATCTCCCCTGACAAATAAAGGATGTTTCTGTCACCATGTGATCTCCCCTGACAAATAGAGGATGTTTCTGTCACCATGTGATCTCCCCTTACACATAGAGGATGTTTCTGTCACCATGTGATCTCCCCTTACACATAGAGGATGTTTCTGTCACCATGTGATCTCCCCTTACACATAGAGGATGTTTCTGTCACCATGTGATCTCCCCTTACACAAAGAGGATGTTTCTGTCACCATGTGATCTCCCCTTACACATAGAGGATGTTTCTGTCACCATGTGATCTCCCCTGACAAATAGAGGATGTTTCTGTCACCATGTGATCTCCCCTTACAAATAGAGGATGTTTCTGTCACCATGTGATCTCCCCTGACAAATAGAGGATGTTTCTGTCACCATGTGATCTCCCCTTACACAAAGAGGATGTTTCTGTCACCATGTGATCTCCCCTTACAAATAGAGGATGTTTCTGTCACCATGTGATCTCCCCTTACACAAAGAGGATGTTTCTGTCACCATGTGATCTCCCCTGACAAATAGAGGATGTTTCTGTCACCATGTGATCTCCCCTTACACAAATAGAGGATGTTTCTGTCACCATGTGATCTCCCCTTACACATAGAGGATGTTTCTGTCACTATGTGATCTCCCCTTACACATAGAGGATGTTTCTGTCACCATGTGATCTCCCCTTACAAATAGAGGATGTTTCTGTCACCATGTGATCTCCCCTTACAAATAGAGGATGTTTCTGTCACCATGTGATCTCCCCTGACAAATAGAGGATGTTTCTGTCACCATGTGATCTCCCCTGACAAATAGAGGATGTTTCTGTCACCATGTGATCTCCCCTGACAAATAGAGGATGTTTCTGTCACCATGTGATCTCCCCTTACAAATAGAGGATGTTTCTGTCACCATGTGATCTCCCCTTACATATAGAGGATGTTTCTGTCACCATGTGATCTCCCCTTACACATAGAGGATGTTTCTGTCACTATGTGATCTCCCCTTACACATAGAGGATGTTTCTGTCACCATGTGATCTCCCCTACAAATAGAGGATGTTTCTGTCACCATGTGATCTCCCCTTACATATAGAGGATGTTTCTGTCACCATGTGATCTCCCCTGACAAATAAGGATGTTTCTGTCACCATGTGATCTCCCCTGACAAATAGAGGATGTTTCTGTCACCATGTGATCTCCCCTTACACATAGAGGATGTTTCTGTCACCATGTGATCTCCCCTTACACATAGAGGATGTTTCTGTCACCATGTGATCTCCCCTACACATAGAGGATGTTTCTGTCACCATGTGATCTCCCCTTACACAAAGAGGATGTTTCTGTCACCATGTGATCTCCCCTTACAAATAGAGGATGTTTCTGTCACCATGTGATCTTCCCTGACAAATAGAGGATGTTTCTGTCACCATGTGATCTCCCCTTACAAATAGAGGATGTTTCTGTCACCATGTGATCTCCCTGACAATAGAGGATGTTTCTGTCACCATGTGATCTCCCCTTACAAATAGAGGATGTTTCTGTCACCATGTGATCTCCCCTGACAAATAGAGGATGTTTCTGTCACCATGTGATCTCCCCTTACAAATAGAGGATGTTTCTGTCACCATGTGATCTCCCCTTACAAATAGAGGATGTTTCTGTCACCATGTGATCTCCCCTGACAAATAGAGGATGTTTCTGTCACCATGTGATCTCCCCTGACAAATAGAGCATGTTTCTGTCACCATGTGATCTCCCCTGACAAATAGAGATGTTTCTGTCACCATGTGATCTCCCTGACAAATAGAGCATGTTTCTGTCACCATGTGATCTCCCTGACAAATAGAGGATGTTTCTGTCACCATGTGATCTCCCTGACAAATAGAGGATGTTTCTGTCACCATGTGATCTCCCCTACAAATAACAAAAGAGGATGTTTCTGTCACCATGTGATCTCCCCTTACACATAGAGGATGTTTCTGTCACCATGTGATCTCCCCTGACAAATAGAGGATGTTTCTGTCACCATGTGATCTCCCCTGACAAATAGAGGATGTTTCTGTCACCATGTGATCTCCCCTGACAAATAGAGGAGTTTCTGTCACCATGTGATCTCCCCTTACAATAGAGGATGTTTCTGTCACCATGTGATCTCCCCTTACATATAGAGGATGTTTCTGTCACCATGTGATCTCCCCTGACAAATAAAGGATGTTTCTGTCATGTGATCTCCCCTTACACATAGAGGATGTTTCTGTCACCATGTGATCTCCCCTTACACAAAGAGGATGTTTCTGTCACCATGTGATCTCCCCTGACAAAAAGAGGATGTTTCTGTCACCATGTGATCTCCCCTGACAATAGAGGATGTTTCTGTCACCATGTGATCTCCCCTGACAAATAGAGGATGTTTCTGTCACCATGTGATCTCCCCTTACACAAAGAGGATGTTTCTGTCACCATGTGATCTCCCCTTACAAATAGAGGATGTTTCTGTCACCATGTGATCTCCCCTTACAAATAGAGGATGTTTCTGTCACCATGTGATCTCCCCTGACAAATAGAGGATGTTTCTGTCACCATGTGATCTCCCCTGACACATAGAGGATGTTTCTGTCACCATGTGATCTCCCCTTACACATAGAGGATGTTTCTGTCACCATGTGATCTCCCCTTACACATAGAGGATGTTTCTGTCACCATGTGATCTCCCCTTACACATAGAGGATGTTTCTGTCACCATGTGATCTCCCCTTACATATAGAGGATGTTTCTGTCACCATGTGATCTCCCCTGACAAATAGAGGATGTTTCTGTCACCATGTGATCTCCCCTTACAAATAGAGGATGTTTCTGTCACCATGTGATCTCCCCTTACAAATAGAGGATGTTTCTGTCACCATGTGATCTCCCCTTACACATAGAGGATGTTTCTGTCACCATGTGATCTCCCCTTACACATAGAGGATGTTTCTGTCACCATGTGATCTCCCCTGACAAATAGAGGATGTTTCTGTCACCATGTGATCTCCCCTTACACATAGAGGATGTTTCTGTCACCATGTGATCTCCCCTTACACATAGAGGATGTTTCTGTCACCATGTGATCTCCCCTTACACATAGAGGATGTTTCTGTCACCATGTGATCTCCCCTTACAAAAAGAGGATGTTTCTGTCACCATGTGATCTCCCCTTACAAATAGAGGATGTTTCTGTCACCATGTGATCTCCCCTTATAAATAGAGGATGTTTCTGTCACCATGTGATCTCCCCTTACACATAGAGGATGTTTCTGTCACCATGTGATCTCCCCTTACAAATAGAGGATGTTTCTGTCACCATGTAGGAAAGATCAGATTTCAACTACAGGTTTTTTTTTGTGTGTTTTCTTTTTCAGAAGTAAATTCTGTCGTTGTTTGTTGTGTTTTATCAAGAGTTTATTCATTGAAAAAGATAAGTTCATGTTTAACCCTTTACCTCATAGAGGAAACCATGAAAAGACCTATGCGAACAATAAAACCAGATCAGCCTGCGAGTAACTCGCGGTGCATCAGGTTTTATGTGTTTGCTGTCCTCATGGTCTGGAAATGAGGACTTTATAATTAAATATGGTAAGGTTTAACTGTGGTTTTCTGCAGATCAGGCTTTATGTGGTACCTATTGAGTGCGTCAAAATGAGTCTATATGAGGGAAAGGGTTTAAACAACAAAATGCCAGTACCAAGAAAGAGTTTGTTTATCAATATATTTTACACCATTTTGACAATTTCATGATTTGAAAGCCATCTCATGATTTGAAAGCCATCTCATGATTTGCCTGGTGACAATGATGGTAAGGGAAGTTGCTGCTGTGTGGAGTTTGGATCCTATACACCCTCAGGCGTAGCCAGCTGTTTTCAACTTGTAGGCCCATGTAAGGGGTTCCAAGGGGTGGTTGCCCAAAACAAGCGAAGATTAAAAAGTACTTTAAATATTAACAACCAAAACAATCCATTATATAGAACCATTTTAAACTATGAATTTGATTTGATGTAAAATTATCTGAACACTGTATGCACACAGTCAACCATGCATAAAGCTTAAACCTGCTCCTCCTCCAGATTTGATTGCATTTTGGAGATTTTTGAAAATGCCATTTTTTTATCAACTTGTAGGCCCGGGCCTCTAGGGCCAAATAGTAGCTAAGCCACTGCTGTCTATTCAGTTTCTCTGTTCATGTATTTATCAATGGGTAAATTGATTTGGTCACTTGTTTTCAGATGGATTTTGAAGACATCTCAATCTGTTAAATTTTTCCGTCAAATCATGATGCAGCCAGTTAAAAGGAAGTACTGTAAACTGTTGCTATGAGCAAAAATTTACATCAACTAACCCAAGGTTGACAAATGCAGTGAAAACCTATTTTGACATGTATTCAATTACAGCTAGACCAGTGGTGGAGTGATTATGCGTACCTGGACTTCCGGCAGCCAATTGCACCTCTTGTCAACTTCGCAGGACCTGGACCTTACTACCAGCACTACCTGCCTCCACAGGAGGGCTCTCAAATATACAAAGCTGGCCTTGTTGTGTATTTTAGTACACAATTCTGGAAAATAATCAGACAGTAATTCTTCTTTTAAATCCATTGTAAATATTGAGCTGGGAAGCAGATTTAAGACATTCTGTATACTTTTTTAATGAAAATTTTCATAGATAAGATTTTTATGCTTTCTTAGATCAGAACAGTTTATTTTTCCATTATGGTGAAACTTGTTTTGTTGACATCAACAAATTAACATCTTTCATGTCGAGATTGAGACATAACGACATATGAATTAACATGTATTCATGGACATACTATTCAACTGAAATACTGACATGCAGTCATACTGAAACAATCAGGCATGAACCATAGTGTGTTTACATCATAATTGCTAATATCACAATACTCAGGTGTAAGTACAAGTGATTTTTGAAGACAGATCATGTTATGATTTTTTTAATAAAAATGACTTTTCAGATTTATACATAGCTCTTACTTTTTTACATAGTCTCTTTTTTTACATAGTCTTTTTTTTTTACATAGTCTTTTTTTACATAGTCTTTTTTTCTTACATAGTCTTTTTTTACATAGTCTTTTTTTACATAGTCTTTTATTTTCCCATGCCATCAGTTCTGCGCCTGATCCAGATACTGCTATTTTCACGCTGTTCTAATTTTTGTGATCTTCGCGAAACCAGCTTTCAGCCAATTTAAGACAGCACGATAGAAAGCCTGTATACCCAGAAAATTCAGTTATCTTGCTTCCTTTTATAATTCATGCCACTTCAAATCAACAAAAGTAACATTTACCAAAGGGGTATTACTGAATCATATCCTGTCTAAGACCTTAAAATATTATGCTAGTATTTGTTTTTGTTAGCTTAATCAGTGATTAACTGTTGCATGAAATTTACATGATGTCACACTGTTTTACCCAAACATATTATTCTGACACTGATATAAAATATACAAATATTGAATAACTATTACTTATCACCAGGTGGCAGGTCATGTGGACTGATGACTCGTTAGGATCCCCTGTCCATAATTTGACAGTTTGTTTATACAACAATCTTTACAAGACAATTTTACCTGTTAAACAAAAGGTCCAAGAGAATAGCATGTTCTTTCACTGTAAGTGCAGCAGTCAACAACAATAGGAAAACAAACTTACAGCTATTTGCCTGCAGCAATAAAGGAGACTGTCCCTTTTACACCTTATCAGTGCCCAAGAACCGTAACTATGTACATCATATTTTTGGAGTTATTGCCCTTTGTTAAATTTCTTATTTAATTTTTGTCACAAGCATTACTTATGCACTATGGTACATGTAACAGGGACACTTTATAGGTGGATAGGTTTTATGCAGGAGAAGTGCAGTGCACAAAAACAACTCTGCACATCATAATTTTGAAATTATTGCCCTTTGTTAAATTTTAGACTTAATTTTTTTCTGGAGCATTTCTCATGTACTATATGACATATAAACTTGAAACTTCAAAGGTGGATAGACCTCGTGAAGCAGAATTGCAAGGCATGCAAACCAAACCATCATATTATTGCCTTTTGTTTTATTTCATACTTAATTTTTGTCCGAAGCATTACTCATGAACATATAACCTTGAAACTTTATACATTGTAGATGGATAGACAATATGAAGAAGAACTGCAGGTCACAAGAATCTCATCACTTCACATCATATTTCTGGAGTTATTGCCCTTTGTTTGTTTTCATACTAATACTTTTGGGCAGCATAATTTGTTTCAAACAGTTTCTTGTTGGAGTTATTTCCCTTTTGCATGATTTTATGTCCTTAAGATAACTTCTACTCATGCCAAAGAAATGGAATTTCAATTATGGAAAGCAATTGATGAGAGGTAGTGTCATGCACAAGGTCTATAATTTTGTTTTCAGTATTTTTGGAGATAATCCTCCCTTTTTAGCTCACCTGAGCATAGCTCAGGGTGAGCTTTTGGGATACTTGATTGTCCGTCGGCCGTCGTCCGTCGTCCGTCAACAATTTGATGTTTACACACTAGAGGCCACAATTTTGATCCAATCTTCCTCAAACTTGGTCAGAATGTTTGTCTTGATGATATCTTGAACCCTTTCGAAAATGGGTCAGGTTGGATCAAAAAGTAGGTTAGTAGGTCAAATCTTAGAAAAATCTTGTTTACACACTAGAGGCTACAATTTTAATCCAATCTTCCTCAAACTTGGTCAGAATGTTTGTCTTGATGATATCTTGAACCCTTTCGAAAATGGGCAGGGCCGGACCGAAAAGTAGGTCAATAGGTCAAATCTTAGAAAAATCTTGTTTACACACTAAAGGCCACAGTTTTGATGCAATCTTCCTCAAACTTGGTCAGATTGTTTGTCATGATGATATCTCGAACCAGTTTGAAAATGGGTGGGGCTGGATAGAAATGTAGGTCAGTAGGTCAAATCTTAGAAAAATCTTGTTTATACTCTGAGGGCAACATTTTTGGTCCAATCATCCTCAAACTTTGGCAGAATGTTTGTCATGATGATATCTTTTGTGGATGGGGTCAGAAAATTCCTGAACATTGTTTCACCTCATCATCTTAATTCTAAAGCAATCTGTTTTGTACAGGCAATGAATGATACTTTTCTCAGGTGAGCGATCTAGGGCCATCTTGGCCCTCTTGTTACAATTTCTTGACTGCAAAATATTTTTTTTCTACTTATGCTACTGAAACAAATTTTATTAAGATCTCAACCTTTCTGTATATTAAGAACCTTGAACTTTGAATACAGTTAACCCTGCACTCTGAATACATACCCTAAACCTCAATAAAACTGTCATATCTGCTTGCCCATCTTTGCTTAGAAAAGAAATATTCCTTGAAAATCAGGGCAACAAAAAAGTATCTAAATACTGGATACTATCCACATGATCCCATCTGCTCTGAACTTTAACGCCCAGAAAACAACACTTTGCTATACAATAAGAGATATATCACTTTTAGTTCAAGAAAAAAGTAGGTAGAATTAGATCAGAGATTTTTCATTTTTATGTGCTTCATGTGTATTTGGTTGGATAATGGCTTCGTTTTGGGCACCTTGACTAATGTAGGCTAGTGAATTATTCATTTCATTTGATATGTGTGTAAATAGTGCTAGAGAGAAAGACTTGTGATAATAAACATGGTGTCCTCTATGAGGGAAAGGGTTAAGAAATCATCTTTCTCAGGTGAGCCATCAAGGGCCATCTTGGCCCTCTTGTTCAAATTAGAATTTTCTGTTTTGGTTCAGTTTTTTCCTTAAAACCATCAAACATATTCACTACAAGGTTGCATTACTTGTTCACTTATAAGGTGGAAAATGGGAAAAGATTTCAAAAGGACATGTTACTCTTAAATTCATTTTTGCACAATTATTCCAATTTTCAACTTAGTTTTTTTCTGTGCTGTTCATTTAAAAGAATGTCAGATTTTCTTGAAATATGGAATATTTTTTTCTGTGCTGTCAATTTAAAAGAATGTCAGGTTTTCTTGAAACATGGAATATTTTAGGTTAATGTTTTCCACGCAAGTTCTTATCTTAGTAAATACTAAAGCTAGGGGATTGAATAGTAACAGCTAACATTATACCATCCAGCACTCAGAAAAGTGGAGCACACCATCTTTAGATAGCTCTTGTTCTTGTATATTCTAATTAGTAAATGTTCACTGACTTTCTTTTATTCAAGAGATCTTTTTTCCATGGATTAAAAAAGGTTTTGTTTTCATTCATATATTTTTACCTTTTATTGTTTATCTTTGAGAGTCATTATGTTCTTTTACCTTGTTTCCATGGCGATAGGGAGAAACTAAGGCCAGACAAGGACAGTCGTGGTCAGCGGTTCTCCATGGACCAATACCATAAGGCATACAGCACCTGTCGTATCCAGGACCAAAAAGGGACCATATGATCAGCTATTTTAAACAGGTACACTCCATCTGGGCATCATACTTGAAAAGGTTAATCTAAATGAAAAAAAAAAGAAAATACTTTCGGTTTCGGTTGACCTTTATCATTACCCATCTAGCAGATGTCAACAAATATAGGTTTGTCAATTTTTGTATCCAACAATATGCGTCCGTTCTAATTCAAAATATGCATAACAGTAACAACATGTTACTGGGATAGGGCATGGTACATACCTCATATCAGCAACATGTTACTGGGATAGGGCATGGTACATACCTCATATCATCATCATGTTACTGGGATAGGGCATGGTACATCTATATCATCAACATGTTACTGGGGGATAGGGCATGGTATACATACCTCATATCATCAACATGTTACTGGGATAGGGCATGGTACATACCTCATATCATCAACATGTTACTGGGATAGGGCATGGTACATACCTCATATCATCAACATGTTACTGGGATAGGGCATGGTACATGTCTCATATCAGCAACATGTTACTGGGATAGGGCATGGTACATACCTCATATCAGCAACATGTTACTGGGAATAGGCATGGTACATACCTCATATCAGCAACATGTTACTGGAATAGGGCATGGTACATACCTCATATCAGCAACATGTTACTGAAATAGGGCATGGTACATACCTCATATCAGCAACATGTTACTGGAATAGAACATGGTACATACCTCATATCAGCAACATGTTACTGGGATAGAGCATGGTACATACCTCATATCAGCAACATGTTACTGGGATAGGCCATGGTACATACCTCATATCAGCAACATGTTACTGGAATAGGGCATGGTACATACCTCATATCAGCAACATGTTACTGGGATAGGGCATGGTACATACCTCATATCAGCAACATGTTACTGGGATAGAGCATGGTACATACCTCATATCATCAACATGTTACTGGGATAGAGCATGGTACATACCTCATATCATCAACATGTTACTGGGATAGAGCATGGTACATACCTCATATCATCAACATGTTACTGGGATAGAGCATGGTACATACCTCATATCATCAACATGTTACTGGGATAGAGCATGGTACATACCTCATATCATCAACATGTTACTGGGATAGAGCATGGTACATACCTCATATCAGCAACATGTTACTGGGATAGGGCATGGTACATACCTCATATCAGCAACATGTTACTGGGATAGAGCATGGTACATACCTCATATCATCAACATGTTACTGGGATAGAGCATGGTACATACCTCATATCAGCAACATGTTACTGGGATAGAGCATGGTACATACCTCATATCATCAACATGTTACTGGGATAGAGCATGGTACATACCTTATATCAGCAACATTTTACTGGGATAGGCCATGGTACATACCTTATATCAGCAACATGTTACTGGGATAGAGCATGGTACATACCTTATATCAGCAACATGTTACTGGGATAGAGCATGGTACATACCTTATATCAGCAACATGTTACTGGGATAGAGCATGATACATACCTTATATCAGCAACATGTTACTGGGATAGAGCATGGTACATACCTTATATCAGCAACATTTTACTGTCTGTTTGCCTGTCGGATAGATTAGTGGATTACTAATTGGGGGCCTTTTCCAGCTAGTTGTTGTTTTTAGTGGATTACTGGATTTTATATTTATCCATTTTTTAGCTCACCTAAGCAAAATGTGCTCATAGTGAGCTATTGTGATCGCCGTTTGTCCGGCTGTCAATAATTTTCTTTAAACAACATCTCCTCCCTAACCACTGGGCCAAATTTGATGATAACTGCCTGTGATGTTCCTTGCATGAAGCTCTATCAAAGTTGTTCAAATTTTTCCGATCCATTGCATATCTGGGTCAAAGATGCTAAAAATAGATTTTTAAAGTGAAATCTTTTAAAAATCTTCTCTGAAACCAAAAGGCCTATAGTTTAGATATTTGGTGTGTGGCATTTTCTAATGGACCAATACCAAGTTTCCTTTTTACATAGACTTGTATAGGAAAACCCTCAAAGATCTTCTTCTCAGAAACTACAAAGCCTGGAGTTAAGATGGTCACTGGTGGACCTCAACCAAGTCTGGTCACTTCATTTTTAGCTCACCTGGCACAAAGACCAGCCTGTATCCGGCGTTGTGAGGCATCTGTTGTCAACAATTCACTTATAACATCTTCTTCTCTGACACTACTGATGGGGAAGTGATCAAACTTGGCAAGATGTTCCTAAGGTAGTCCCCTATAAAAATGGTTCTGGTCTGTTGCATAATTAGGTCACAGGAGCTTAAAATAGATTTTAAAAGTGAAATCTTAAAAAATCTTAAAAAATACCACAGGCCCTAGAGCTTAGATATTTGGTGTGTGGCTATGTCTAGTAGGCCTCTACCAAGTTAGTTCAAATCATGACCCTGGGGTCAAAATTGGCCCTGGCCCAGGAGTCACTTCATTTTACATGGACTTATATAGGAAAAACTAGAAAAATCTTCTTATGTACCATGGCCTAGTAGACCTCTACCAAGTTTTTTCAAATCATGACCTTGGGGGTCAAAATAAGCTCTGCCCAGGGGTCTCTTGATTTATCATAGGCTAATATAGGAAAAAAACTAGAAAAATCTTCTTCTCAGAAACCACAATGCCTGGAGATTAGATCTTTGGTGTGTGGCATTGTCTAGTAGATGTCTACCAAGTTTTTTCAAATCATGACCTGGGGTCAAAATTGGCCCCGCCCCAGGGGTCATTAGATTTTACCAAGGCTTATACAGGAAAAATAAATAGAAAAATCTTCTTTTCAGAAATCACAAGGCCTGGAGATTAAATATTTGGTGTATAACATGGCCAAGTAGACCTCTACCAAGTTTGTTCAAATGACCCTTGGGTCAACATTGCCCCACTCCAGGGGTCACCTGATTTTACATAGACTTACATAGTAAAATATTTCCGAGAATCACATGAATTTATATAGACTTATTAGAGCTATAACCTTCCAAATTTGGATGGCAGGTAAAGTTTTTGTATTGAATTTAGATACTTCTGCATGGTGTGTGTAATCAGTATGACTCATAATACTATAATAGGCAATGAAGGCAATGATTCTCAGGCGAGCGATTCAGGGCCATCTTGGCCCTCTTGTTTTGTTTTATTTTCTTGGTAAAATATTGAACCCAAACTCCTGATCAAATTTTAGAGTCTGAAGGACAAACCCCAACCCATTTGGTTGTCTTCTGTCGGGGCCGGATCTTCACAATGGAGTGTGTGGATGAAAATGAAGAACCACTGACTGCTCCTGAGTTACAGCAACAGTTTCAATACATCCGGGACAGGTGTGACAGTTTACCCCTGGGGCCAGGGGTCGGAGCCCTGACTGGTGACAATAGGACCAGCTGGGCACAGGTGAGATACAGGTTTATCAATCTTTAGAAATGAATCCAGTATAGAAGACGAATTAAGAGAAATAAAAAAAAACATTATTTTTGTATTAAAAAGCAAGATGTTTTAACATTTGGTAGAGTTTCCAGATCTAGTAATACAGAAATTGTCTTTCTGTATTTATATTACAGTAGTATCCACACATGATATATACAGTTATTTCCACTTACAACTAACATGTGACCTCAGTACCTGCTGAGTGTGCTTGGTATATCTATATTGTGTGTGTATATTGTGTGTGTATATTGTGTGTGAATATTGTGTATAGTGTGTATGTATATTGTGTGTGTATTTTGTGTGTGTATATTGTGTATATATATTGTGTGTGTGTGTGTGTGTGTATTGTGTGTATATTGTGTGTGTGTATTGGACATATTTCACTTGTGTTTGCTGTAGCATCAAACAATGACTTTAGATCAACATTATTTTTTTCCCCTCTAGATGAATAAATATTGATATTTAAATTGTATCTTTTTCTGAAAGTGACAGTTTAAGGGTGTTGTGGTTCCAGTGATAACACATGTATGTAGGTGTGGATCCAGAGGTTAAACTAATAGATTACACATTGATATTATATTGCTTAGATATGTAAGTATACATAGGAGTATATGCTCATCGCATTTTTATGAACATTCAAGTGCTAAAGGCAGCTGGCACCAGAAATGCATAATTTGCCCATACAGGGCCAAATTTCTGGAATATGCCCAAGCCATGTATTGTTTTATTTTTTGGCACTCCTCTCCCTCCCTGTTCACCTATACTAAAACATGGTAAGGAACAGAATATGACATTTTTTAATTATGGAGGATGTTACTTTGTTTACAGAAATTCTACCATTGACCACTCTGCATGGTTTGCATGGTCTGATATTCAATTAACATGATATACTGTCCATACCATAAACCTTCCTAGTCTGGTATCTAATTAACATGATATACTGTCCATACCATAAACCTTCCTAGTCTGGTATTTAATTAACATGATATACTGTCCATACCATAAACCTTCCTAGTCTGGTATTTAATTAACATGATATACTGTCCATACCATAAACCTTCCTAGTCTGATATTCAATTAACATGATATACTGTCCATACCATAAACCTTCCTAGTCTGGTATTCAATTAACATGATATACTGTCCATACCATAAACCTTCCTAGTCTGGTATTCAATTAACATGATATACTGTCCATACCATAAACCTTCCTAGTCTGGTATTCAATTAACATGATATACTGTCCATACCATAAACCTTCCTAGTCTGGTATTTAATTAACATGATATACTGTCCATACCATAAACCTTCCTAGTCTGGTATTTAATTAACATGATATACTGTCCATATCTAAAACCTTTTTTTCCACAGAAATAAAGTCAGAATGTCCCGTGTTTGTACATCTTAAAAGCAAAATCAATAAATAAATGATTAAGGGTACGCAGAAGTGACTGATGTTATTTCAGGAGTCGTTAAAAAAGACCAAAAATTCCTTGTAGAAAGCCTGTCCAAGATTATTCTAATTAAAAACATTTACTTTTTTTTGTTATTAAAAACCTGATGCTATCAGCATTTTACTAGAAATTTATACAGTTTTTTTTGACAAAAAATTTAATTAAAAAATGGAATTTGAATGGCAGATGTTTGAGTTGTATGAACATGAATAATGTATCCACAGATGATGGTTGATTTCTTGTTGTTTATACCTGACACCCTGGTTACATTATTGTTTATACCTGACACCCTGGTTACATTATTGTTTATACCTGACACCCTGGTTACATTATTGTTTATACCTGACACCCTGGTTACATTATTGTTGACAGTTACGGAGTCGTCTGAGTGCTCTCCACCCCCAGAACCATGCCAACCTGGAGGTGATTCAGAGTAGTATGATGGCTGTGGCGTTGGATGATGCCTGCCCTGCCAATGAGGACGAGGTGGGACAGACACTTACCCTGTCAAGATGTACTAGTACATAATGTTTGTATTAACCCTTTCCCTCATATAGACTCATTTTGACGCACTCAGTAGGTACCACATAAAGCCTGATCTGCAGAAAACCACAGTTAAACCTTACCAAATTTAATTACAAAATCCTCATTTCCAGACCACTTAGGAGCAGCAAACAGCATAAAACCTGATCAGCCTGCGAGTTACTCGCAGGCTGATCTGGTTTTATGCTGTTCGCATAGGTCTTTTCATGGTGTCCTCTATGAGGGAAAGGGTTAAACAGTGCATGCATTACAAGTTCACATTTGACCTAGACAAAATGCATAGGATGTATCATATTTATGCCGCAATAAGTCCAGTAGAAACAGCCGTGAAAACTTGCATCCACTTTATGATTGAGTTCTAGGAAAAATCTAACTAAAGTCTGATACAACAATTATTTCTCATAGGCCTAGGTTGTTTCTTCATATCAATTATGAGGTTAGTGTTGATGTGATATCAACTTTATCAACCAATTTTTAACAAGTTCAAACATTTGGTGTTAAAGTGGTGTTTGTTCATCATTTCCAAAGGTGTTAAAATATCAGTCACTCAATCTTCCCGCATATTAAGCATTGTTAACTTTGTACAAACATAGTCTTTATGGTCCATCAACACAAATGGCATTCAATATGAAAGCTCCCTGCATGAATTCGATGATTATATTACTCCCCTGCAAACAACTGTTTACATGCTATCAGCACGTCATGCTTGGACATCAAAATATACATAGATGGTCTAGTCTACAACACATAAGGTCCAGAGTCAGCTAAGTTGATGGCTGAATTGGCGGATAGTTATCCGATACAGTAAATTAGTTCCCCCTAGCTTCATGCATGAATCACCATCCTACTTATTGGTTCAAGCAACAAGCAAAAACTTAACTTTTTGACCTCAACTTGTGAATGAGATTGACTTATGGCTGCATAAATATGAATTTTTTAGCTCACCTGAGCATGTGTGCTCAGGCTGAGCTATAAGAATCGTCGTACGTCTGGCATCCAGTCCGTCATCTGTCTGTTGTCCAAATTTATATTGTTTACACTCTAGCATGCTCGTTTCTTAAGCAATCATCTTCAAACTTTATGACAATAATTATAGCCATTATCTTTTGGCCATGTTCGATTATGGCTGATATAGGCCAATTAGATAAGGAGTTTTGCCAATTAGATCAGGCCAATTAGATCAATTGCACCTTAAAAAAAATTTTTTGTTTATAGACATATTTTGTCTGCCAAGTTATGGCTGATATTTTTAATATAAAGAAATGTGAGAATTTCACTTTGTTTACATTCTAGCATCTTCATTTCTTATGCAATCATCTTGAAACTTCATGATAATCTTTATACTGTAGTATCAGTTATTTTCGCGCAGTCTTAATTTCGCGCTACCCTCTCTAAAGACCCTTTCGCGCGGTGCTAAATTCGCGCATTTCCCCATTTCAAAAAAAAAAAAAATACAAAAAATAAATATGAATAAATAAAAAAAATATCCATTTCATTCTGAATGACTGATTTGGTGCCCCAGATATCGCATGCTAATTAATTACCGACTGATATGTTCGCGCTACCCTCCCCCCAGGTAAGTGACATCATAGGGGTGGGTTACTGGTAAGGGTTACTGGTAAGTTGTTAATTAGCACCGTCTACTAATTGCTGGGGCCAAACTGCCGAAAGATGGCCTTTCTTTTGTTATCGACTGCAGCACTTCCGGCGATCAGACAAACTATTCTCCGGGACCTTTTTGTTTTACAGGTCTCACCTTGATTGTTGTATAAACAAACTGTCAACTTAGAAGGTGGGGACATGTCAGTACACACGATCTGCAACCATACAGTTAGTAGTAATGTTTGTTCGAAATCTGTATTTATTTTGGACCACTTTCCTAATCTTCTCGGCAAAAAAGAGTAAAAATTACGCAAGCGTAAATTTCATGCACCGGTATATAAAAATATACAAAAAAAAAATCTTCTTTTAAAAGGAATAACGCAGATTATTGATTTGATATTAGTCTCAAATAGTACACAAGTGTAAAACCCTTGGGAAACTGTTGATTTTATTGATCTAAGATGGTACTGATTATAAAACAACGCATGAAATTTAGTTGTCAAAATCGGCGTCAAACAAAAAAAACCATATATATTCTTTGATTATACAGACTTAATATCGCACAGTCCTAAATTCGCGGAAGGCCCATTGCGCGAACATCGCGAAAATTAGACCAGCGCGAACAATACTGATACTACAGTAGCCATAAAATTTCAGCCAAGTTAAATTATGGCTGATATTGGCCAATTAGGTCAGGAGTAATGCCCCATTTGATACAAAAAAATGCCAACTTTCATTTTGCACTCTTGCATCTTTATTTCTTATCATCTTCTTATCTCTCTGTCATTTTTTAATGAATTATTTTAAAACTTTGTATACTTTGTCACCTGTACATGTGTAATTTTGGTCATGATCACTAGACACATAAAAAGCATTATTAAAAAAAACGTCTTAAAATTTTACGGTTTTGTGTTGATTAACGAAAATGGATAAGCCATTGTAATTTTTTGTCTACAAATTCTAAATCTTTGTGTTGTATACATTCTATTTCATGCATAGGTCAAGGTCATCTTTTAAGATCAAAGGTCAAATTTAAAGGGTATGGTATAGTACTTCAACTTTGCATGTAAAGGCGTACAATTTTAGTTGTGATTTTCAGTCAACTTAATGTTTAACAAAAATATTTAACGTTGGCAAAAACAGACAAACATTGGCACCCACATGCGGTGCTATTATTGATTTATCTCCCTTTATTTAATTTCTTTTAAACTGCAAGGCCTACAGCTTAGATATTTGGTGTGTGGCATTGTCTTATGGACCTTTACCAAGTTTGTTCAAATCATGACCCTTGGGTTGAAATTGGCCTTGCCCCAGGGGTCATTTGATTTTACATAGACATACATTGTAAAAGCTAATAAAAAATCTTCCAGTCAGAAACCACAAGGCCTAAAGAGTTTAGATATTTGGTGTGTAACATGGCCTAGTAGACCTCTACTAAGGGGTTACTTGATTTTACATGGACTTATTTAGGAAAGATTAGAAAAATCTTCTTGTCAAAAACCACAAGGCCTGGAGTATAGATATTTGGTGTATAACATGGCTTAGTAGACCTCAACCAAGTTTGTTCAAATTATGGCCCTGGTGTCAAAATTGACCCCCACTCCAGGGGTCACTTGATTTTATATAGACTTAGTAGATCTACAATCTTCTAAATTTGGATGGCAGGTTCAGTTTTTGTGTGGAATTTAGATGATTTTGGTGTACTTCTGCATGGATTATGTATTCAGTATGACTCGTAATACAATAATTGGCAATGAAGGCAATGTTTTTCAGGTGAGCAATTCAGGCCCTCTTGTTTTAAATAAATTTTCTTTTGGAAGCAAGCTCATAAACAAAACAAGGTAAGGCATAATATGATAACAGATAGGAGCAGTGCAGTAGCCAAGAACCATAACTCTGCCTGGTTCAATTTGTTTATTATCTCCCTTCATTTTATAGCAATATTGTCCAGAACATAAGTTCATAAGATTATGAATAAGAACTCTGTCAGGTTCTGTTTTTACTTGTCTTCTTTTATTTTTTTAAAGATTTTTTTTGTATTTAGCATTACTCCATTACTATATGGAATAAAGTATATCATTTATATTTGACATACTTACTCCACTCATGAATAGCTTTCAATTGACATAAGTTATTTGACATCTGACCTGCTCACACAGGGGCATAGTGTTTCTTGAAAACATATTGTTTACAGATTATTTCACGGTTGATTATGACTGATCAGGGCATTAGGTCAATAATGACAACTCCTTAAGGTTAAGGATAGTCAAGTGTATGACTGGTTTATTCACATTTGATTAACAGTAACAAAGTGTGCATTTAATTAATTTTTTCACACTGGGACACAACAGCTTCATTTCCTTGTGGGACCTCTGTGGCCGACAGGGTTAAGTCGCTGACTTTAACACTCACTTAGCCCCTCACCGCATGGGTTCGAATCCTGGCAGGGTCATTCGGAATTTCATGTGAGGAAGCCTTCCAGCAGCCTCCGTGCATTCGGGGTCTTCCTCCACCTGTAATTAGCTGGACTTCGCAATATGACTGAAATACTGTCGAAGCAACATTAAACTCAGATAGTCAAGTCAAGTCATTTCCTTGTGACTGTTTCAGGTGTTCCTGCAATCACTGGGAGGCAACTCATCCAACCGCTGGTTTGACAAGTCTGTTTCCATGTTGTTCTACAAGAATGGATTTGTGGCTTCTAACTGTGATGTTAGTTGATACGGTTTGAACAAGCTTTAATATACTTTTCATTGCAGTACTGTCAATATCCCCCTCCCAAACCTTTACTTTGGCAGGGGATATTATTTATATTATGTCTGTCAAACTTTTTTCTGTCCAGGGTCATCTCATCTCAGGGGCATGTGTGTCCTCTGGACACATTTCAAGTTTTGAAGCTTAACATGAAAGTGTATATCCCTTTCCCTCATATAGACTCATTTTGACGCACTCAACAGGTACCACATAAAGCCTGATCTGCAGAAAATCACAGTTAAACCGTACCAAATTTAATTGTAAAATCCTCATTACCAGACCACTGAGGAGCAGCGAACAGCATAAAACCTGATCAGCCTGCGAGTTACTCGCAGGCTGATCTGGTTTTATGTTGTTCACATAGGTCTTTTCATGGTGTCCTCTATGAGGGAAAGGGATATTGAGGGTGGACCAGGAGTCTGTTCCATCTCTTATTTTTGTATTCAATCAGTTTTATGGTCAGACCTTCAGATAGACAGTGGAATGTTGCATATCCATACATTTTACAACATCCACAGTATTCCATCTCTCTGGAGCCATATCACAGATTTGGATGTTTCACAACTTAATGACTTCAATGTAATTTGCCTAATTCAGCAGTAGAACCCAATTGGTCAATTGTTTGTCAGATATCTACATGCTGTGTACCTGCAACTGGATGTATGTTCCCTCTTTTGCAGCATTCCCCAATGGATGCCATGGTGCTGGTGACCAGTACCTACTTTGTGGACCTGTGTGTGCTCAAGTGTAAAGGGAAGTGGCAGGTATGTGAATGTAATACCCAGCTACCTGCCATGTTTGTTGATTGTGTAATACATATCCACCTGCCATGTTTGTTGATTGTGTAATACATATCCACCTGCCATGTTTGTTGATTGTAATACCCAGCTACCTGTCATGTTTGATGATTGTGTAATACCTTGCCACTTGTCATGTTTGTTGCCACCTGTCATGTTATATTTGGTGCCACCTGTCATGTTTCATGCCACCTGTTATGTTTGACAACTGTGTATTACAGAGCTACCTATCGTGTTTTGAGACTGTGTAATATCCATATTTTGTGAATGTGTAATACCCATGTTTTGTGAGTGTGTAATATCCATATTTTGTGAATGTGTAATACCCATGTTTTGTGAGTGTGTAATATCCATATTTTGTGAATGTGTAATACCCATGTTTTGTGAGTGTGTAATATCCATGTTTTGAGAATGTGTAATACCCATGTTTTGTGAGTGTGTAATATCCATATTTTGAGACTGTGTAATACCCATATTTTGTGAATGTGTAATACCCATGTTTTGAGACTGTGTAATATCCATATTTTGTGAATGTGTAATATCCATGTTTTGTGAGTGTTTAATACCCATGTTTTGAGACTGTGTAATATCCATATTTTGTGAATGTGTAATACCCATGTTTTGAGACTGTGTAATATCCATATTTTGTGAATGTGTAATATCCATGTTTTGTGAGTGTTTAATACCCATGTTTTGAGACTGTGTAATATCCATATTTTGTGAATGTGCTGTGTAATATCCATATTTTGTGAATGTGTAATACCCATGTTTTGTGAGTGTGTAATATCCATATTTTGTGAATGTGTAATACCCATGTTTTGTGAGTGTTTAATACCCATGTTTTGAGACTGTAATCAGACCTGTGAACCTGTTTTTTTCGCACTACAGTAATAACAAAACACATTTTTTTTATTATTCATTTACTTTTATTTCATTTTTTATTACTTATTAACTAATTACTTACAACATGTAAAAAAATTCGCCAAATGAGAAAAATTAGA
>CM037780.1:15902282-15920915 GCA_021229015.1 Solen grandis | reverse complement strand
ACCTGCATACATTTACAGCAAATTTAGTGAAGAACAAAAAAAAGTTTGAATTAGAGAGCAGGCAAAGCTACAGTGTCCAATTTTTACTAATTCAAGGGCCATAACTCTGAAGTGCCTTAAGTGGTTTGGCTGGTTTTCAAACTTGGCCAAGATACCTACAAACACTCTCAGCAAGTTTTGTGAAGATACGTTCAAAACTATTTGAGGAAGAGAGCAGACAACAAAAGCATGACCGACAGTTGGACAGACAGACAGTTGGAGGCAGGGTTATTACTATAGGGCACCCACACTAAGGTGTGGGGGCCTAATAATTTGAACACAGCCTTGCAGTGATGTTAAAGGGTTTGTCTTTTTTAATATTGTATGAAAATTTGCATAAATCTATTTAGCTGACAATTCATAATGTGCTACCTCAAACAGACATGTCAGCAGGACCTGCTTACCTTTTGTAGAGCCGGTAGTATGCATACTGCAGTGCCAACTGTACGTGTGTGTCAGGGTGCAGCTTATGTTGACGCAAAAATTTCTTCCCATATGATGATGACTGTGTACACACCTGTAAGTTGCTGGCCTGTGACAGGAAGTCAAATGAGCCAATTACTTTAACATAAAACCCAGCAGTTAAATAATGGACAACAAAATTGTCATCTTCACAACCAACAGGATAAGGCCATGAAATAGCCTGATGAATTGTAAAGCAATTCTCAGTTTGAACAAGTAATGCAACATTACTATCTCATATCAAGGTAACTAATGAATAGCTGATGGTATATAACCATAGCTGCCTGCAGGTGATTTAGATTTTTACTGACTCAGGAGTTATATAGAAAAACACTTGCAAAAATAGCCCATTTACATTATCAAATTATAACATTTTCTCTTGCTCTATAAATGGAAATCCTAATCTGACATACTCTGTAAAACTTATTAAATATAAATAATATGTGTAGCATTAGAAACAGTGCTATTAAATATTTGAATAATGTCCGAGTCAAACAAATAGGAAGGTAACTATACAAGAACTGTAACCAACTCACGTATTTGTCGAAGACCTGCTTAGCATTCTCTATACCTTTATACAGGACATCATCCAAAACAAACTCGAGTTCCCTTGGTGGTTTGAGGTCACGTACCTCTTGGCTTCCCTACCACAGATAATACAATCTGGTCATCACTAAACAAATAGTCTTTCTTATAAATAGGATAAAATTATTAAAAATGAGATTGACAGTGCAACATAGAAGCGTACACTTCATCCAAAGGTTAGTGATTGGGACCCTGGTGAAGCTCCAAGATGTAAAGTTCTGGTCTAGCCCTGAAGTTGTCTGGAAGGCAATTATTATAATTATGTTATAAGAAATTTCCCTATTAAAATAAAAATATGTTTATAATTAAGTTAATCAATAAAAAAAATACTTTTTAAAAAAAAATTAAACTACTGTGCCCCTTTTCCTTATAAGTGTAACTAGAATGTCAAGAGCAATTATAACATTCCATTTATATACAATTATAAATACATCTCAAAACTCTGATGTTTTATCACATTCAATCATTAACCGCCCAATATTACAGATTCTCCATAAGACTGTGTCACCAAACATGACAGGTTGCTGGGTATTATTCATTCACCAAACATAGCAGCAGGGTATTATTACACACTCGCAAAACATGGGTATTACACACTCACAAAACATGGGTATTACACACTCACAAAACATGGGTATTACACACTCACAAAACATGGATATCACACACTCACAAAACATGGGTATCACACACTCACAAAACATGGGTATTACACACTCACAAAACATGGATATCACACACTCACAAAACATGGGTATCACACACTCACAAAACATGGGTATTACACACTCACAAAACATGGGTATTACACACTCACAAAACATGGGTATTACACACTCACAAAACATGGATATTACACACTCACAAAACATGGGTATTACACACTCACAAAACATGGGTATTACACACTCACAAAACATGGGTATTACACACTCACAAAACATGGATATCACACACTCACAAAACATGGGTATCACACACTCACAAAACATGGGTATCACACACTCACAAAACATGGGTATTACACACTCACAAAACATGGGTATCACACACTCACAAAACATGGGTATTACACACTCACAAAACATGGGTATTACACACTCACAAAACATGGGTATTACACACTCACAAAACATGGGTATTACACACTCACAAAACATGGATATCACACACTCACAAAACATAGGTATTACACACTCACAAAACATGGATATTACACACTCACAAAACATGGGTATCACACACTCACAAAACATGGGTATTACACACTCACAAAACATGGGTATTACACACTCACAAAACATGGGTATCACACACTCACAAAACATGGGTATTACACACTCACAAAACATGGGTATTATACACTCACAAAACATGGGTATTACACACTCACAAAACATGGGTATTACACACTCACAAAACATGGGTATTACACACTCACAAAACATGGATATCACACACTCACAAAACATGGGTATCACACACTCACAAAACATGGGTATTACACAGGTAGCTGGGTATTACAATCAACAAACATGGCAGGTGGATATGTATTACACAATCAAGAAACATGGCAGGTAGCTGGGTATTACATTCACATACCTGCCACTTCCCTTTACACTTGAGCACACACAGGTCCACAAAGTAGGTACTGGTTACCAGCACCATGGCATCCATTGGGGAATGCTGCAAAAGAGGGAACATACATCCAGTTGCAGGTACACAGCATGTAGATATCTGACAAACATATGACCAATTGGGTTCTACTGCTGAATTAGGCAAATTACATTGAAGTCATTAAGTTGTGAAACATCCAAATCTGTGATATGGCTCCAGAGAGAAGGAATACTGTGGATGTTGTAAAATGTATGGATATGCAACATTCCACTGTCTATATGAAGGTCTGACCATAAAACTGATTGAATACAAAAATAAGAGATGGAACAGACTCCTGGTCCACCCTCAATATCCCTTTCCCTCATAGAGGATACCATGAAAAGACCTATGCGAACAGCATATAACCAGATCAGCCTGCGAGTAACTCGCAGGCTGATCAGGTTTTATGCTGTTCGCTGCTCCTCAGTGGTCTGGTAATGAGGATTTTACAATTAAATTTGGTAAAGTTTAACTGTGATTTTCTGCAGATCAGGTTTTATGTGGTACCTACTGAGTGCGTCAAAATGAGTCTATATGAGGGAAAGGGATATACACTTTCATGTTAAGCTTCAAAACTTGAAATGTGTCCAGAGGACACACATGCCCCTGAGATGAGATGACCCTGGACAGAAAAAAGTTTGACAGACATAATATAAATAATATCCCCTGCCAAAGTAAAGGTTTGGGAGGGGGATATTGACAGTACTGCAATGAAAAGTAAGCTTGTTCAAACCGTATTAACTAACATCACAGTTAGAAGCCACAAATCCATTCTTGTAGAACAACATGGAAACAGACTTGTCAAACCAGCGGTTGGATGAGTTGCCTCCCAGTGATTGCAGGAACACCTGAAACAGTCAGAAGGAAATGACTTGAGTTGACTATATGAGTTTAATGTTGCTTCGACAGTATTTCAGTCATATTGCGAAGTCCAGCTAATTACAGGTGGAGGAAGACCCCGAATGCACGGAGGCTGCTGGAAGGCTTCCTCACATGAAATTCTGAATGACCCTGCCAGGATTCGAACCCATGTGGTGAGGGGCTAAGTGAGTGTTAAAGTCAGCAACTTAACCCTGTCGGCCACAGAGGTCCCACAAGGAAATGAAGCTGTTGTGTCCCAGTGTGAAAAAATTAATTAAATGCACACTTTGTTACTGTTAATCAAATGTGAATTAACCAGTCATACACCTGACTTCCCTTAACCTTAAGGAGTTGTCATTACTGACCTAATGCCCTGATCAGTTATAATCAACCGTGAGATAATCTGTAAACAATATGTTTTCAAGAAACACTATGCCCCTGTTTGAGCAGGTCAGATGTCAAATAACTTATGTAAATTGAAAGCTATTCATGAGTGGAGTAATTATGTCAAGTATAAATTATATACTTTATTCCATATAGTAATGGAGTAATGCTAAATACAAAAAAAAAATCTTTAAAAAAATAAAAGGAGACAAAAGAACCTGACAGAGTTCTAATTCATAATCTTATGAACTTATGTTCTGGACAATATTGCTATAAAATGAAGGGAGATAATAAACAAATTGAACCAGGCAGAGTTATGGTTCTTGGCTACTGCACTGCTCCTATTTGCTATCATATTATGCTTTACCTTGTTTTGTTTATGAGTTTGCTTCCAAAAAAAGAATTATTTAAAACAAGAGGGCCTGAATCGCTCACCTGAAAAACATTGCCTTCATTGCCAATTATTGTATTACGAGTCATACTGAATACATAATCCATGCAGAAGTACAGCAAAATCATCTAAATTCCACACAAAAACTGAACCTGCCATCCAAATTTAGAAGATTGTAGATCTAATAAGTCTATATAAAATCAAGTGACCCCTGGAGTGGGGGTCACTTGATGTTGCCCTCAGAGTATAAACAAGATTTTTCTAAGATTTGACCTACTGACCTACATTTCTATCCAGCCCCACCCATTTTCAAACTGGTTCGAGATATCATCATGACAAACAATCTGACCAAGTTTGAGAAAGATTGCATCAAAACTGTGGCCTTTAGTGTGTAAACAAGATTTTTCTAAGATTTGACCTATTGACCTACTTTTCGTTCCGGCCCAGCCCATTTTCGAACTGGTTCGAGATATCATCAAGACAAACATTCTGACCAAGTTTGAGGAAGATTGGATAAAATTGTAGTGTGTAAACAAGATTTTTCTAAGATTTGACCTATGACCTATTTTTGATCCAACCTGACCCATTTTCGAAAAGGGTTCAAGATATCATCAAGACAAACATTCTGACCAAGTTTGAAGAAGATTGGATCAAAACTGTGGCCTCTAGTGTGTAAACAAGATTTTTCTAAGATTTGACCTACTGACCTACTTTTTGATCCAACCTGACCCATTTTCGAAAGGGTTCAAGATATCATCAAGACAAACATTCTGACCAAGTTTGAGGAAGATTGGATCAAAATTGTGGCCTCTAGTGTGTAAACATCAAAATTGTTGACGGACGACGGACAATCAAGTATCCCAAAAGCTCACCCTGAGCTATGCTCAGGTGAGCTAAAAAGTTGACTGAAAATCACAACTAAAATTGTACGCCTTTACATGCAAAGTTGAAGTACTATACCATACCCTTTAAATTTGACCATTGATCTTTAAGGATGACCTTGACCTATGCATGAAATAGAATGTATACAACACAAAGATTTAGAATTTGTAGACAAAAAATTACAATGGCTTATCCATTGAGTTTTCAATAATCAACACAAAACCGTACTTTTAAGACATTTTTTTTAATAATGCTTTTTATGTGTCTAGTGATCATGACCAAAATTACACATGTACAGGTGACAAAGTATACAAAGTTTTAAAATAATTCATTGAAAAATGACAGAGAAATATAAAGATGATAAGAAATAAAGATGCAAGAGTGCAAAATGAAATTTGGCATTTTTTTATATTAAAAATATCAGCCATAACTTGGCAAACAAAATATGGCTATAAACAATGTCACAAAGTTTGAATATGATGCTTAAGAAATGAAGATGATTGCTTAAGAAATGAAGATGCTAGAGTGTAAACAAAGTGAAATCTGGCATTTTTTTATATAATAAAAGGTGCAATTGATCTAATTGGCCTGATCTAATTGGCAAAACTCCTTATCTAATTGGTCTATATCAGCCATAATCGAACATGGCCAAAAGATAATGACTATAATTATTGTCTTAAAGTTTGAAGATGAAACGAGGATGCTAGAGTGTAAACAATATAAATTTGGACAACAGACAGACAACGGACAGATGACGGACCGGATGCCAGACGTTCAACGATCCTAATAGCTCAGCCTGAGCACACATGCTCAGGTGAGCTAAAAAATCCATATTTATGCAGCCATAAGTCAATCTCATTCACAAGTTGAGGTCAAAAAGTTAAGTTTTTGCTTGTTGCTTGAACCAATAAGTAGGATGGTGATTCATGCATGAAGCTAGGGGGAACTAATTTACTGTATCGGATAACTATCCACCAATTCAGCCATAAACTTAGCTGACTCTGGACCTTATGTGTTGCAGACTAGACCATCAATGACATATTTGTATATTTTGATGTCCAAGCATGACGTGCTGACAGCATGTAATCAGTTGTTTGCAGGGGAGTAATATAATCATCGAATTCATGCAGGGAGCTTTTCATATTGAATAGCATTTGTGTTGATGGACCATAAAGACTATGTTTGTACAAAGTTAACAATGCTTAATATACGGGAAGATTGAGTGACTGATATTTTAACACCTTTGGAAATGATAAACAAACATCATTTTAACACCAAATGTTTGAACTTGATAAAAATTGGTTGATAAAGTTGATATCACATCAACACTTCATATAATTGACTCACCTCATAATGTATGCACAATTGAAATGAAGAAACAACCTAGGCCTATGAGAAATAATTGTTGTATCAGACTTTAGTTAGATTTTTCCAAGGACTCAATCATAAGTGGATGCAAGTTTTCACGGCTGTTTCTACTGGACTTACTGCGGCATAAATATGATACATCCTATGCATTTTGTCTAGGTCAAATGCGAACTTGTAATGCATGCACTGTTTAACCCTTTCCCTCATAGAGGACACCGTGAAAAGACCTATGCGAACAGCATAAAACCAGATCAGCCAACGCAGGCTGATCAGGTTTTATGTTTTTCCGGAAATGAGGATTTTGTAATTAAATTTGGTAAGGTTTAACTGTGGTTTTCTGCAGATCAGGCTTTATGTGGTACCTACTGAGTGCGTCAAAATGAGTCTATATGAGGGAAAGGGTTAATACAAACATTATGTACTAGTACATCTTGACAGGGTAAGTGTCTGTCCCACCTCGTCCTCATTGGCAGGGCAGGCATCATCCAACGCCACAGCCATCATACTACTCTGAATCACCTCCAGGTTGGCATGGTTCTGGGGGTGGAGAGCACTCAGACGACTCCGTAACTGTCAACAATAATGTAACCAGGGTGTCAGGTATAAACAACAAGAAATCAACCATCATCTGTTGATACATCATTCATGCTCATTCAACTCAAACATCTGCCATTCAAATTCCATCATTTTATTTTATTTGTCCAAAAGCAGTATTCCATGCATCTTTATTTATCATAGACTAATATATTCAAACTTTACATTTGTCAAATAAAAATCTGTATAAATTTCTAATAAAATGCTGATAGCATCAGGTTTTTTTATAACAAAAAAAGTAAATGTTTTTAATTAGAATAATCTTGGACAGGCTTTCTACAAGGAATTTTTGGTCTTTTTTAACGACTCCTGAAATAACATCAGTCACTTCTGCGTACCCATAATCATTTATTTATTGATTTTGCTTTTAAGATGTACAAACAAGGGACATTCTGACTTTATTTCTATGGAAAAAAAGGATTTAGATATGGACAGTATATCATGTTAATTAGATACCAGACTATGCAAACCATGCAGAGTGGTCAATGGTAGAATTTCTGTAAACAAAGTAACAACCTCCATAATTAACAAATGTCATATTCTGTTCCTTACCATGTTTCAGTAAAGGTGAACAGGGAGGGAGAGGAGTGCAAAAAAATAAAACAATACATAGCTTGGGCATATTCCAGAATTTGGCCCTGTATGGGCAAATTATGCATTTCTTGTGCCAGCTGCCTTTAGCACTTGAATGTTCATAAAAATGCGATGAGCATATACTCCTATATATACTTACAAATCTTAAGTAATAATATCAATGTGTAATCTATTAGTTTAACCTCTGGATCCACACCTACATACATGTGTTATCACTGGAACCACAGCACCTTTAAACTGTCACTTTCAGAAAAAGATACAATTTAAATATCAATATTTATTCATCTAGAGGGGAAAAAAATAATGTTGATCTAAAGTCATTGTTTGATGCTACAGCAAACACAAGTGAAATTGTTCAATACACAGACACAATATATACAATATACACACAATATATATACAATATACACACACAATATACACACAATATACACAATACACACACACACACACACAATATACACACACAATATACACAATATACACACACAATATACACAATATACACACACAATATACACAATATACACACACAATATACAAAATATACACACACAATATACACACACAATATATACAATATACACACACAATATACACACAATATATATACAATATACACACACGATATACACACACAATATACAAAATATACACACACGATATACACACACAATATACACAATACACACACACAATATACAAAATATACACACACAATATACAAAATATACACACACAATATATACAATATACACACACAATATACACACACACACAATATACAAAATATACACACACAATATACACACACAATATAGATGTACCAAGCACATTCATCAGGTACTGAGGTCACATGTTAGTTGTAAGTGGAAATAACTGTATATATCATGTGTGGATACTACTGTAATATAAATACAGAAAGACAATTTCTGTATTACTAGATCTGGAAACTCTACCAAATGTTAAAACATCTTGCTTTTTAATACAAAAATAATGTTTTTTTTATTTCTCTTAATTCGTCTTCTATCCTGGATTCATTTCTAAAGATTGATAAACCTGTATCTCACCTGTGCCCAGCTGGTCCTATTGTCACCAGTCAGGGCTCCGACCCCTGGCCCCAGGGGTAAACTGTCACACCTGTCCCGGATGTATTGAAACTGTTGCTGTAACTCAGGAGCAGTCAGTGGTTCTTCATTTTCATCCACACACTCCATTGTGAAGATCCGGCCCCGACAGAAGACAACCAAATGGGTTGGGGTTTGTCCTTCAGACTCTAAAATTTGATCAGGAGTTTGGGTTCAATATTTTACCAAGAAAATAAAACAAAACAAGAGGGCCAAGATGGCCCTGAATCGCTCGCCTGAAAATCATTGCCTATTATAGTATTATGAGTCATACTGATTACACACACCATGCAGAAGTATCTAAATTCAATACAAAAACTTTACCTGCCATCCAAATTTGGAAGGTTATAGCTCTAATAAGTCTATATAAATTCATGTGATTCTCGAAAATATTTTATTATGTAAGTCTATGTAAAATCAGGTGACCCCTGGAGTGGGGCAATGTTGACCCAAGAGTCATTTGAACAAACTTGGTAGAGGTCTACTTGGCCATGTTATACACCAAATATTTAATCTCCAGGCCTTGTGATTTCTGAAAAGAAGATTTTTCTATTTATTTTTCCTGTATAAGCCTTGGTAAAATCTAATGACCCCTGGGGCGGGGCCAATTTTGACCCCAGGTCATGATTTGAAAAAACTTGGTAGACGTCTACTAGACAATGCCACACACCAAAGACCTAATCTCCAGGCATTGTGGTTTCTGAGAAGAAGATTTTTCTAGTTTTTTCCTATATTAGCCTATGTTAAATCAAGAGACCCCTGAGCAGGGCTTATTTTGAGCCCAAGGACATGATTTGACTTGGACTTGGTAGAGGTCTACTAGGCCATGGTACATAAGAAGATTTTTCTAGTTTTTCCTATATAAGTCCATGTAAAATGAAGTGACTCCTGGGCCGGGGCCAATTTTGACCCCAGGGTCATGATTTGAACTAACTTGGTAGAGGCCTACTAGACATAGCCACACACCAAATATCTAAGCTCTAGGGCTTGTGGAATTGGAGAAGATTTTTTAAGATTTCACTTTTAAAATCTTTTTTAAGCTCCTGTGACCTAATTATGCAACAGACCAGAACCATTTTTATAGGGGACTACCTTAGGAACATCTTGCCAAGTTTGATCACTTCCCCATCAGTAGTGTCAGAGAAGAAGATGTTATAAGTGAATTGTTGACAACAGATGCCTCACAACGCCGGATACAGGCTGGTCTTTGTGCCAGACTTGGTTGAGGTCCACCAGTGACCATCTTAACTCCAGGCTTTGTAGTTTCTGAGAAGAAGATCTTTGAGGGTTTTCCTATACAAGTCTATGTAAAAAAGAAACTTGGTAATGGTCCATTAGAAAATGCCACACACCAAATATCTAAACTATAGGCCTTTTGGTTTCAGAGAAGATTTTTAAAAGATTTCACTTTAAAAATCTATTTTTAGCATCTTTGACCCAGATATGCAACGGATTGGAAAAATTTGAATAACTTTGGTAGAGCTTCATGCAAGGAACATCACAGGCAATTATCATCAAATTTAGCCCAGTGGTTAGGGAGGAGATGTTGTTTAAATAAAATTGTTGACAGCCGGACAAACGCTCACAATAGCTCACCATAAGCACATTTTGCTTAGGTGAGCTAAAAAATGGATAAATATAAAATCCAGTAATCCACTAAAAACAACAACTAAGCTGGAATTAACATGTTGCTGATATGAGGTATATACAACACACCATCCCAGTAACATGTTGCTGATACTAGAGTGTTCTTTGGAACATAAAATGTTGCTGATATAAGGTATGTACCATGCTCTATCCCAGTAACATGTTGCTGATATAAGGTATGTACCATGCTCTATCCCAGTAACATGTTGCTGATATAAGGTATGTACCATGCTCTATCCCAGTAACATGTTGCTGATATAAGGTATGTACCATGCTCTATCCCAGTAACATGTTGCTGATATAAGGTATGTACCATGCTCTATCCCAGTAACATGTTGCTGATATAAGGTATGTACCATGGCCTATCCCAGTAAAATGTTGCTGATATAAGGTATGTACCATGCTCTATCCCAGTAACATGTTGATGATATGAGGTATTTACCATGCTCTATCCCAGTAACATGTTGCTGATATGAGGTATGTACCATGCCCTATCCCAGTAACATGTTGCTGATATGAGGTATGTACCATGCTCTATCCCAGTAACATGTTGATGATATGAGGTATGTACCATGCTCTATCCAAGTAACATGTTGCTGATATGGGGTATGTACCATGCTCTATCCCAGTAACATGTTGTGATATGGGTATGTACCATGCTCTATCCCAGTAACATGTTGATGATATGAGGTATGTACCATGCTCTATCCCAGTAACATGTTGATGATATGAGGTATGTACCATGCCTATCCCAGTAACATGTTGCTGATATGAGGTATGTACCATGCCCTATCCCAGTAACATGTTGCTGATATGAGGTATGTACCATGCCCTATCCCAGTAACATGTTGCTGATATGAGGTATGTACCATGCCCTATCCCAGTAACATGTTGCTGATATGAGGTATGTACCATGCCCTATCCCAGTAACATGTTGATGATATGAGGTATGTACCATGCCCAATCCCAGTAACATGTTGATGATATGAGGTATGTACCATGCCCTATCCCAGTAACATGTTGATGATATGAGGTATGTACCATGCCCTATCCCAGTAACATGTTATGGGTATGAGGTATGTACCATGCCCTATCCCAGTAACATGTTGTTACTGTTATGCATATTTTGAATTAGAACGGACGCATATTGTTGGATACAAAAATTGACAAACCTATATTTGTTGACATCTGCTAGATGGGTAATGATAAAGGTCAACCGAAACCGAAAGTATTTTTCTTTTTTTTTTCATTTAGATTAAACCTTTTCAAGTATGATGCCCAGATGGAGTGTACCTGTTTTAAAATAGCTGATCATATGGTCCCTTTTTGGTCCTGGGATACGACAGGTGCTGTATGCCTTATGGTATTGGTCCATGGAGAACCGCTGACCACGACTGTCCTTGTCTGGCCTTAGTTTCTCCCTATCACCATGGAAACAAGGTAAAAGAACATAATGACTCTCAAAGATAAACAATAAAAGGTAAAAATATATGAATGAAAACAAAACCTTTTTTAATCCATGGAAAAAAGATCTCTTGAATAAAAGAAAGTCAGTGAACATTTACTGATTAGAATATACAAGAACAAGAGCTATCTGAAGATGGTGTGCTCCACTTTTCTGAGTGCTGGATGGTATAATGTTAGCTGTTACTATTCAATCCCCTAGCTTTAGTATTTACTAAGATAAGAACTTGCATGGAAAACATTAACCTAAAATATTCCATGTTTCAAGAAAACCTGACATTCTTTTAAATTGACAGCACAGAAAAAAATATTCCATATTTCAAGAAAATCTGACATTCTTTTAAATGAACAGCACAGAAAAAAACTACCGGTAAGTTGAAAATTGGAATAATTGTGCAAAAATGAATTTAAGAGTAACATGTCCTTTTGAAATCTTTTCCCATTTTCCACCTTATAAGTGGACAAGTAATGCAACCTTGTAGTGAATATGTTTGATGGTTTTAAGGAAAAAACTGAACCAAAACAGAAAATTCTAATTTGAACAAGAGGGCCAAGATGGCCCTTGATTGCTCACCTGAGAAAGATGATTTCTTAACCCTTTCCCTCATAGAGGACACCATGTTTATTATCACAAGTCTTTCTCTCTAGCACTATTTACACACAAACAGAAAAAAACACATTGGCACATATCAAATGAAATGAATAATTCACTAGCCTACATTAGTCAAGGTGCCAAAAACGAAGCCATTATCCAACCAAATACACATGAAGCACATAAAAATGAAAAATCTCTGATCTAATTCTACCTACTTTTTCTTGAACTAAAAGTGATATATCTCTTATTGTATAGCAGTGTTGTTTTCTAGGTGTTTAAGTTCAGAGCAGATGGGATCATGTGGATAGTATCCAGTATTTAGATACTTTTTTATTGCCCTGATTTTCAAGGAATATTTCTTTCCTAAGCAAAGATAGGCAAGCAGATATGACAGTTTTATTAAGGTTTAGGGTATGTATTCAGAGTGCAGGGTTAACTGTATTCAAAGTTCAAGGTTCTTAATATACAGAAAGGTGGAGATCTTTATAAAATTTGTTTCAGTAGCATAAGTAGAAAAAAAATTATTTGCAGTCAAGAAATTGTGAAAAGGGAGGATTATCTCCAAAAATACTGAAAACAAAATTATAGACCTTGTGCATGACACTACCTCTCATCAATTTCTTTCCATAATTGAAATTCCATTTCCTTGGCATGAGTAGAAGTTATCTTAAGGACATAAAATCATGCAAAAGGGAAATAACTCCAACAAGAAACTGTTTGAAACAGATTATGCTGCCCAAAAGTATTAGTATGAAAACAAACAAAGGGCAATAACTCCAGAAATATGATGTGAAAAGTTATGGTTCTTGTCCACTGCACTTCTCTTTCATGAGTTCTATCCACCTATGAAGTTTCCATGTAATATGATTCCTGGTGCATGAGTAATGCTCCGGATGAAAAAAAGTTATGAAACTTAACAAAGCGCAACAACTCCAAAAATATGTGCAGAGTTACGGTTCTTGTGCACTGCACTTCTCCTCCATTAAGTCTATCCACCTCTTACTTTTTAAGGTCATATGTCTTATAAAGCATGAGTAATGCTCTTGACAAAAATTAAGTATGAAATAAAACAAAAGGCAATAATATGATGGCAATATTTAGGTTTGCATGCCTTGCAATTCTGCTTCACGAGGTCTATCCACCTTTGAAGTTTCAAGTTTATATGTCATATAGTACATGAGAAATGCTCCAGAAAAAATTAAGTCTAAAATTTAACAAAGGGCAATAATTTCAAAATTATGATGTGCAGAGTTGTTCTTGTGCACTGCACTTCTCCTGCATAAAACCTATCCACCTATAAAGTGTCCCTGTTACATGTTTCATAGTGTATAGGTAATGCTTGTGACAAAAATTAAATAAGAAATTTAACAAAGGGCAATAACTCCAAAAATATGATGTACATAGTTACGGTTCTTGGGCACTGATAAGGTGTAAAAGGGACAGTCTCCTTTATTGCTGCAGGCAAATAGCTGTAAGTTTGTTTTCCTATTGTTGTTGACTGCTGCACTTACAGTGAAAGAACATGCTATTCTCTTGGACCTTTTGTTTAACAGGTAACATTGTCTTGTAAAGATTGTTGTATAAACAAACTGTCAAATTATGGACAGGGATCCTAACGAGTCATCAGTCCACATGACCTGCCACCTGGTGATAAGTAATAGTTATTCAATATTTGTATATTTTATATCAGTGTCAGAATAATATGTTTGGGTAAAACAGTGTGACATCATGTAAATTTCATGCAACAGTTAATCACTGATTAAGCTAACAAAACAAATACTAGCATAATATTTTAAGGTCTTAGACAGGATATGATTCAGTAATACCCCTTTGGTAAATGTTACTTTTGTTGATTTGAAGTGGCATGAATTATAAAAGGAAGCAAGATAACTGAATTTTCTGGGTATACAGGCTTTCTATCGTGCTGTCTTAAATTGGCTGAAAGCTGGTTTCGTGAAGATCACAAAAATTAGAACAGCGTGAAAATAGCAGTATCTGGATCAGGCGCAGAACTGATGGCATGGGAAAATAAAAGACTATGTAAAAAAAGACTATGTAAAAAAAGACTATGTAAAAAAAATATGTAATTAAGTTTTTTTAAAATCATAACATGATCTGTCTTCAAAAATCACTTGTACTTACACCTGAGTATTGTGATATTAGCAATTATGATGTAAACACACTATGGTTCATGCCTGATTGTTTCAGTATGACTGCATGTCAGTATTTCAGTTAAATAGTATGTCCATGAATACATGTTAATTCATATGTTGTTATGTCTCAATCTCGACATGAAAGATGTTAATTTGTTGATGTCAACAAAACAAGTTTCACCATAATGGAAAAATAAACTGTTCTGATCTAAGAAAGCATAAAAATCTTATCTATGAAAATTTTCATTAAAAAAGTATACAGAATGTCTTAAATCTGCTTCCCAGCTCAATATTTACAATGGATTTAAAAGAAGAATTACTGTCTGATTATTTTCCAGAATTGTGTACTAAAATACACAACAAGGCCAGCTTTGTATATTTGAGAGCCCTCCTGTGGAGGCAGGTAGTGCTGGTAGTAAGGTCCAGGTCCTGCGAAGTTGACAAGAGGTGCAATTGGCTGCCGGAAGTCCAGGTACGCATAATCACTCCACCACTGGTCTAGCTGTAATTGAATACATGTCAAAATAGGTTTTCACTGCATTTGTCAACCTTGGGTTAGTTGATGTAAATTTTTGCTCATAGCAACAGTTTACAGTACTTCCTTTTAACTGGCTGCATCATGATTTGACGGAAAAATTTAACAGATTGAGATGTCTTCAAAATCCATCTGAAAACAAGTGACCAAATCAATTTACCCATTGATAAATACATGAACAGAGAAACTGAATAGACAGCAGTGGCGTAGCTACTATTTGGCCCTGTAGGCCCGGGCCTACAAGTTGATAAAAAAATGGCATTTTCAAAAATCTCCAAAATGCAATCAAATCTGGAGGAGGAGCAGGTTTAAGCTTTATGCATGGTTGACTGTGTGCATACAGTGTTCAGATAATTTTACATCAAATCAAATTCATAGTTTAAAATGGTTCTATATAATGGATTGTTTTGGTTGTTAATATTTAAAGTACTTTTTAATCTTCGCTTGTTTTGGGCAACCACCCCTTGGAACCCCTTACATGGGCCTACAAGTTGAAAACAGCTGGCTACGCCTGAGGGTGTATAGGATCCAAACTCCACACAGCAGCAACTTCCCTTACCATCATTGTCACCAGGCAAATCATGAGATGGCTTTCAAATCATGAGATGGCTTTCAAATCATGAAATTGTCAAAATGGTGTAAAATATATTGATAAACAAACTCTTTCTTGGTATGGGCATTTTGTTGTTTAAACCCTTTCCCTCATATAGACTCATTTTGACGCACTCAATAGGTACCACATAAAGCCTGATCTGCAGAAAACCACAGTTAAACCTTACCATATTTAATTATAAAGTCCTCATTTCCAGACCACTGAGGAGCAGCAAACAGCATAAAACCTGATCAGCCTGCGAGTTACTCGCAGGCTGATCTGGTTTTATGTTGTTCGCATAGGTCTTTTCATGGTTTCCTCTATGAGGTAAAGGGTTAAACATGAACTTATCTTTCTTCAATGAATAAACTCTTGATAAAACAACAACAACAACGACAGAATTTACTTCTGAAAAAGAAAACACACAAAAAAAAACCTGTAGTTGAAATCCTGATCTTTTCCTAACATGGTGACAGAAACATCCTCTATTTGTAAGGGGAGATCACATGGTGACAGAAACATCCTCTATTTGTCAGGGGAGATCACATGGTGACAGAAACATCCTCTATGTGTCAGGGGAGATCACATGGTGACAGAAACATCCTCTATATGTAAGGGGAGATCACATGGTGACAGAAACATCCTCTATTTGTAAGGGGAGATCACATGGTGACAGAAACATCCTCTATTTGTAAGGGGAGATCACATGGTGACAGAAACATGCTCTATATGTAAGGGGAGATCACATGGTGACAGAAACATCCTCTATGTGTAAGGGGAGATCACATGGTGACAAGAAACATCCTCTATGTGTAAGGGGAGATCACATGGTGACAGAAACATCCTCTATTTGTCAGGGAGATCACATGGTGACAGAAACATCCTCTATGTGTAAGGGGAGATCACATGGTGACAGAAACATCCTCTATGTGTAAGGGGAGATCACATGGTGACAGAAACATCCTCTATTTGTAAGGGGAGATCACATGGTGACAGAAACATCCTCTATTTGTCAGGGGAGATCACATGGTGACAGAAACATCCTCTATATGTAAGGGGAGATCACATGGTGACAGAAACATCCTCTATGTGTAAGGGGAGATCACATGGTGACAGAAACATCCTCTATTTGTAAGGGGAGATCACATGGTGACAGAAACATCCTCTATTTGTCAGGGGAGATCACATGGTGACAGAAACATCCTCTATTTGTCAGGGGAGATCACATGGTGACAGAAACATCCTCTATTTATAAGGGGAGATCACATGGTGACAGAAACATCCTCTATTTGTAAGGGGAGATCACATGGTGACAGAAACATCCTCTTTGTGTAAGGGGAGATCACATGGTGACAGAAACATCCTTTATTTGTCAGGGGAGATCACATGGTGACAGAAACATCCTCTATATGTAAGGGGAGATCACATGGTGACAGAAACATCCTCTATTTGTCAGGGGAGATCACATGGTGACAGAAACATCCTCTATTTGTCAGGGGAGATCACATGGTGACAGAAACATCCTCTTTTTGTAAGGGGAGATCACATGGTGACAGAAACATCCTCTATTTGTAAGGGGAGATCACATGGTGACAGAAACATCCTCTATTTGTAAGGGGAGATCACATGACAGAAACATCCTTTATTTGTCAGGGGAGATCACATGGTGACAGAAACATCCTCTATATGTAAGGGGAGATCACATGGTGACAGAAACATCCTCTATATGTAAGGGGAGATCACATGGTGACAGAAACATCCTCTATTTGTAAGGGGAGATCACATGGTGACAGAAACATCCTCTATTTGTAAGGGGAGATCACATGGTGACAGAAACATCCTCTATTTGTCAGGGGAGATCACATGGTGACAGAAACATCCTCTATTTGTCAGGGGAGATCACATGGTGACAGAAACATCCTCTATGTGTAAGGGGAGATCACATGGTGACAGAAACATCCTCTTTGTGTAAGGGGAGATCACATGGTGACAGAAACATCCTCTATTTGGAAGGGGAGATCACATGGTGACAGAAACATCCTCTATTTGGAAGGGGAGATCACATGGTGACAGAAACATGCTCTATTTGTCAGGGGAGATCACATGGTGACAGAAACATCCTCTATTTGTCAGGGGAGATCACATGGTGACAGAAACATCCTCTATTTGTCAGGGGAGATCACATGGTGACAGAAACATGCTCTATTTGTCAGGGGAGATCACATGGTGACAGAAACATGCTCTATTTGTCAGGGGAGATCACATGGTGACAGAAACATGCTCTATTTGTCAGGGGAGATCACATGGTGACAGAAACATCCTCTATTTGTCAGGGGAGATCACATGGTGACAGAAACATCCTCTTTGTGTAAGGGGAGATCACATGGTGACAGAAACATCCTCTATTTGTAGGGGATGACAGAAACATCCTCTATTTGTAAGGGGAGATCACATGGTGACAGAAACATCCTCTATTTGTAAGGGGAGATCACATGGTGACAGAAACATCCTCTATTTGTAAGGGGAGATCACATGGTGACAGAAACATCCTCTATTTGTAAGGGGAGATCACATGGTGACAGAAACATCCTCTATTTGTCAGGGAAGATCACATGGTGACAGAAACATCCTCTATTTGTAAGGGGAGATCACATGTGACAGAAACATCCTCTTTGTGTAAGGGGAGATCACATGGTGACAGAAA